>CM055097.1:21555591-21955411 GCA_029204225.1 Diphasiastrum complanatum | reverse complement strand
CCCCCCCCCCCCCCCCCCCCCCCCCCCCCCCCCCCCCCCCCCCCCCCCCCCCCCCCCCCCCCCCCCCCCCCCCCCCCCCCCCAAATCTTTTTGTGGGGCTCGAGGATGGGGCCTCTTTATTTTTGCAAGAATGGGACCTCTCTCCCACAAATCAGAGATCGAATGTGGCCGGAGGTCGCCTCACTATGGCCTGTCATGTAGGCAACCATCATGCAGGCTTGGGGTTTTGCCACATGGCAAGCCACATAGGCCTACCATAGGCTTTGCGTAGTAGGCTTTGGTGTTATAATGATCACTAGAGATACACAACTGTATCATTTAGTAAAAAAATCATAATGATAAAATTAAATAATGACTTGTCCGATCATTATATTAAAGAACTAAGCTCCCACCTTTTGGTTTTATCAATGTTAATACATTCCTTATTATCATGTCCATTAAGAAGGGCTTGCCATCTCGAACAGTGACCACCATCTTGTCACAAACAATAGTAGCTCTTGTTATTTACAAGAAATTGATTGATATTGTTGCTTTTACATGCTCTTGCATCTACTTATTTATATATCTAACCACCAACACTTGAATTAGCACTTGAATAGGTCAAAATCTTATATAATGTGTTTGAGGTTTGAGAATGATATGGTACCTATGATTGAATTGAAATAAAAAGCATTGCACCCGAATATTAAATCTTATCTCATATTATCAACATCTAAAGAAAGTTAACACCTTGGCTTGCAATAAAGTACTTCCAGCTTTGGCTTATGATAGTGAACTGTCCTCACTAAAGTGATGGCCATTTACATGGAGTGCAAGTACAAATCTAGCTAATGTCCATATAGGACAATGTAGTTACTGCAAAGGAACCTTTTAAAGGATTGAGCAATGTGCCAGCTTCAAGCTAATTGCACCTTTCATGGTTCTTTGAGAATTTAGTTCAACACGCCCATCAAAGGCCTCATCTTTTAAAGACAAAAAATTGCTGCTCATGACAAAACTTACGTTAGACTCATACTTTATCCAAGTATGGTTCTACAAATCATTAGTTATAAAGAAGATCCACGTATGGTTCTACAAATCGTTAGTTATGAAGAAGATCAAACGCAGAGCATCACACAAACAAAAGTACAGATCAAATTTATGAATACACGACAACAGCTAACTAAGATCAAGGACAATGGGCAACTATTTGCTACTTTGCAGGCCCTCCTATATAATCAATCATAGAGTGCATCTGATTTGTCCTACTTATAGTGCTCTCAAGTCACTTAAAAGAAGTTATCAGATCAGGACATTACCATGGAATGGGTAAAGAGAGTCAACTCCCTCCCACTTGGTCCCCTAGCCCAGTTAGTCTAAGCTTATCATTTGAATAAAAATAATAGGGATCGTGGGTGAATCTCAGTAAATGACCTCATCATTCATCATTCAATATAGCGTCGTGATTCACACCTACAAAATGTGTGAGACCTACCTGCGGCCTTGACATATGAAATTTTTGCAAAGCACTAAATTGCCAATATATTAACTCATCTCTGAGCACAATCTCCTTCAGTTGGAAGCCAAAATATTGGACCAAAATTATAACAGAAATAGAATACAGATTCAAGCTGAGAATATAGAACTTGAAACTCTAATTGCTTTCCATGTTTCACGGGAGAGTTATAAGATAGTCTCTAAATAATCAGTCTAGATACTGTGAAAGTGTTGGACAGAGGTGTGTAAAAGATAGGTCTAAAAGAATCGAATAAAAAGAATTCGAACAACAAGAAAGAAAACTTATCGTGCGCAGCAGAATAAACTATCTTCTTCTTTCTCTATGCACGACTACGCCTATCAATTTCGAACAAAACAATAGTGATAAAAATCATGTTTGATTTTATATGTAACTAACTTTGAAATCATTAGTACTATAGTGATTACGTAGCCAAACACTTAAGCATTGAATTATCAAACAAATAATCAGTTGCGAAGAATTATAGAAACGCATACATTCTGAGATGAAGCTGAACGCAATAAGAAAATAGTATTGATTCAGTATGAAAGGAAAACAGATGTAAATGAGTACAACAAGTTTGCGGATCGAAGCTGCGTACTCTAAGCTATTTTTGAGTGACTAAAAATAAAAGTTTGAATTAAGCGCAACTACTGATAAGCAGTAAATGCAATAACAATATCTAATCAACTCTAAAGAACTGAGCTGGAATGCTCAAGAGTGTTCAAGCTTGCAGGCTTGAGAGAGAGCTAACTATTCAATACTTGATCTGATCATCTTGATCAACGCATTGTTAAAATGTAGAAATATGAACAACTATTTATACTAAGCAATTAGGTCATCAAATGCGGCTACCAATTGGCTAGAGTTTGCTGGCATTCATCCAGTTCTTCTCAGAAGTTGCTTGCTGATAAGCGGTGACATTTGGCCGTAAACAATTTGTCTGCATAAATGAACGTGATTGTCACTCTACAGAAATGAACGTAACTGTCATCAAGGAGAAAGCGAAAAATGCGAAGGTCTTTGCTAACGTCATTTTCTTAATATTTGAGGCACCTTGAAAAATGTGAGAAATGTGGCACTGCATTTTTACTCGCAATTCTTGACAAGCAAAAAATACAAAATTCTTGACACTGTTGTCAAACTCCATGTATTTCAACAGACTGTGGAAAACACGGGAGAATCCGTAGAACTGGATAAACAGTTGGATGAGGTTTAAAAATCGATTAGTCAATTAGTAGGAAGGAGAGTAATCCAACATTCCCTCATAATCTGAATCCATGAATGCCTTGACCTTTAAACTTAATTTTGCACAAAACTTTATGTGTGCATCCAAGCTTAATGCTTTAGAAAAAATATCTGCCGTCATATCTTGCATTCGACAATATTGCAATCTGACCTCTTTGTCGAGAACTTTGTTTCTGACATAGTATATTTGAGTTCAATGTACTTACTCCTAGAATGAAATCTAGGATTGGTTGACAAGGCAATGGCACTTTGATTATCACAAAGAGCATATTGATTCAGACTGATATGTGAATGTAAGTTTCTAAACCAAATTGCTTCCTTTGTAGCTTGTGAGGCTACGATATACACAGATTCTGTAGAAGATAGAGCTATCAAAGATTGCTTGTGACTGTTCCATGACTAATGAAAATATTCTGAATATATCTCAAAAGAAAAAATCTCGTCTTTACTCTGCTTAAATAGAGCATGAGATTGTAATAATTCTCTTCGTACACGTTTTTCAATTATATCCATTTATCATTTGTTTATTATTTGTTTAATAATTATTCGAGGAGGCTACTAATTGAATATTAAATATATTTCGGTGGAGATACTGATTCTAGGGTTAGACTTATGATGATTCGTCGAATCTAGTTATAGACTAGTTAATGTATTCTGGCGTAGGTACAAATTTGTCTCACTCTGATTGGTGGATAAATATAGGCTGTGTTTCTCAATTCGTTACCTAACAAATGTATGGCTGTGATCAATAGGAATTGGCTATAAGTATGGGCACCACTTGCCATATTTTGATTCCGTGATCTTTTATTCTGAACTCACAACTCTTTTTGTTTTCTTTCAATCTCACGATATCGAATCAATGCGCGAGTTCTCAGACATTGCATGGTCGGATTCATTCAGGCGCACTGAATCAATATCACCCACTTCTGATGTGTTCTCGTGGAAAATTTCAATCTTGTCCTAGCGATATCGGATCAACGCGCGCACTCTGTTCTGTCCTCTACCGATACAATTCTGTTGCGTTGAACCGATATCAGGCTCAATATGGCTAGTTCCTCCATGTCCTCAGATAACAAACTTCTTGATTTTTTTAATGCCAGTGACATTCCATCTGAGAAATTAGAGTATTTTGCTAGTATTTTTTTGGCTCCCTTTTGTTGGAGAGAGGGGGAGAATAAATGATGCACACAAACGAGAAATGAACTCGAACAAGAAACCAACGAGAAGCGAACTCGAGCAGAAAATGTTCGTGTACAGCGGAATGAATCATTTGACTCTCTCCGTAAGCATGACTACGCCTATCAGAATGAAGAGAACTTTAGTGATAGAAATCAGAGTCATTCTAGATTACGTAGCCAAACATTTAATGGATGAAGCACTAGATGAATAATTTGACGCGAATTGCAAGACAAATTATATGTCGCGAAGAGCTAGACTGTGCTCAAATAATTAGTCGCGAATTGTTCGCGAAAGACAAGACTAAAAGTTAATCGTCTATTACCAGAAAGAGCAACTAGAAAGATCAGACAAAATGAAGAACAAGCATATCAATATTAACACAAATCAAAATGCAGAACAAAGAGCTGTATCAGATTAAGTATATCATGTATACAAGTTAATGCGGCAAAGCACAATACAATAGCAAACGAAACCGCGTGCCCTACGAAGCTTTTTTTTTCTTGGTCTGTAATGAGGAATGGAACCTCTTCTCTTAGTCTCTTCTTCACTCATTTTATCATCTGATCATTATCTAAATGGTGTCCAGAATATGTATATATACATAATATTACAGGTGTGCAGATGTGAAAGTACAGAGTGGATTTGTTGTCTATAGGAGATTATGGGTGGCTGCAATCGATGTCCAATCTGTTGGCGCAACTGCATGGAGTGAGCGTAAACATGGTGCGATGTCAGCCAGTGCTGAAGTGAACGTTGGTGATGATGCGAAAAGTGGGTCACTCTTACGGATGGCCTTAGGGTAAGATTCCAGCCGTTTTTGTCTCTCCAAGCTTTCACCTCCCGTAAAGGACTTTCTCACTTCGTTGCGGAGTCTGTGAGAAGCTATATCCACTGATCAGGCATGCAGGACTATCGCTGCTCTAATACCATGTTAATAATTAGATATGCAACATCAAGCATTCACCATAAGCAATCACCACAAGAAGGCATAAGAAGAACACGCACTGTCACTCTATCACACTACATCATACAGAATGTAAAATGTACAAATAAACCCTGAACCCTGATAGAGAGAGAAAACCTACGAGTAGACTAATAGACTAGCCTATGGCTATTGACAATTGGTCACAGCTGTCAACATTAATGTGCATCGTAAACAGTAACAATGGAGTTATCATTGATTTCTAACAAAACAAAATTGTGGGGTTGTACTGATACAGATTGATGTCTGACAACAAATTTCTCAACCAAAACGCTTTCTTAATAGATTGAGAAGCAGCAATGTATTCTGCTTCAGTAGAAGAAAGTGCGATAGAGGTTTGCTTACGACTATTCCATGAAATAGGACCATCGTTGAAGAAGAATGTAAATCCAGATGTGGATTTACGATTGTCTGTATCTCCTCCCCAGCTTGCATCAGAATAGCCATTGAGCTGATGAAGATTGTAATTGCTGACATCTCCATAGCAGATGCACTGGTCCATGGTAGCTCAAATATATCTCATGACTCGAATATGAGCCTTCCAATGGGTAATGTCAAGATTAGCCATATATTGGCTGAGTGAGCTTACAACAAAAGAGATATCTGGTCTTGTACAGACCATTGTGTACATGAGAGATCCAAGTATCGATCAATACGGATATTCTCTCATCTGCTCCTCTTTCTGCTTGGTCTGGAGACATTGGTCCTTCGACAAATGCAGGCCTGGATCCATTGGTGAGTGAGCTAATTTACAATTCATCAAATTGTATCTGTTAAGAACATTGTGAAGATACCTTTGTTGAGTGATGTAAATCAGTCGATTTGCTCTGTCTCTGTGGATTTGAATTCCAAGACAGAAGTGAGCTTTGTCCAGATCAGTCATGTTGAATTCTAAGAACAACATCTGTTTTGCATCCTTGACCATTTTGGTATTGTTGCTGAAGAGTAACGTATCATCAATGTACAAGGTGATGATAATGAAGGATTGCTGCACTGACCTTGAATAAACGTTACAACCAACAGTGCTTGGTTTGAATCCTTGTTCAATGAGGAATGTGTTGATCCTCTGAAACCAAGCTCTGACAGACTGTTTCAAGTCGTACAGTGCTTTGTGGAGTTTACAGACATGATTCTTCATGCCTTCCTAAACGTATCCTTTGGGCTGGATCATGTAGATATCTTCTTGTATTACTCAGTTTAGATAGACCGTTTGTATATAAGTTGATGTACTTCGAGGTCGGCAACTGTAGCATAAGACAAGAGCATTCGGATCGACGAATGTTTGACGATTGGACTAAAAGTCTCACTATAGTCGACATTCGGGATCTGGTCCTCGTGCTACTTGTCTAGCCTTCCTTCGATCAATTGCTCCGTTGGCATTATATTTGATCTTAGAGATCATTTGCAATCAATAATATTGCAACCAATAGGAGTTTCGACTAACGACCATGTCTGATTTTTGATCAGAGAGGAATACTCTCTGTCCATGGCTTCTCTCCAGAGATCAGAGTCTGGTTGGCCAAGTGCCTCTTCGACTGTCATCGGTTCCTGCATTAAGAGACAAACAAACTCAAGAATATACCTTGTGGGTTGTGTGCGCACTCAACTTGATCTTTTGGGAGGATTCGACTGATGAACCGCTCCTAAGACTTGTTGCTGGGTAGCAGCAACATCTTCATCTCATTCATTTTCTTGAAGTGGGTCGACAATAGACACGCCTGAGCCAGAAGCTCGGACTGTCGTGTCAATGGCAGGGGATGTAGGTTCTTCTTGAGCAATATCCTTGCCTTTGAGGTTGATGAACTGATCCTCGATAAAGATTGTATCCCGACTATACAAGATTTGTTAGATATCAAAATCATACAGATTGTAGGTGTTATCAGACGAAGTATATCCGATCAGGATGGTTTTGAGACCTTGGAAGTCCAATTTCTTCCTTGTGTCTTTTGGGATCTGCGCGTAGGCAATGCACCCGAACACTCTTAGGTTCTTCAAAGAAGGCTTGGAGCCTGTCCACACCTCGTGGGGTGTCTTGTCTGAGAGGGCCTTGGTCGAGCACCTGTTCTGGATGTAAGCTGCAGTGGATATAGCTTCAGCCCAGAATTTCTTAGGCAACGATGCATGCGATAGCATACATTTAGTAGATTCGACCAGAGTACGGTTCTTCCCCTCAACTAAGCCATTAGAGTGAGAACTGTAAGGAGTGATGAATTGCTGCTCAATGCCTTGGCTTTGACAGTACTCCTTAAACTCGATAGAGATATCACTGTTGTCTGACCTGAGAGCCTTGATCGTCCTTCCAGTCTCCTTCTTTGCACGCTCCTTGAAGATTCTGAAGCAGTTGAAGGCTTCTAATTTCTTCTTTATAAAATACACCATGGTCCTTCTGGAAAATTCATCAATAAAGGTTATAAAATACTTGGCATCCTTAAGTGAAGGATTTTTCATCGGGCCACAAATATCTGAATGTACATCTAGCAATCCTCTAGCAATGTGCTGATGGCTTGATTTAAATGGTTTCCTAGTCTGTTTACCAACTAGACAGTCTTGACAAACAAGTAACTCGACTTTTTCGCGAGGATAGTCGAGATCAGGAGCAATAGATTGTCTAGATCTGCACCTGCTCCAGTTGATGTAGATGATGCAGATGCTGATATAGGGGTTGAATCTGAAGCATCTATGGCTTCAGATTATCAAAAAAATCTTTCTTATTCTATAATCCTCTCTGATTCTCTTCCATCTGCAACTCATGTTAATCAATTAACTCTACTTGATGTTCCCTTATATTTTATAAATAATGAAAGTTATATTTTATTTAATGATATAGAAGATGTTTTGAATTTGAGAGAGGATGAATTCTCTCAATTTTTGCTCAAAATTTATCTGAAATTTTTGGACATTGTTGATTACTCATATGATGACCTTGAAAGTGAAATAGATTATGATAAAGATGGCAATTGGAAATCTGGCAATGAGGCCTTGGAGGCCATGATTGAAAAATCTAAAGCCTATGAAAAATCTTTGCCTACAGAGGAGGAATTTTTGGAATTCCAAAAAAAATATCCCCCAAGGCCTAGATATATCCCCTCCGGAAATGTAGAGGCCATTGGAGGACATGACACTAGTAGAGCAAATGTCGTTGATTACGATGATTATGATCTGGTACATTGATGTTATATTGTTATTGATATTGTTCAGTTTTCTTATTGAGTTTGCAGCGTTATATATAATTCTAAATTTATTTTCTTTTCTGGTTTACAAGATGCTATTGAAATAGATGCCTTCGGTATGAGACATGGAGACGTCCGTGGTGTATCTACCGGGAGAAAAGATGTGTCTCTATCTCATTATTTGAAACACTTTCGAAATAATGAGATTTGTATATATCGTTCATCTTTTAATCCATATGCAACCACTGTCATTATGGCCATCAAATCATTATCAGTTTGTTTGGCAGGCCATAAGTACGCAAGAGGAACATATAAAATAATTTTTGTGAAAAGAAATTTGGCTATTAAGATATTGGGTTATACTCCCAATGAGACTACAAAAAGATCATCTACAATGGCCCTTTATTCGGGTTACATTGATATGAGCAAGAGAAAAAATCTAGAATTTTTGGATCCATATGAATGGAGATTATTCCTTCATGACAATACCATCCGTCTGAATTTTGAAGAGGATGATGATAATAATTAAATAATTTTCTGTAATAGATTTTTGATATATTACAAGGATTTCTCTTTCGTAATGAATTTGAATGCCTTTCGAAATATCGTAATACTTGGCGAGTTTTTAGCTTGATATCTAAATTGTGCTCTTCTATAAAACCACTGAAAAAGTTCAACTAAATATTTATTTCTTGAATAGTGTCTCCATGGTTTGTTACTCTATGAAATACTCCCCTTGCTTGCCAATGAGATTTTTCCATGCCTTGTGATGACCAAATACTTAAGCTCCCATATTCTTTCGCAAAATTAGTTGCATGATGAAGAAGGATGTGCTGCAAACAATAGTTTTGATTAGTTACATCAGTAGAAAAAAATATAAGCCTGAATGAGAAAAGTACCAAATAATGATATAGATTAGCACCATGTAATGAGTAACGTTGTCTTTTCCCCAACAATCATATACAGATTTTACAAATGTGGTGCAATGATTTTGCAAAGTCCTCATATCTTCTAATGATAGGTTTTCTTTCCTGATTACACCTATGAGTTTGTCTAAGTTGCTCCACACTTGTCCCTTTTTCACTCGATTACTTTCTTCCAGTGTTTGTGTGGCTTGAACAAATTTTCTCCAAATTTTATATCTGACACTTGATTTTTTGCATGTGTGATTGGATAAGAATCTTCTTACTTTAGCACCTCCAATTGATGGCTTATTAGGAACGTTTCCTTTTTTTTTTTTTCGGAGAGTCTGTCACTTTTTTCAATCGTGACATTCTCTTTATGTAGTCCTGCATTTGATGGAACTAATTTCCAACCTCCTAATAGCTGCTTTAGCCACAGACTCCGGTTTATGATTCCATGCTAGTAGAATATGCAAGTAAATAAGTTTTTCAATAATATGAACCTCAGCATGCAATGTACACATGTGAATATATTTTAATGGAATTGGCAGAACACTTTTCATATTTGGATCTTTAGCTTCTCGTGTTGGGCCAATGTTTGTTGATCGTCCCAAATTCATATTGTAGCAATCCTTCATGCAATAAAGACATGGATGCTTTGATGTTGCCCCATGAGAGACATTATACATACATTTTAATATTTTCAAATCCCTTGCAAGGTGTCATTGAATCTGAAAACTTCCATGGTTTTCGACTGTAAATTTCTCACCCTCCAAATGTCTCCTTATAATCTTGCCATAATTTGTTTTTGAAAATATCCATGAAAGTATTTTATGGCCCTCTTTCAAGACCTGTAGAGAAACAAGTAATGCATGACATGTCAATAAAAACTGGCAAGGTATGAATTGTTAGTAAAGGTATTCTAAATGAAAATAGAAATTTATACCTGGAATGCTGCCAACCAGCATATGTGATTTTCCTATTGAACACTAAATGTTGGATCATTTGTATCTGAAATTTTGTTCATCAAAGTGACATTCACTCGTTCCAGCTTCTGACCCTTGATGATTTCAGATTTATCCAATTTTATTACAATAATGAATTTTTCATTTACTTGATGTTCGTCTAGTTTATAGAATTGAATAATGTATTTTAGAACATTTTCAATATCAAGGAAAATATTATTGCAATCATTGTAATTGAGCTCACCATATTTAGATTTGTATAATTCAGTTATATCAAGTGGTTGGCCAACTACTTTGAACATTTCGTCATTATAAAACTTTCTAGCTAATCTTATTTGATATGGACGCGGAAGATAAATTTTCTCCACCATCACTTGGGAAAAAGCTTCTTTAACTATTCTAAAAAAGGTAGAATAAGCATTTATGCTAATTCCAGATACATCACATGCACCTTGTATCACATTCGCATCCAAGTATGATTGAACCTCTCTACAATTTCATTTTTCATTTTTTCAAACTGAACATTTTTTATCATTTCCTTTACTGACTTTCTTGCTAAAACATGACTTAAAGATGACCCAATGCATGAACGATCTGTTAAATAGTTATTTGCCACCAAATATGATCTGCAACAAACATATGAAACTCAAATTATGTTTAATAAATAAATAATTCATGTTATCAAGTGCAAATCAAACTTAAATGACATATACAAATCAAATAAAGAGTTTATATGACAACATACTTGAATGTTCGAATTCTTTTTTTCTGATTGTCGCTATGTGTAGATAAGTCATCAATATTCTTCATCGGTACTCTCTTTCTTTTCCTCTTCATCATTGCCTTATTGATGATTTTTATATCAACAGCAGATTTTAAACTCTCAGTTTGCAACTTTTCCATGGATTCTAACATTTCTTGATTTGATCCCCGAAGAGTAGTGACAGTGGCAGTCAACTCCGACATAGCAATCTTGAGTGCATTGTTTTTAGCACTAGTGTGTTGCACATAATGAAGCAATTGTTGATTTGTACTTTGAAATGATGATTAGCAAACTGTAATTGTTGATTAAGACAGGATATGCTATGCATTCCAATATCACGTAACCTTTGACAATATCCAAGTAATCTGCTATCCATCCACTCACAAATCTATATTTATATGATTATTCATTCTCAATTCTCTAACTATTGCAGCAACATTCTTTACAACTTTCGCATTTTTCTTAATAATTGGAGTGCATTCCATCGGAAGAGCAACATGCAAATGGAACATTGCCATTGTTAAAGCTACAATCATGTAAATGAATCAAACTACAGTAAATCAATATGAATAGATCTAGCATTCCTTACTTTTGTAATGTTTATGTCATATTAAAAAATTCGTCCCGCCTCATATTTTACTATAAGCATACAATGATTTCAATAGTTCTGCCTCTCCCGCTTCAATTTTGGCATTGAGCACACCAAGATTTTCAGTCTTAAAGCTCTAGTCCCGAATTTCGGAATGAGCATGAAGAGAAGTTAATACATCTCATGCTTAACTAACTATTGTTTGAAGTTAACCATACTAGTTAAACGTTGGGCAAGGCCGAAAACTCGAAAAAACGGCGACCAGAAGTTACCGGTTTTCAATCTCTCTCTATGTAACCTCTCTCTAAAGTGAAATTTCTTAAAGGGCCCATTTTGAGCCCATATTTCTTCTAATGGCTGAGAATGAACTCTTTGAGATCAACACACCTCAATGTCGACATTGAGATGTACAAAAGCACGATTATATATTTTCCAATGAAGGCCCTATGTGTAGCAAAGCACATAGAGATAATAGACACACATGTAACCAATTTTTCGGTTACTTTTTTCGTGATGCAAATTGCCATATAAAAAATGTGAAACTAACATTCTCAATTTTGATTCTCAGTCCTCTCAGCAAGTTGACTCATTCAGTTGTGGCTGGTATGCCATTAAAAATGTAAAGTGCTTTATGGAGTGGTTCATTAGCCAAGGTGAAAATGTTGATATACGTCAGGTAATTTGAGTTTGGATGTAAACTAATTTTATTTATATGATTTTTTATTTTTGTGTATTCGTCTAACTTATTTATTGTTGATGATTTGTAGTTCATCTGTCCAAAATTCACACAAAATGACATATTTGAATTTCGACGAGAGATGATTAAGATTTTCCTCACTAATTCAACATTGGTGACAATGGAACAAGAAGCTGGGGAGCTTGCACTTGAAAGAGCCGATGGAAAAGAAATTTATATAGAGAAATAGATAGATGGTCTTATTGAAAGGCCAATACAGAAATATGTACTTCAAAAATTTACATTCAATGTGTACAAATGATGACCCTTTTGAGTCTTTTGATATTTGGTTGTTGCTATTTCGATTATTTGATATTCTTTTGTTGCTATTTCCATCTTTAGAAAGATGTAACTGTATAACCATTACACTTTCCTTGAACCAGCACATGAAAACAATGGAATTACATTTTTCAATAAACAATGTAGGTTAATCTAAAAGGAGCCAAAAGTTAACAATCTAAAATTTAACAAAGAAAGTTAAGCTCACCAATATTGTAAATTTACTGATCCATCAAAGCTTTATTCTGTTTCGACAATTTCTATGCTTGACATTAAATCTTTGCATGGAATATGATCTTCTTGCCTTGCTCTGATCTGCATTTACATTGCAAATATAGTCTATCAATAAATCATTGTTAATAAATAACAGGCTAACAATTACATAACAGACTATTCAAATACAAAAACGTACCATTCTTCCATTTACTAGAAAACCATAGTTTTGAGGGATGTCAAATTGGAGCATTGTAAGTTCGATCATATATATTTCAAACTCTAGTCCTCCTCCACTTCAATTGTCGCAATAACAACCCCATTTTGCTTCACCTCTATTTGCATTTGCTCATGATGGTTCACTGTAAAGTCTTGATCTAACGCCTTCCATTCATTATTAACTCTAATCCATCTTCTATAATAAAACATAAAAGAAAGCATATGTTTTGATTGAAAAAAAATTACCGCATCGACCACCGCATTGATCACAACTAAACTTGCAAAGACCAGGCTATGCAACAACCAACCCGTTGTATAAAGCCATGCATTCGACAAAATGCACCAAAACCCTTTGCAAAACAAAAACTATGACATCAATGCAATCACAAAGTTACCGGCATGCACTACTCAGTGAACTAACTGATAGACATGCGACAGGGTCAGGCCCACCCTACTCATGCATCCGCAGAAAAACAACAGGTTAACCACAAACCTCATGCAAAAGATAAGTAAAGGCCTATACTTAGGAAAAAGTTCTTTAAGAGAACTCAAAACCTCAAACTAAACCCTAAGGGTTCCACGACCCATCCCACATATTGCAGCCGTTTCATCACAACAGGTACATCGCGATGGTGGGTCGGCCCTCTACTCCTCTTTTGCAGCCACCTCTCACCTTGATCAACGTCCCCCAAACGCGACCTTCTACGGGAGAGAAAGAGGTTTCTAACAGTCACAGATCTGTCACTGAAGAAACGAGGGATTGCCCTGTTCTAACAAGGCTTCAGAAACAAAACTCCAGATCCTACCTGCGGCTTCCAAGCTCACAGAATCTGCTCTCACATAATAAGCTAGCATCGACTCTACCACAGCTGCCAATCAGGTTCCAAAAAACGCGTTTCTACACTATCATGTGGCATCTCCAGAGAACAGGACTGTTTCCAGGCTGAAACGAACTGAAGCCATTGACAGATCAACTCACACTTTTTCTTCTTACATGCAAGCTTCCAAATGTTCAACCCATCATCTGCAATAGCAGTTTACATGTTTCTGTCTGCTGCAGATTAATAATCTCACAAGCACCCCTGATCATTTAAGACCTACAGAAACAGGGTTGTTTCTGAGAGGTAAGTCTTCCAAGTAGTGGATGTCGTTATCCAAGGACGGCAACCGGCCCAAGACTTGGGAAGAATTTAAGAGACTCTTTCAAAAGGAACATCTTCCCGAGAAAGAGGAAGATCGTAATTGGCGGCTTTGGGAAGAGTGTCGGATGGAAAACCACACCCTTACCCAATATCTGTCCAATTATAGAGAGGCCATGCTCAGACTCCCCATAAATGATTATCACAAGAGGAGAGGATTTTTAAGGGGCTTGGTCACAGAGTTCGCAAAAGAGGTCATACCTCGGCAACCTCAAACTTTCGAGGAGGCAGTTAAGTATGCCCATATGTATGACAATCTCCTTGAAAGAGACCATAAGGGTAAGTCCGCAACAACAGAACCCTCAGAGACTACCACCTCTAAGGGTAAGAGAAAGCTCAGTAAGAATAAATTTGTGAAAGCAAAAAAAATTAAATTATCACCTGCTGAGCTTGAAAAAGCTAAAAAAGAAAAATTGTGCTTTAATTATCTTGTAAGCGACCACTCTCGATTCTAGTGTCCACTTCTTGCTAGAAGGCAAGAAGGAGAAAAGAAGGATGGCTCTCAAGGACCTAGTGGTCAAAAGGGAGGACAGGAGAAGAAATTACGCACCATTGAGGTGAGTTTTGATCAGCAGACACAATCCTGTTCGTGACCCTAGTGTCAAGAGGCATACCTTGTTTCGACTACATGGGATGCTTGGTGGTCGTAGAGTTTGTATTCTCGTCGATGACAGAGCAAGCCATAACTGTATCAACTATTCGTTGGTAAAGAAGTTAGGGCTCACGACCACTATTGGTGACCGAAGATACGTTGTTTCCATGGCTGATGACCAACGGAAAAACGTCTGGGACTCCGCCATTCGTCAGGTACCCTTGACGATTCGTATGAAGATAGCCTGGATTTTCAGGTTATCAAGTTAGCTATAGCGGACATCATCCTAGGTAAGTAGTGGTTATATGATTTGGGATTGTCTGTGATAAGAAATTACTAGGAGGGCTATATTGCATTTGAACATAATGGCAAAGATATTAAATTATACAATGAACTTGGTATACCGGAGGCACCCTTGATAACAGCAGTGGAGCTGAGGAGACTTCTTCGTGCTGAAGCCGTTGATCAGGCATTTCTCTGTTCTTTGCATTCTGATTCAATATCTGTTTTTCCTTCAGTATTGCTTCTACTTTAGATTCTAGTATTAATGCCTTAGCATTTAAAGAAAGCCTAGACAGACTAGAGACTAGAAAGAGTAAAGTAGAGCATAACAAAGAAAGCTCTGTTAAAAAACTGCTCAACGAGTTTCGGAATGTATTTCCTGAAGATTTACCTGACGGGCTTCCACCTGCCAGGGAGGTGGACCATCCTATAGAGTTAATTCCAGGAACTCTACCTATCCGTAAACCACCATATAGGATGAGTCACAAAGAGCTTTAGGAAGTCGAGCCGCAGCTCAAAGATTACCTGAAGAAGGGCTTTATTAAGCCAAGTAAGTCACCATGGGCTGCACCGATCCTTTTAGTTAAGAAAAAAGATGGATCGATGCGCATGTGTGTTGATTATCATGCCCTGAATAAGGTCACGGTAAAGGATAGATATCCTCTTTCCAGGATAGATGATCTCTTTGATCACTTATTAAAAGTGAAACTTTTTACTAAAATTAATTTAAGATCGGGATATCATCAGGTTCGGATCCGTGCAGGTGATGCCCTTAAGACGGCTTTCCGAACTCGGTCAGGACACTTTGAGATTTTGGTTCTTCCCTTTGGGTTAACCAATGCTCCAGCCACGTTCATGAGGCTTATGAATAGTGTGCTAAGGCCCTATTTGGGCAACTTTGTGTTAGTTTTCTTAGATGATATTCTCGTCTTTAGCGAAACTGAGCAATTGCACTTGGAACACCTTAAAAAGGTCTTCCAACTACTAAGAAAGAAGTTCCTTTTCGCTAAGAAGGAAAAATTTGAATTTTCCATAGAGAAGGTAAAGTACTTGGGGCATGTGATCACGGATGAGAGAATCAGTATGGATTCTGATAAAGTGGCTGCCATTTACATTGGCGACTGCCTAGTGATTTGGAAGAGTTGCAAATCTTCCTAGGTCTTGCTGGGTATTATCGGAAGTTCATCCAAGATTACGCCAAGTTAGCAACTCCGATGACAGATTTGCTAAGAGGTAAAGGCAAAGCTTTTTCGTGGGGGGAGGCCCAGCAAAGAAGCTTTGAAAGGTTGAAATGTGCAAGAGCTGCATCTCGTCTTAAGATTACCCGATCCTACTCAGCCATTTGTGGTTGAGACACAGATGCCAATGAAGAGGCTATTGGTGCGGTTCTATTGCAGAACGGACACCCATTGGCATTTGAGAGTAAGAAATTGGATGCGGCTCAAGATAATTATTCCACCTATGAGAAGGAGCTGTATGCTATAGTTTATGCCCTCAAAAAGTGGACACTACTTGTATGGGACAAGTTTTGAGATAGTCTTTGATCATGAGAGTATCAAATGGTTGTCTTCACAGGGCGAGTTGAAGGGTCGCAAAGCTCACTGGGCCGAGTTGCTCCAAGAGTTTGACTATCAGCTTCGCTATAAGAAGAGACGCTACAATGTTCTAGCAGATGCTTCTTGGTAGAAGACCAGAGTTGCATGCACTTAGTCTTACGGTCTTCCACAATGACTTTTTGGAGTCATTGAGAAATACGTGCGTGAAAGATTCTCACTATGCACGTGTGGCAAGAAAGTACTTCAAAGAAATACAACTGTCGCTGTTGCACAGGATTCGTCGGGTGGTCGGCAAGGACCAACCACAAAAAGAAATAGCGAACAAGAGTCACTGGGTGGCTCGGCCGAGCCAACCGAGGAAAGAAATAGTGACCAACGATGGAAGAACTTTTCCATTGAGGATGGGTACCTTCTTTACAAGGGTAGAGTTTGCATACCTAGGGACGGTGATTTTAGGCGCCAAATCTTAGAAGAAAGTCATGATAGTCCTAGTGCGGGGCATCCGAGTATTAGAAAGCCGTATGCCTTAGCAAAGAAGGAATTTTACTGGCCTAGCATGAGTAGAGACATCCAAGAGTACGTATTGAAATGCCATAAGTGCTAGGCCAATAAGGCGGAATGCCTTAAGATAGGTGGCCTCCTACAGCCATTAGAGATACCCGATGGCAAGTGGGAAAGTATGAGTATGGATTTTATTATAAGTTTACCTAAGACGAATCGAGGCCACAATTCAATTTGGGTAATAATAATGGATAGGTTTACGAAAATGGTCAGGTTTATCCCAACTAAGACTACAGTGAGAGCGCCTGAGTTAGCTAGGCTCTTCATAGAAAATATTTATAGGCTCTATGGACTTCCATCAAGTATGGTTAGTGATAGAGATCCTAAGTTTACCAGCAATTTTTGACGAGAGGTGTTTCTTAAATTAGAAACTAAGCTAAAAATGGGTACTTTTGACCACCCACAGACGGATGGTCAAACAGAAAGAGTCAACCAAGTCCTAGAAGATATGTTGAGAGCTTATGTGAGTAGGAAACAATCTAACTGGAAAGAATATCTTCCATTGTTGGAGTTTGCCTATAATAGCTCAAAGCATGATACCACTGGGTATAGTCCATTCATGCTGATGTATGGGTATCAACCTCAAGCCCCAATGGCAGTGGGACTCGAGAGAGAGAGAGCAGATACAAACGGTCAAGGATTTTCTCCAAAACATGTTTGAAATGTTAAAGGTTGCTAAAGAGAATGTCCGACAGGCGCAAGCACGATCTCGACATTATGCGGATAAAAACCGTAGAATAGTAGCCTTTAAAGAAGGAGATGAAGTTTTTTTGCGAGTTCCAAAGAAACCTGAAACTTTGCGGACAGGTAAGTGGCCAAAGTTATCTCCTCGATATTGTGGACCATTTGCGGTACTAAAGAGGGTTGGAGACTCGACTTATAAATTGGCTTTGCCAAAAGGGTCCAAGGTGCACCCAGTCTTCCATGTCAGTAGACTGAAGAGAGTGCTCAGGGATGGAGATTAGGGTGATTTTCCACCAGGTACCCTGTGAGGAATTGAGGTCTTTGCCACATGAGCCAGAAGAAATTCTGGATACACGGGATCGTAGGTGAAGGCATACGATCTACAAGGAGTATCTCGTGAAGTGGAGGGATCAGACAGTCGAGGGGGCTACCTGGGAGAGAGCCGATGTTCTTCGAAAGAGATATCCTACCTTCCTAAAGTAACTTTCGAGGCCGAAAGCTTTTAAGGGGGGGAAGTGTGTTAGGGCATCAGTAGTACCGTAAGGAGTAGCCTTCCATGCTAGGTGGGACCCGGCCAGTTGTCATCACTGGTTAGGAGGGTTTCAGGGGACGTGGCTAGTGGACTTGCAGTGCTACCAGTATAAGTAATAGCCGAGGGGTCAGGTACACAATTAAGGCCACGTGGTACCCCGAGTCTAGTAATGGGCCCAGTGGGGTCCGAGGGGTAGCCACTGGTGGGCAAGCTCGGGATAGCAAGTGCTAAGTGGCAAGCTCATGGAGAGGCCAACTAGGCAGGTACCCAGCCCTTTGGGACTAAGAGTGTGTACTCAGTTTCAGATTTTCCCTTTGCTTCTTGACTTTCTCTCTCTAGCGTGCTCTTGCTAGAAGGCTCTTTTATCTTACAAGATCCCTCCTAGATCTAGCCCCAAGCCATGCCATGTGGAAGCAAGAGGAGAAGAGCTCAACAGGTAACCTAGACCAAGTCGTCAATGAAATAATCTCTAGCTCAATATATAGAGAGTAGGATCCTGTGCATGAACCCATGCAATCCCCATGCAGGTAACCTAAAAATAGGTCAAAGCTCTTCATGCATTCCTCTTGCCTATATCAGTCACACATACATGCACTACTCCATATGTCTCAATTACAGTGTTTGGTTCCTCTCAAGGTCATTAGTCACCAACAGGCCTCGACATGAAACAAAATCTAGGCATGACCAATAATCTCGAACATTGGAGGGCCAGCCGACCTACCATATTAGGACTATTCCATGTCCTTAGCGAAATATGGCCGTAACACATGGATACTTGTACGGATTAAGTCATCGCTTATCCGCCTCTAGTCAAGTTCTTAATACTTCTATGCAAATCAATAAAAGTTTACTTTGGCATTATAGACTTGGTCATTTGAATCATGTTTCTGTATTACAAATGTCTAAGCAATCCATTGTTCTTGATCTCGACTATCCAGATAGGAAAGTCGAACTACATGTCTGTCAATACTGTCTAGTTGGTAGATAGGCTAGGAAACCATTTAGATCAAGCCATCAGCATATTGGTAGAGGATTATTAGATGTTGTACATACAGACATTTGTGGCCCAATGCAAAATCCTTCATTGAAGGATGCAAAGTATTTCATCACTTTTATTGATGAATTTTCCAGGAGAACTATGGTGTACTTTATCAAGAAGAAATCAGAAGCTTTCAATTGCTTCAGAATCTTCATGGAGCATGCAGAGAAAGAAACTGGTCAGACAATCAAGGCCTTGAGGTTTGACATTGGTGGAGAGTACATCTCTATCAAATTCAAGGAGTACTGCTAGAGCCAAGGCATTGAACAACATTTTATCACTCCTTATTCACCTTAGTCGAATGGCTTAGCCGAGAGGAAGAATCGTACTCTGGTCGTGTCAGCCAAATGCATGCAAGCACATGCATCTTTGCCGAAGAGCTTCTAGGATGAAGTTGTCTCCATTGTAGCATACATTCTAAATAGATGTTCGACCAAGGCCCTCTCAGGTAACACACCACATGAGGTTTGGACATCATCTAAGCCTTCATTGAAGAACCTTTGAGTATTCAGATGCATCGCCTACTACACATAGATCCCAAAGGAGACAAGGAAGAAGTTCGACTTCCAAGGTCCCAAGACCATCCTTATCGGATATACTTCCTTTGACAATACTTACAAGATGTATGCACGATACCCAATAGATTTTATTCATCAGGGATATAGCCTTTATCGAGGATCAGTTCAATGACTTCAAAGGCAAGGGCAAAGTTCCAAATGAACCTTCGACGCTTGCCTCCGACACGACAATTCGAGCCTCTGGCTCAAGCGTACCCATAGTCAATTGACTACCCAATAGTGAGTTAGACGAACATGTCGCTGTTACTCGGTAGTGACAAATCCAAGGAATGGATCATCAGCTGACATTTTCTCCAAGAAGATCGAATTGAGTGCGCAGATAGCCCATGAGGTATATTCTTGAGTCTGCTTGTCTTTTGATGCAGGAACCGACAACTATTTAAAAGGCACTTAGCCAGTCACTCTGATCTCTGGAGATAAGTGATGGATAGAGAATATTTCTCTCTGATCAAGAACCAGACATGGTCACTAGTCGAAGCTTCTGTTGGCTGTAATCTTATCGATTACAAATGGGTCTTTAAGATCAAGATGAAGCTCACTACTGTATGGCATTCAAATCCATAGAGACAGAATGAGACGGTTGATTTTTATTACTCAACAAAGGTATCTTCACAATGTTCTTATTAGATGTAATCTAATTAATTGTAAATTATCTCACTTACCGATGGATCCAGGTCTATGATTGTCGAAGGACCAACAATGTCCTCAGACCAAGCAGGAAGAGGAGCAGATGAGAGAGTATCTATATCGATCGATACTTGGATCTCTCATGTATGCAATGGTCTGGTTAGATTAATGAGACTTGTAAGAAAGAACTTAGAGAAAAAAATTGTAGAAATATTGATTTGTGGATAGTTGGATCAATTTATTCCAAAGATCCAAGTACAGGATGTTTTCTGGACTTTCAAACTACTGACCAATTATTGAATTTTGTGTGTAATGGACATAGTGGATTGTTGGGATACTGTCAAAAGTTGAGCCAATACGGGATATATTAAGCAATGAAGCGAACATGAGTATTGGAGTATTTGTTGATTCAAACAAACAATGAGAAGGCAATACTTCAAGAAAATTTGCAGAAACAAATATACGAGAATATGACATTGAGCTCCAATATATCAGAATTGCAAACTTTTGTTATTGATCTTCAAATATCCAATCAAATTATGTTGAGAGACGTTGAGAATTTTAAAAGAGAAAGTGCTATTGTTGAAGGCGAAGTTCTCAAGAGAAAATTAAATATAAGAAAACACAAACGACTTCCAAAAAAAGACATAGATGATCTGTCTTCAAGAAGTGGAAACAAGAACAAAATGATTCAAGCGTTCAAGTAAATATTAATTAAAAGAGCAATGACACGCTTGCTAAGTTTTTATGTGCTTTTTTTTCTAATGCTTGCTATTTTCTTAAGATCAAGTTTATTATTTATTATGTCTTGCAGATCATCTTTGGTGGCGAGAGAACATTTTAAAGATTCTACGAGTATTGAAAAATCTTTGGGTTCCATATTGTCATCAAAAACTACAAAAAAAATACTAAAAAATTCTCGTTGTGATATGATTAAGAATGATATTGGCCACAATGATTATAAAGAGCATTCAACATGCCTTGGATGCAAGAGTTATCTAGGGAGCATGTGATTATTCAGGAATTAGTCGTAAAGCATATACTCTATTGTTTAAAATTGTACAGGAAGCCTTTGCACATGTGAATATTCGAAAGCTACCTCTTCCTCGTCAAGAAAAGAATCAATGCGCGACTCTAAAATGTCTATCTCTAATTGTCAGTGATGTTTCGTTCTGATACATGCTATTTTGATATCATTTTGATACTTCATAGCTGAATACGTAGATGGTATTCATTATATACATAATTTTTACAGGTGTGCATATGAAGAAAGTACAGAAGTGGTTGTGCTGTTTGTGGGAGATCGTGGGTGGCTGCTGTCGTTGTCAAATCTGATTGCACAGTGCATGGGATGAGTGTGAGAAGGCCAGGACATCAGCGTTCGCTGAAATTAGCATACGAATGCCTAGACAGAAGTGAGCTTCGTCCAAATCAATCATGTTGAACTCAGAAAACATCATCTGTTTAGAATCCTTGACCAAATTGGTATTGTTGCTGAAAAGCAACGTATCATCCATGTATAAGGTGATGATAATGAAGGATTGTTGCATCGACTTGGAATAGACGTTACAATCAACAGTGCTTGGTTGGAAACCTCGTTCGATGAGGAATGTGTTGATATTCTGAAACCAAGCTCTGGTAGACTGTTTCAATCCATAGAGTGCTTTATGGAGTCTACAGACATGATTCTTCATACCTTCCAGAACATATCCTTCGGGCTAGATCATGTAGATGTCTTCTTGTATAACTCCATTCAGATAGGTTTTTTGCACATCAAGTTGATACACCTCAAGGTTGGCAGCTGCAGCATATGATAAGAGGGCTCAGATCGATGAATGCTTGACTACTGGACTGAAAGTCTCACTGTAACACATCATCCTTCCGTTTCTGCTTAATCGTCTGTAATTTATCTAGTAAAGTACGTTTGATATGGTTTTTGATGAATCTTTTTGAAATTGCAATCGTATGGTGTCTTCGGCTTCCAACTGGTGGCTGCTTGAATCACCACAGTTTATGTATCTCCTGGTATTGGCTGTGTTGAGAATTGGTCGGTCACACTCACGATTAAATTGATCAAATGTTTAGCTATTTTTCTAAAACACTTAGATGTAAGAAGACATTTTCTTTACCAATGCTTCAAAATATTGTTGAGAAAATCATTTGAGTCAGTAATTTGACATACATATGATTTTTGAGATTGTATTATGGCATCTGTTGAGGCAGAGTGGTGCATAGCTAATAATGTTCCTTTCGATACCTTTCAAGGAATGCCCTTTGCAATTCCTCCCAACTCCGAAATTCTTGGAGTCCGCAATGTGGTTGGGAACAATTCTAATTTCTGAATGTCTTCCACTTCATGATTTGTTTGATAAACCACTAGGAACTAGTGAAATGTGCATATCAGGATCATCGTGTTTCTTACCTTTGAAACACTAGAATACAGCTGTCCGAGTACGGCCTATTGATACAGCCTCCATTCCATGTAAAATATTAGATCTCCCTGAATCCGAACAGCTAGCACCTGTAGACATTAGAGGCAACTCCACTTCCTCCAATGCTAAGTCCACCCACAAGTCGAACTCGTTCCACTCCAGAATATGCTACCACAAAGAATTGTCCTAGCAACGGAACCAAAAAGGTGTTAGGAGTGTTGTTTAATCCCTTAACTCCCTGTTCCTAATTACGACAACGGAACCCTCTAATCTAACATGTATCCAATAACAACAGCAACATTAACAATATAACCAACAGCATGACACTAATTAAATAGGAATAACCATGAACAACTGACGTCATGCAATGATTCCACAATCATATTCACAACCCATAATATATGACAATGTGGTAATCAATTCCAAAAACAAAGGCTGATACATCAAATTTAGCATCTACATACTGGTCACTTAGAAGGTCTTAAGCAAGAAAATTCTCTCTTGTTGTCGTGACTCACACATAGACTAAAACTAAACATGACAGTGCTCGGCTCTCACCCTTCATCTCTCCAATACTTCTGGCTTAGATTGTCCTATGTACCCATCAAGGCCTATAATTGTCCATTTTGCGGTCCTTCACGGTCGGTTTAGCTTCTCGTCATGACCCTGTAACATCACTCCTACAACTACTTCTAATTATTCAGTTCCAATGACTATGACTTATCTTAACTTCCTACTTACGATGACAACACCTACCTTGTACAGCTACACATTCCTTAATAAACAATCTACGATTATAATTCTTAATTCACAATTACTTTCTTAATGTTTCACAACCATATGGGCTCTTGGCCCCGTTTAATACATGTTACAAATAATCTTCTGGGCCCTACATAACTGCACAAGTGGAAAAACTTTACTGGGCCACATGTACACTAAATGGTTGGATTGTCAACAAAAGCATTTTGACAAATGGCCCTTTTGGTGCTTGGACCTCCTCTAATGATATCCTGGCATTAAATTCGAATGAATGCTCAAAGTAAATTTTTTACATCGTCATGTTTGTGCTTATATAGGGCAAGCATCCAAAATGATTGTCCTCATGAACATTTGAAAAAAAATCAATATATTAAAAATTTCCAGCACCTCTTCACGGCCAGAATCAAGCCAGCCATAGAGGAGGTGAATTTTTTGGTTTTGAGCTGTAGGCGTCGGATCTCGGCGTGTAGATAGTTGACATGCATCTACTCGGTGATACGGAGGTGGTGTGCACGATGCCAAGGGGATCTGAGCTTTCGCGCAGATTGAAATGATCAATTTTCGATCTTTGGTAAGTGTAGGCTTGTTTTTTTTGCAAGTGTTGCCATTGAGCTGTAGGCAACCAAATCAAGCATAGTTTGGCTCTAAACCACCTTTCTTCATGCACACGGTGATTCCTACGGGGTCAGTTTCAACCATTACGGCACGTCTTGCGAGATTTGAACACCACAATCCAAATGCTTGTTTTTTTTTTGCCATTTTCAAACAATGGTTTTTGGGCAACCGATTCCGGTGATGTCTAAGCCTAGAATGCATTTTCACATTTCCCGCAGAGACTCCTATGACCTCCATTCTGCCCGTCTACGTCCGTAGCACAAATTTCAATTTTCTTGCTCTAATTCCATGTTTTTTTAGGGTTTAGGGTTAGAGCATCGTGCAAGCATCTACCAGTACGTGGTTTAGGCCTACACTGGACTCCTAGATGCCTGCAAGGACTCCCATGCTAGCGTCAGTCACTCGTTATCGCTCGCAATGGAATTATTCTATCCCTCGCTCTGTCTCGTGTGTTTTTTGGCACTTGCTATAATCTTACTAGAATCAATGTGACACGTGCTCGGATGTGTTCAGCTCTATTTTAGGCTGGTAATGTTTTTCAATGCAGTGTGTTTTCTTCTACTGAACGGTTGTTTGCTTGTTTTTGTTCGTAGGTTTGATCTCGTGTGGACACGATGCCGGTGCAGGGCCGAGGCCTTTGGGACGAGGTTGAGCTTATCGAGGGGGATGTGGCTACACACCATGGCTCGGGAGTTCGTAGATGGAGATGCTTGCATTGTGGTGGTCTCTTCACAGGATCACTTACTAGGGCTAGGGCTCACTTACTAAGGGTCAGAGGGCCGGGTGGGCAGGCATTGGGCATATATGATTGCCCTAGGATTTCCGATGAGGAGAGTGAGAGGTTGTCTATTATGTACGGGCACGGTGCTGCATCACAGGTTTCTAGACAGGGACAGGGACATGGATAGGGACAAGGATAGGGACAAGGGGCAGGAGCAGCTGCAGGTTCACAGGTATGCAGGCACGACCTACTACGAGTGCATAGCCTAGTATAGCACATTCTGGGCAAGGTTTAGATGCAGTGCATGGTCCAGGCGGGGCCACTCCAGTTCCACCCGTAGCAACAGGGCTTACTTCAAAGGGGAGAGCATCACATGAGTAGGTTGGACCAGCAGCAACAGGTCCTTCTCGTCCCTCTTCTTCTTCGGCGATAGATGCAGCACATGGTTCGACAGGTCCTCCTAGAGAGAGTGATACACCCACAGATCAGCCATCAAGTTCGCGTGTTAGACCACGAGCGCCATGTGCATAGCAGAGAGAGGTTAGGCCCAGACAGCAGACCCTTGATCGATGCGGGTGGCAGAGAGAGCAGTATGCCTGGTGCACTCGACTTGCTGGCCAGTTCTTTTACGAGTTCGACATTTCCTTTGCTATTGCTGACGCTTGGGTGTTCAGAGAGTTTTGCGCACAGATGGCAGTCGTGGATGCTACATGGATGCCTCCCAGACGAGAGACATTGTGAGGCAGGATGCTTCGTCAAGAGGAGGAGACCATTACGCGAGAGCTGAGTTCCATTCGCTCAGCTTGGCAGATGTAAGTACTCTATTTTCATAAACCCATTGCATGCGTTTAGGGTTGACTCGTGACACAATTTTTGCATTTGGCTAATGGGTGTTTTGTGGCAGATATGGATGCACGATATTGAGTCATGGATGGACCGACGTTCGTCGGCGATCGGTCATCAATGTCTTGGTTTCTTGCCCGCTTGGCACAGTATTCCTACGTGATGTGGATGCCACTCGAGGTGGCATCACAACCGATTTCATATGGGAGGTTATTAGAGATGTTATTGCTGACATTGGGGTGGAGCATGTGGTTCAGGTTGTCATGGATAACGCTTTGAACTGCAAACAGATGGGAGAGTTCTTTTATGCTATGGTAGCTATGGTTACATTATTGTTATAATTTGCCTGCTATGAGATCTCACGTATCTGGGAGGCCAGATGGGACTACTTCCACCAATCCATCCATGTCGTAGCCCACATATTGCACCCCTTGTGGCGCGAGACTAGGGATCGGGACGATCGGGAGCTGCAATGGGGATGGGTGGAGTACACGGAGCGTGTATAGCCTGGACCAGGTACGTGTGATAAATTGCTTGGTAGGCTAAGTACTGCAGTAGTGATTGTAGTGTGCTCATTGCTAGTGTGAATTCAAGAGGACTTACATGAGCCATGTTTTTTCTTCTGCCAACAGGTCCGATGCTCACTAACATTGCATACCAGCTGTTGATCTTTGAGCGCTACCAGTTTCCTTTCGATGGAGAGCAGAGTCGGCAGAGGGAGGATATGTTAAGGCCTGTTTCATGGTGGGGCTACCATGGGCGCAGCATAGATGACCTGCGACGACTGGCCGAGAGAGTCGTTGCACCGGACTGTTCAGCAAAATCTTGGGAGCAAAATTGGAGCACCTGGGCCTTGTATCACACGCAGAAGAGGAACAAGCTGTCCATCGAACAGTGTAGGTGGTTGGTGTTTGTGAACACCAACGACCGTATGTTGAGGCACACACAAGGAGGGGGATAGATGCTCGAGGTGAGTCACATCATCACCCCCTATTTCTTGCTATGCTTTGACAAACTGAATTGCTTTTAAATTATGCAATGAATTTCTGACAACAATGTATTGTTTTTGGTTGCAGGTGAACCCTGACACTTGCTTGGTGGATTCGGCAGCTGCTGCTCCTCGGGCACCACCCACGCAGGAGGAGATGGATGATGAGACCTATAGAGAGCTATATAGACAGGCGCAGGCTGACGCACGGGTTTTACGACGTTCAAGGAGGGCAGACAGGCAGAGGGCTAGGGCTGAGGAGGAGGGTAATGAGGGCTTGGAGGGTGGAGAGGAGTTCAGGAGGAGGATGAGTGGGTTGAGGGGGATACAGAGGAGGATGAGGAGATGGGTGTGGAGGCACAAGGAGATGACCTGGTTGACTTGCTGGTGGACCCTGATGCGGAGACGGAGGAGGAGCCAGCCATTCCGACACGTAGGCCTAGGGGGAGACCTAGAGGTTCTGGGAGGGGGGAGCTGAGTTCGCTTTTTGTAGACAGGAGTGGAGCATTACAGACAGTCGTTGACCAGACATCATCATAGTGGGTAGGGCCATCCTAGGTTGTTGGATCACAGCCACCTGACACACAAACACATAGGGGTAGACACAAGGGTGGGGTTAGGCAGAGGGGGGCCAGAGGAGGGGAGAGAGGCAGAGGTAGGGAGAAGATCCAGAGCCAGAGCACACAACAAAGAGCCAGAGCACGCGGTAGAGCCGGGGCCACACCATGACATATGGCTCCCTCCAGTCCTGATTCATCTACGGGCCCTTGGGATCTGCAGTCAGGCACAGATTCAGATGATGGTTCCTACCATGACTCTGACGAGCCTTAGTTGTGTAGTTTTTATTATGTTCATGGAACATCATTGTACTCCATTTTGGTGCCATGTGGCCTGATATTATATATTACGATGATCCTATTCACAACAGTGTAACAATTCGATACTGTTCTTTGTGTGTGTGTGTGTGTGTGTGTGTGTGTGAGAGAGAGAGAGAGAGAGAGAGAGAGAGAGAGAGAGAGAGAGAGAGAGAGAGAGAGAGAGAGAGAGAGAGAGAGAGAGAGAGAGAGAGAGAGAGAGAGAGAGAGAGAGAGAGAGAAGATGATGCAGTATGGTGATTGGTTTAGAGCACTTAGCATGGTTTTTGTGTAGCATAATTCAGCATTTTTGTTTAGTTTGTTGGATCTGAGAGAGATAACGAGAGAGAGAGAGAGAGAGAGAGAGAGAGAGAGAGAGAGAGAGAGAGAGAGAGAGAGAGAGAGAGAGAGAGAGAGAGAGAGAGAGAGGAGGGAGAATTTTGGGGCATCATATTTTTTTATTAATGCACCTGGGAGTTAAAGTGTAAACCTAGGAGTTAATACATCTAAACTAGACCATCCTGCACCCGAAACATTCGGCAAAATACACAGTAATTATGCTCTTAATTAGAGCTTTTACCTGATACCCATATTGCACAAAAAAAAAAACCAAAAAAATAAAAAAAAAAAAATGTTTTTGAAAAAAAAATCCATATTTCCGAAACGCGTTTCTGAAACGCATTTCTGAACGCGTTTCAGAAACGCAGTGCAACTATGATTTAAACCTCTACTTTTTAGAAATTTTTTTTGTATGAGACAATTGGATTGAGATTCATATAACTTGGTTTAGAAGGACTGTTAAAGCTATATGAATTTAGGCTTCCATCTCATTTTTGTGAATATAGCTCGGAATCAATTGATATTTTCAACTGATTAAATGGAATTTAGACTTCCTAAGCCCAAATGATTATCTCTATTTGATAGTTGATTATTGGGAATAATGTTTCTATCACTCGGGATAAGATATTCTATAATTTTGAGAAAGAAGTCCCGTTTGTCTAGAATAGTTTTGGGGGTTTTGAACTGTGAGATATTCATGAATATGAGAAGTAGTGGTAAATATTAGATTAAGGTTCACTGATTGGCTACCAAGTAAAAATGGAATAAGGTTTTAATCTTAACCTTATGTATAAAGATGTTTGTATAACTCAACCTAATATTGGTTTGTGCACTAAGATTTGGAGTAGGTTGATTGGTTGAAGGAATTTTGTTGGTAAAATATGATGGTTGGAAAACTTGTGATGTGGAATTATTCACTTCAGAGATTTCCTAGATATGTTATTTACTCTTAAGAAATAGAATTCTTCTGTAGCTGAGTTACAAGATTCTCAGTGAGATATGTGAGTAACATATGTGGATTTTGGAGGAGTCTGCCAAATAATGACGTATATGTTTGTGTAGTGGGTCATAATGAGATTTTTCTCATATGTGCACGATTAATCTTGTTTGTATCTACTATGTATTCTTGGTTACTAAGGTTACTAGGTGCACTTAACCTAGTCGTTGAACATAGATGTATGATCAAGTATTGTATTTGACAATTACTTGCAAAGTTAACAGATCTGTTCTGATAGATCGATAGGTTAATTTAAAAGTGATTTGGAGATGGAGCTAAATGTGGTCTTGTATAGTACAATTAAGATATGCACCTAGACATTTAAGATTTCTAAATCATGAACAATTGACTTGAGTAGTTGATTTACTCCTGTGGAATAGGGATATCTAGGAGATGTAACAACCCTCCAGTCTTCAAGCGTTCAGCTTTGGCTAACTGACAAGGTCTACATTTAACCACGTGAGACTCAACAAATGGCTTGAGTTTTGGCCAATAAAACTCTCTTCTGGCCAAGTCCAAAGTCCTGTGTATACCCGAATGACCTACACAGGGAATGTCATAACACTCACAAAGAATCTTTTTATTTAACTCATCATCCACTGGTACACAAATTTTTCCATTCCGAAATAGTAACCCACCTCGGATAGAGAATTGTTCCGCTATTTTCTACACTTTCCTAGGAACCTGAGACTGTTTTTTGCAACCAGACTACAAGTCACAAATGTTTTAGGCACCTTCCCTTGGTCGCAAAACACAGACTCAAAAATTTGAGTTTATTATGCACACAGGCGTTCAGATCACTTGGCGCATCAGCAATATACAAGACATATAGAACAGGTTGCAAATTTTGCATTTGCACTCCACCTTGTTTTAGAGGGGTAGCAAGCTCGTAATAACCTCAAATATCGAGAGTTTTATGTCGTGCATTGATTTTAAGCTTCCCTTGACTCCCTCTTTAATACTTTGTTCCAAAAATAGTACAATAACACACAATTTGTGTTCTGCCATGAGGGTGGTTAGGCAATGTCACACCAATGTAGTGATGTAACTTGAACTAATTAACTCGATATTATCAAAAATGTATAGTGTGGGACTCTCCCAAGCACATGAAGGAATGACCATTAAGTTCGATTCATCGACCCCACAACAAATCGCTTCTTTCCTTTGGAGGCCTTCACTTTGCAAAAAAAATCTCCAAGAAGTGTCAGTGCTGCTCCCCACATGACTTTGTCTCTGACTTATTTTTTCTTTTATTTTTTCAACAAATTGTGTTAAAGAGGGTGGTATGGCAGTCTGCAGCGTAGATGATATGCTTCTGCTGCTGCTTGTAGCCGCTCTAATCCAATCATAGGCAAACTTTTTGGTGATAGACGAGGATAGATGCTTTATTGCTCTTTGTCATACTGTGTGAAGAGAATTTGCCAAAAATTGTTTGTTTTGTGTGTATTGCTTGTAACACTATCTCAATTAGTTTTGGACTTTTTAATTTATTCAGGACTATTTTCTACACATGGTACCAAAAGAGCCAAATAAGAAAAACAATAAAAACTTACTAATTTTTGAAGTGGGATTTTCTCAAGTTCGAATCTCATTTCAATACAAGTAAAAGCCAAACAAGACAAATTTGATCAACAAGTCATAATTTAGTTAGCTTTCTAAAATTTATTGATGCTTTTGTCCAATAGCTATGAGCACCTAATATAATTGTCCAAAATTAGTGTCGATCTGAATAACATAGACAACTTTTAAACATAAACATTGATTTAGAATTTCAAAAGAAACATAAACATAATTTGATATTTAAAAGAAACATAAACATCATTGAATCATATACTACTTTGAACAAGCTGTATTATAAGAACTCTCATAAAAAAATTTAATCACAATGTGTCATTTGCCACTAAAAGTGGTTCATTTATAATTAATGGTCTTGGGCCAAGCCCTACATTAGTCAAGAGACTATTATAAAAGATGCACAACTTTGGTGCAATTCTAGACAAATTTGTAGAAGTTTAACCTTTTAGACTAGTGATTTACTATTTCAATATTCTAAAGGTTGAGAATTAGAAACTATTTTCCTCATGGTCTTACAATACACATGCCATGGAATATGATTTGGCTATACATTGATCCTGATAGCATTTTTTCTTTGAAAAGATATTCGACAAGTTTTGTGGTTTCCATCACACATGCATCATTGCGATCCTTGTATTCTGGAAACTTCTGGCTCATGAACCACAAATAATCAATAAAGGACATTATTCCTCTCATTTCATCTGGATCCAGATCCTTCGTGGATGCTAGAAAGATCGCTCCATCTTTTGAAAGTACATGCTGCAATAGTTTGAAAGGTTCACTCCATGCGTTGTCTCCATCATTAGAATAGTATTTCCATTGTATGGTTGGCTCACCATTCATCATTTGAAAGCAAAAATAGTGAGGATTGGTGTGTCCTTCTAAGCCGTCATTTCCTTGAGCAATACAAGGATCTATAAATTGTTTCCAGTCTACCATCTGTTCCAGTATTTCTACTTCAGTGTTTTCGATACATCGCCACCTATCTTTTCACCAATTCGTGCTAGCATATATGGCATTGTGTGAACTGATTTGGACTTCAAAGCCCTGGATATGACACTGAAAAACCTGATCTATGTCTTCATGTGTGGCCAACCAAAAGAAATCTCATTTCTACCTTTTGAAGATGTTATGTGCCACTACAGACAACAAAGACCAAAAATGATTTTTTTCTTGCTCTCCCTCCAACAATTGTCAACTTGAATACGTAAGATCGGAGGTAAGTTACCTCGTGATGCTTGTACCTTTCTTATTGCTCGCATTATTGATGTGGCAACTTGATTGCTATCATGAGCATGCAAGGTGTCAATCCAAACATCACAAAGCAACTTGAATCCATGAACCAATAACCCACAAACATGTGTTTTCAAAAATTGATTCCCCTCTAATTTGGAAGGAGTCTTATTGAAACGGGATAATGTTGTTGTATTTTGATCCATTCCATCAATGATAAGACACAAGGACTGTTCAGGATGGGATCTTGACTCTTCTTTCCAATATGCATACAATTTTCTAGAATGAAAACATGATGTAGATGATGACCTCTCAATGCAATATGGCGATCACTCATCCTAATGTCGGGAGTTGTCTCTATTGCATTTTTAAGGTCGTCACATATTTTGCATTTGGACATTCTTTGTCTTGTTGGAGTCTTGACATGTCCAAACTCTTGTCTCCACATCTTGTAGAGTGTGGATCTTGAAACTTCAGAAATACATGCGTCTTTAAGTTGTGTGTTTATAGTTTTGAAGACGTCATGTTTATGCATGCTGAGTGGGAGATGATGTTCGCAAATAACAGCGCCATCTTTTGATTTATGTTGCAGATGTGGTTGAGGCAATGTATGCTTTTCCAAAATCCCATGCATTATGGCCAACCCTTTCAAAGAATTTCCACGTTGTTTGAATGTGTCGGCGTTTCCATGAAACTTGTACACAATGGAATAACGTTCCTCAACAATTATAGTGCCAAAACATTCCATGAGAGATTTCCAATCGATTTTGATATGCTTTTATGCATATAGCTTTACCATCCAACGTAGGCTTGAAATACAATTTGGGTTTTTCTAAAATATCAAACATTGCATCTGACTTTCTCGTCTATGAAAAAACATTTGAACATCTGCAATAATTGATTATGCTTGTCAGCTCCTCATTTTCTCCACACACCTACTCGCAAGTCTTCACATTCTTTGTAGGTGATTTGTCGAATGCACAACTTACTACAACATGGTTGCATCAATGTTTCCCTTATATTTTCTGAGATAAAACATATTTTGCTTTTTTTGGTGCAACACAAGCAAGCACACACTTTCTTTTGAAACTTTCAAGAGTTCCAAAGGATGTTGGACATACTTGAGGCTCTCTTTGTAGATCTTCAAAAACTTCATCTACTTGTGACCATCTTGATCTTCTAGGATTGTTTGTCATATTAGCATCATGTAATATGTTGCTTGTGTAATCATGTTCATCGAAATCGAATTTCGAAAAATCTGAATTACAGCAGATGGATGCATTTGCATTTGCGAAAATTGACAAATTCGGTGTACGTTTTGTTTGAATGCCGATTTGAAAATGACGTCTTTTATTTTTGTTGTTATCAATAGCCTCTCCAACATCCTCCACACCTGTAAGAATATCCAAGTTATATGTTGATGCAGATATATTAGTGCGAGTGACCACATCCTTGACATCTGTCAAGATATCCAGATAATAGCTACTTGTTCTTGACATATTACGATCATGAGAAGTATCTTCGATTCTTGTCAAGATATCCGAGTTATAGTTACTTGATCTTGACATATTATGACCTTGAGAAATATTTTCGATTCCTGTCAAGATATTCGAGTTATAGTTACTTGATATTGTTGTATTGCAATTAGCGAATCTGTTTTCTACATCTACTGATCTTGTCGACGTTTTTTGGATGCTACCTCTTTTTGAACCACAAGGATGATCCAACGTTTTTTTTCATGTTGTTTCTATTTGAACATTCAGAATAATATGTAAAACACTCACTTAATGGTTCAGTAAATGATACATGTTTTTTTTTTTTAGAGTGCAAAGATAGCTTTGACAAACACCAAATCATTGTTTGATTTTGCATGTAGAAAGAGTCTCCGTCATCTGTTGTGGCATTTATAGTATTTCTTTCTATGGAAATTGAAGTCACCTTCACGATAACAAGCAAGTTTTTTCTGCTGAGATAGTAGCCTTTGAATTTAGCAATGAAAACTACTACCCCTTCAAAATCCATACAATCAACAACGTCATCAGTGTTGTATAATGGACACTTGGCAAGAACAAATTCATTTATTTTAAGAATATCTGCATTATCCCACAAGCTTTTTTTTGCAATGACATCGATGGAAATATAGTTGTAAACATATCCTAGGCGATCAAAATCGTCGTGAGGGTATGACAAAGGACAATTTTTTTTAAGGTCTTTTACTAGTTTACAATTCCATTTTTTAAGTTTTTTTTAATTAAGATTAAATCCCTTCAATACTTTCTAGATTTTTTTTGTAGGGTTTGAAGTTTTTTAGAAGGTTTAAGTTTGTATTACGGTTCTTTTAAGATTTAGCACCATTTTTAGCAATATTTTTTTTTTTTCATTTTTTTGAATATCTAGTTTTTTTTACAAGTTACAACTCTTTGTACTATCATTTTTTTATTTTAATTTTTTAAAATCTTTATTTTGAAAATTAATTTTTTTTGACACTATTCCGTATTTTTATTTTTTTATTTTTTATGTTTATTTTTTGTTTTTTGAATATTTAGTTTATTTTTTAAACCATTTTATTTATTCTTACATGTATTCATGTTTTCAATGTTTGTTTTTTGTTTTTTTTAGAATTTATCTTTTTTGAAATATTTTGTTCTTTTTTTATTTTATGGTTTTTTTAATGTTTTCTTTTTGGTTTTTTTTTTTTTGTAATTTTATGATTTTCTTTTATGTTTTTTTTTTATTTTTTCAAAAATTTATTTTTTTGGACACTATTTTGTTTTTTTTTTTTTTCTAATTCTATGATTTCTTTCATGTTATTTTTTGATTTTTTTGAAAAAAAAAATTGACACTATTTTGCTTTTTTTTTAGGATTTTTTCAAATTTTTAATGTTATTTTTTGGTTTTTTTGAAAATTTATTTTTTGACTTTATTTTGTTTTTTTCTTAAATCTATGATTTTTTTATCTTATTTTTTGGTTTCTTTGGAACATTATTTTTTTTGACATTATTTGGTTTTTTTTTAAGGTTTTTCAATTTTTTTTCTATTTTTTGTTTTTTTTTTAGATTGTTTATATAAAATGGTATTTTTTTGGAATTTTTTATAGTATTTGGTCTTTTTAGATCGTTTTCAACATTCTAATCTTATTTGTTATTTTTTATGTGGCGGGTGGGCGTGGGGGGAACAATTTAAAAAACAAAATAATTTTTTTTGGGGGAGCCCACCCGTTGCGGCGAGTGGGCGTGGGGAGGGAAATATAAAAAATTTGAGTCGTTCCAACAATTCGAGTCGTCGGGTATTTGAGTCTTTCCAGAAAAATTCGAGTCTTCTCAGAAATTTTCGTGAAAAACTTTCGTGCTGTCTGCCTTCGTGAAATGTTCGCGAAAGCATCATGAAAATTTTGCGAAGGCAGCGCAAAAATTTGAGGTTTGGCAGGTAATCATGAAATTTTCGGGAAGGCAGGCTTCGCGAAAATATCTGGACAGACTCAAATTTTTCAAGAAAGACTCGAATTTCCGAAGACTTGAATCTTTGAAACGACCCCTACCCGCCGCAACGGGTGGGCGGGGGGAGGGGAATATACAAAAATGTTCCAAAAATTCGAGTTGTCAGAAATCCGCGATGAGGCGAGTCGAGAAATTTTCGCGATATAGCCGCGAGTCGCAAAATTTTCGAACTGCTGGACCCCTGGCGCGCCTGTTGCGATGGCGCGAGTCACGAAATTTCGCGACTTGCGAATCGGAAAATTTCGGAAATCGACGCCCGTCGCAAAATTTTACGACTTGGCACCCGTCGCGAATATCTCGCGAGATATCGCCAGACAGGCGCGAGTCGCGAAAGACTAGAATTTACGACAGGTCAAATTTTTGGAACGACCCCCACCCACCGCAACGGGTGGGCAGGGGGAGGGGAAAATACAAAAAAGTTTCAAAAATTGGAGTCGTCAGAAATTCGCGATGAGGCGAGTCGCGAAATTTTCGCGATGTAGCCGCGTCACGAAATTTTCACACTGGACCCTTGGCGCGCGCTTTTCTAAAAGGCCTGTCGCAAAATTTTCTAGAAGGATTTCCCGACATGCCTTCTAGAAATTTTTTAAAAAGATTTCACGACAGACCTTCCGGCGCCTGGCCTTCTATAAATTTTTGCGACAAGCGCCTGGCCTTCTAGAAATTTTCTAGAAGGATTTCAGGACAGGCCTTCTGGCGCTTGGTCTTCTAGAAATTTTCACGACAGGCATTGGTGTTCTAGAAATTTTCTAGAAGGCCTGTCGCGAAAGTTTCTAGAAGGGCGACTTCTAGAAATTTTGTAGAAGGATTTTGCAACAGGCGCCTGGCCTTCTAGAAATTTTGTAGAAGGCCTGTCGCAAAAGTTTCTAGAAGGGCGCCTTCTAGAAATTTTGTAGAAGAATTTCGCGACAGGCCTTCTGGCACCTAGTGTTCTAGAAAAAATTTCTAGAAGGTCTTCTAGTGCCTGGCCTTCTAGAAATTTTGTAGAAGGATTTCGCGACAGGCCTTCTGGCGCCTAGCCTTCTAGAAATTTTCACGACAATCGCTTGGCCTTCTAGAAATTTTATATATATATAATTCATATATATTTATATTGTCATAAACTCATATATATACTTTCATATATGTAATATATATATATTCAAAACTTTATATTTTCGTCTTCTCATACTAATGTTATTTATATGATGAGCGTTTGCAGGCTTTCTACGCAACAGAAAAGAAAAACGTCATGCCCATTGGTGATGCGAATCCAATTTTCTTCACAAAGATACGGAAAATTGTTCAGAAGCCTAGTTCCAGCGACCAGTACATGAAAGTCTTCGTCATTGTCCCCAAAGTATTGGTTGGTGAGCCTGGATTTTCGATGAAAGATGTTGAAACTATAGGTGTGGTGCGGGCAATTATAATGCCTGAAACCATGTTGATTGAAAGGGTTGAATTCATGACCCGAGATTCTAATGGAGAAGAACGCCATTTTGTTCTGTCTTGTTCGGATACAGTGCATTATACGGTGGCACTTGAAATTCATGACTCAACTGGTGCATTGCGTAGATATCATGAAAATTTACCCGATGGAATGATTGCTCTTCAAACCTTGCATGAAATGATGCGAGAACATGAAGAAACAATGATGGAGACAACTGAAATTGCCACGGCCGTAGTCAGCGAGCTGAGAGGAACAGGAGTGGTATTATTATCTGAGACAGAAACGACATTATCCTCAGCTCCAACTCTATCTGGAGGTAGAAAAAAAGCACGACAAAAATTTACATCGAAACGACGCCACCCAAAAGACGAAATTTCTGTTGGTCGAAAGATAGCCAAGCTAGTTGGACAAGCTAGAAAATGTCCACTGGAGCCAAGGGTTGATCTAACTGAAACAATATCTGGAGGCCTCTATGACATTGTATCATCCTCCGATAATGAATGATGCATTGGGTGAGTTTGAGGAGGAAACAAATGTCAATCTCGATGCATATTCCTTTGATGATGTTGGTTACATTTGGGGCAAGCATATGTATCGAATTGAGTCAAAGAATATTCGTCGAGCCTCGTTTTTTACGAACCAATGTGCCCTTGATTTTTCTTTTGCTGAGCAGTTGTATCAATCAGTTTGCACGCCAAATGGGCCTGCACCTACTTCCATCAATGTCACAGTGTGGCCGATTTCTTTCAAGAGTGGAGATGAACCTGAGGTTTTGTTTGACAGTCTAGAGAAATTTTTAAAGATGTACCGTGAATTCAAACATGTGGATATGGTGGAAGCAGCACAATTGTATTTAGAGTTGTATCCGAAAGAGACGGACTCCAATGAAGGTTCCAGATTGGATGGGCTATGCAAAAATAGGTTCTTATCTCATCGTACTTTTGAACCTATTGATGGTCAGCATTTTTGTTGTGCCTATAACGAGATAGCATTGACCACAGTTAGAACCGATAATCTTCATAGCCAACTATACGATAGGCTATTTGCATATGTCCATGTGTATATTTGTATATATAAATGCATGCCCGGCTACATATTGGAGTCCAACAGGTTGAATTATGAACTTGAGAGCAAACGTAAAAGGAGCAACCTGGCTGAAATAATGGACCGTGCACGGGAGCTCTGGATCTCATTGGACAGGCCACGATACATCAAAGGAGTGAAGTTAGATCAAGAGATGAGCAACTTTTATCAGGAATTGTTAGGCATTATCGGCAGTCAACTCGTTGGCACATTGAAAGGAAGGTTGCCTTTGAAGACTTTGTATCAAACCTTTGAGGATTATACCATTATCTTGCTGCGTTTAGCTGATGCGTTTAATAACTACTTGGAAGTTATAAAGCGTTATGTGGCTGGGTCTCTTCCATACGATGAGCCAGCTTTGCACCACAACGTCAAAAGACCGTTCCACTCACTGTAAGATTTTTCAGATCGCTGCAGTACTTGCCTGACCCAATTTGTATGAAGGTATGCAAAAAACTCTTGGAGGGCCAATTGTATTTTGGCAAAAAAAATAGAGAAAAATACATTGAAGATGGTGTGGCGACAATTGTCAAGGAAACAACAGCTCTACACATTGTAAAGTTCTTGATTTCTTTAGAGAAACGATAAGAAAGTATTTATATGGATTTTGTAGTTTTCTATTTGGGTTGTGGTGGACAAGTTGACAAAGTTAGCTACTTTTATACCAGTCAAGTCAACTGTTAAGATTTGGATTGAGTCCAAATCTTTGTGGAAAGATTATTTAGACTTTATGGACTGCCAAGTAAAATAATTAGTAATAGAGATCCTAAATTTACAGGTCACTTTTGGTCAACTGTATTCCATAAGCTAGAAACCTTGCTTAGTTTTAGTTCTTATGATCATCCTGAATCAAATGGCCAGACTAAGAGAACTAATCAAACTATGGAGGATATGTTGAGGACATATGTGTCTCACATGCATTCTCAATGGAAAGATTACATTCCTTTGGTTGATTTTGTGGATTTCTTGCATGATATGCATGAAATGTTGCAAGTGGCCCGTGATTGTATCCGGAGTGCTCAGGATAGAGCTAGAAACCTCGCTTAGTTTTAGTTCTTATGATCATCCTGAATTAAATGGCCAGACTAAGAGAACTAATCAAACTATGGAGGATATGTTGAGGACATATGTGTCTCACAGGCAATCTCAGTGGAAAGATTAAATTCCTTTGGTTGAGTTTTAGGATTTCTTGAATGATATGCATGAAATATTGCAAGTGGCCCATGATTGTATCCGGAGTGCTTAGGATAGAGCTAAGCATTATGCAGATCTTAAGAGGTCTCTCATAGATTTTAAAGTTGGTGACTAGGTATATCTTAGAATACCTAAGAAATTTAAGACTATGCATACGGAGAAGCATTATAAATTGTCTACCAGATATTGTGGACCATTTCGGATTATAAAGAAAATTGGTTCTTTAGCTTACGAACTAGATCTTCGGAAAAAGTCTACAGCTCACCCTATGTTTCATGTAAGCCGTTTATAATTAAGTTTACATGAAGGTGACGTAGTTGGTTCAGAAGAAGATTCTACCCATTTGGAAGACTTATCGCTTAGTGTTTCTTTGGAACCTGAAAAGGTACTAGAGATAAACAATTGAGAAATCATTCTATCTATGAGTGCTTGATTAGATGGAAGGGACGGACTGAGGATCATGATTCATGGGAGTGGGTCGAAAGCATAAAGAAGAACTTCTCTAGTTTTCACTTCTAGAGATAAAAGTGGTTCAAGGGGAAAGAATGTAATGTCCATGTCCTGTTGTATAAGGAAATCAGAATAATTCTTGACGTGGATAGCCGGTCACTCCAATTGTATGTGGTTATTAGTTATGCTACATCATTCTGGGCATGGTCGTATCAAGTTATTAATAATCATATGAGGGCCCAGACCTATAATTGGACATAGGAGCACTTGCATGGTGAATGACTACTTAAATGCAAGAATAGGAGGTCAATAACTTAATATAGGTTGCATGGGGATCCTAAGGTGAATATTCTCTCCTCTTGAAGAGAATACATACCATGGAAACTCACCCATCTCCCTATTGGAATTTCAAATTATTGAGCCAAGTTTCTTCTCCTCTCTTGTATTCATTCACTATGGCTTGGGGGGTGAAGCGTTAAGGTATTGACTAGCCTCTTCATGCTGGTTGGGTGGTTTATGCTCCACAGTGTCCTTTTGGTTTTCATGTGATAGGATTCTTGAAGACCTTCACTTGGCGATCGTAGTATTCGAAGATGGAGAAGCTCTCCCTCAATGATGGAGATGACAAGGCTCTTTTCATCAAGAGCAAAGGCAAATCCAAAGGCAAAGGAGGTGCATTCAAGAAGAACCAAGTCAGAGGTGAAGGTCAAGATGGATTTTCAAGTCCAAGCTCAAGCAAACCCAAGAAGGATAAGTCAAAGATCAAGAGCTACTTTTGTAGCAAGATGAGGCTTTATGCCTCCGAGTGCTTCAAGAGGAAGCAAGCTCAAAGCCAAGCAGACCTAGGCTAAGAGGAAGAGGAGAGTTCACGTGAAGACTCTCTCATGATGACAAGTTTTTCATCTTCAAGCATGAAAGGAGAAGAGCCTTGGTGGATAGATAGTAGGGCTAGCTCCCACATGACAAGTAAGAGAGAGTATTTTTTGACTTTCTCAACTTATGATGGTCCTATCAAGTCAATTTTTACAGCAAATGATTGTGCGTGTTTAGTAGAAGGAGTAGGATCAATATCTTTAGGCTTGGGATCTTCAAAGAAGATCAAAATAGATGGTGTACTTTACATTCCTAGCATCACTAAGAACTTACTTAGTTGACAAGGGATTTCTTGTGGAGTTCACCACAAATGCATGAACGACAACATTCCATCCCAACACCTTGCAACAAACCCAATCTTCCATGCAAGATCAAAGCATATTGAGATCTCTCATTATTTTGTGAGAGAAAAGGTGCAATCTAAGGAGATATCTTTGGAGCATGTGGCAAGTAGTGAATGTGTTGTTGATACCCTCACTAAACCACTTCAAAGAGCTGCATATGTGAAGTTAAGATTAGCCCTTGGGTTGATAAGCAAGACTATGTTATCTACAAACTAGTTGTGAGGAGGAGTGTTAAATTTACACAAGCTAGTTGGATTTTTCCACTTGTAAATTGTAATATGTCCATGTTGTGGGATGTGACATGTGCCAAAAAGCATATAATATTTTTCATAAGTCTTATTCCTAACCTAGCTATGGAATGGCACCTTTGGAATGAGACCAAATTGTGCATAGATAGGTTAGAGAGATTCTAGGAGCTAATAATAGCAAATTTTATATTGTTTTGGATCTCAAGGTCTCGACCTCCAATTAGGGTGGATCTTATGACATATTAGATTAGACACTAGGGATAGGTCATGGACGGATCAGAGGTAGCCCTAAATGTTCAGATCCGAGGCATTTATGTATAAATATGTGATGGATTTTCCATCCAATCATGAGTAAAATTGAGATCTTCCTTCATGACTAGTTTTGATCTATCATTTGTTTGATGATTGCTAATGGAATTTGGTTTTTTGTAATGATTAGAAGGTCTGGAGAGTGCCGGTACAGTACACAAGCAGCAGCATGCCATACATTCACAAGTGTGAGGGATTTTTCATGATTTTAAAACAAATTTTTGGAGTTCAAGCCAAGATAAGCTAGAAATCAATAGATTGATTTGTGCGCTAGCTATTGGATCTTGTTTGAATCTTAATTAGGTGTTTTCGCCATCATTTCTAGGATCAATTGAAATTTTTTGCTGCATTTTTGACATGAAGCCAGCTAAGCATCATCGTTTCATCTGTTCTGACTTCTTTTCAATCTCTTAAAGAATATCAAAACATTGAGGAATCAGAAGCTCATGCTATTTTCACTAAATACAACAATTGTTGTTAGATGTTTTGGTGTTTTCATCTGTAAGAGAGATTAATTATAGCAATCTTTCAAGTAAGTTAGGCGCTATTTGTTAATCTGTTCCACCTTTTTAATCTCTTAAAGAAGTACAAAGACATTGAGAAATTGGAAGTTGTAGTTTTTCCTAAGTATGGCAATTGTTGTTAGATGTTTTGATGACTTCATCTATAAGACAGGTCCCTCATAGCGAACTTCCCAATATAGGTAGGTGTTGGGCACTTAGTGAGTCCCGCCACTAAAGTACTACTAGCTAAGCTTACCAAGTGGGTCCGACCACAGTACACTACTGTACAGGTAGAGTAATAAGTGTGACGGCACTGGCTTCTTGCGTGTATAAGCCCACCAACTTAGTCTTGTAGAACTTGTAGAATTAGGAATAAGTGACTAGGGGCTTAAAACTCTAAAATGACATTAGAGGCCCTAAGTCAAGTTGTTAATATAAAAGCTAAACGGGCCCTTCTGCTTTCTTAGAACCACTAAATTCATTTCGTGTTAGTTTAAATGGCTTGGATTAGGATCCTTGCCATTGTAATTAACCAATAGGAGAAAGGGGCAAGGGACTTTCCCATCCATAAAAGACACCCTTTGTACCATATTTCCAATTGGAGGGGGAAATTCTGTCGAGATTTACAATGAACATCCTTGCTTCTCTCTCTCTCTCTCTCTCTCTCTCTCTCTCTCTCTCTCTCTCTCTCTCTCTCTCTCTCTCTCTCTCTCTCTCTCTCTCTCTCTCGTCTTTCATTTGCTTCCCATTTGCTTATTCTTGCTATTGTACGTTGTTGATGATTTCCAAGAGATTAGAGAGTGTAGGATGTAGGCACCTTCATCCTTTGTATTCTATTCGCTCTAATACCATGTTGAAAGTATAGTAAAAAGGACCATAAATGAACCTACATAAGGTTCCAAGAGTGATTGATTGATTGACACACCTATCCAATGCAAAACTAGTCACCAAATCGTAATCTAGATAGCAAACCAGGATCTTACAACCAAAAGCAATCAAATAGAATGATCAAATATGGAAAGCTGACCCCAAACACATGGTATAGCCTCCAATCCCGCCTAATATCATAGAATTATAGTAATCAAGTTTTGATTGCCTTACAAACACAAAAACACAAGACAAGTAATGAAGAAGCTCAAGATTGCCAATTTGCTCTCAAAAATTCTAAGGCATTACTATGAGAGATGGATTATATATACAAAAGGCTCTTCCCCACCTCGAGTTAGGTGAAAATCTAGCATGTAATAAGGAAGACGATTGACCATTTTTGCCCTAATTTGTCAATCTTACATAACCCTAGAGGTTTGCCAAGTTGGTGGCTAGGTTGGTTATCCACCTCCATGATTCAAGAAATTTGGTCCTAAAATTTAGGAATTATGAACAAACAAACCTAATTAACCCTATGAATGATATCTAACCTATCTAGGGTAGCCTACACATGTGGCAACATGGACTCACACATGTCGGACCCACCTATGTACAATCTACATGGTTTTGATCAAGCTAGATTTACCAATTTTTTGACAATTTCTCACAACTTTTTCACCTCTAAGCAAATCACCTGATAGAAAGTCCTGATTTGGATTATGTTTCAGAGTCATCTATCTAGGGTGAGCTATGAAGATTGGTGAGAGAGAAGAAACAATCCGATAGGTATGAGCAAGAGAGATTGATTTCCTTGATTATGAAGAGACCTTTGCACTAGTTTTGTAAGTGGAACACCTTATGCCTTATTATGGCCTCACCTTTTTCAATTTGGGTGGCCTTTACATCAAATAGACGTAAAGTCCACTTTTCTTCTTGGTACTTAAGAAGAGGAGGTGTATATGTATCAACTCGATGAGTTTGTTGAGAAAGGGCAAGAACACAATATATGTCATCTAAAGAAGATGCTTTATGGCCTATAACAGGCTCCACTTGTGTGGTACAACACGATTGATGCATATTTTCAATCTAAAGGGATGGTGAGAACATACTCAGTTCCTAGTCTCTATATCTTATGCTTGGAAAATGTTGCTTTGGTTGTGCTCTATGTCAATGACTTGATTATTACGGGAAATAATTAAGATGTAGTGGGATTGATCAATATGGATCTTCAAAATCAATTTGGGACGATTGATCTTAATCTTTTGCATTATTGTCTTGGAGTTGAAGTGTTGCACAAACATGAGATAAATATAACACAATGCAAAAGTCGACATAATCCTAAAAGGTTGTTGTTCTGTATGATTTTCTAAGGCAACAATAGTTCATGATCCATGATTTTGATTACTTCTTGTATTAATGAGCACTGCTACTAGGTGAATGACTTTAATGGTTGTCAATGACGTCTTAATCGTCTCTGATAAGCTCATCTGACTTATTCCTTTGATAGTTTTGTAGCAGCACTTAGAAACTTGCTAAATTTTTATTTTATCATATCTAATGGAACTGACTAGTAGCTATTATTCGTGCTCATCCAATACATCAAAATCCAGACCACATTCTCTATCGATCCAAACTCCAACATGGTACTTGAGTCGTTGCGATGTCCTTCATCATCAATAAATTCTATATGGGAGAAAATTTTGTCATCTATGTGATTGATTAATTTTGATAATATGGTAAATATTGAATCATGAAATCATAATAAGTATGAGAATCTATCATTCCGAAATACGAAATAAGGTCTTGAGTAGTCAACACAAACTAATCATAAATTGACCTTGTTATCATCATATGTTTTTAATAAATAGTTTCCACACATGGTACTACAACATGAATTATTGCGTCATTTTGTATGGTTGAATTTAAAATATATATACTTGCATGGAAGTTTCACACAAACTTATGCATTAGATGTTCTCTATCTTCGATGAAGGCAGTTTAGACATTAATTAATTTTTTCCTGTGGAACTTCCACTGCCATGACAAATGATTTTTCTCTGTTAAACATAGTGGCCAAGCTTTTTTATTTTTTGGAATATGGTTTGTGTGGAAGTTCCACGTGGTTTTTTTAAAATTTTGGTTTGTGGGCCTATGTTGTGTGGATAATAACCATATTTTCTTGTTGTGATTGAAAATGTTTTGTAAAAAGACTTTGCTTTGCATTTTAATGAATAGAAAAAACATCCTTGCAATCTAAAATGAATTAAAAACCAGATTTCATTTTCCAACTCACACTAAACTAAAAGAGACATGCAAATAATCATTAGTATAACTTATCAACAATTTGTCTCTTGTATGTCCTCATTTGTACATGGTGGATTATAATTAAACCCCTCATCTCATGGAAAGAAAAGGAAGCCATGACTCATAACCCACTCACTACTTGTCCCAAGTGTAACTTACTATCCTAGCAACAACCCTAAAAAACTCAAATCACTCTGCAAACTCACTTAACATATACACTAGCAACAACCCTAAAAAACTCAAATCACTCTGCAAACTCACTTAACATAGACACGTCAATTGTTAGCACCTTGGAGGACTAACTTACTAGCATATATAACTCAATTCAATGTGCGAGCTCACTAAACCAAGACACATCAATTTTAAAGAGATTTGCGAGAAATGCTCAAAGCCATGCTAAATTGAAGCTTGGTAGAATGTCTTGTTCACTGTTAAAGTGTGGTGAGCCTTTCCAATTCACAATGCACACATGTCCCTCATTCCTAAGCCATGCATCCCATGCTGGGCCAGGACCACGGCTGCCTGCCTTTTTTCCGAAGTGCCGGACCCTCTGCCTCTCCGTCCAGCTTCCAGAGTTAACGTCATGCCGGTGCCACCGGGTTTCGAACCCCGGTTGGGAACCAGGGCCGTGCCTCCTAACCGGGGTTACTAGCTTGCTGTGGTACTTGACCCCAGGTAGTGGTTGCCAGTAACCCCGGTTAGGAACAAGGGTTTGCATGTTCATCGTCCAGGGAAGGGAAGGGAAGGGAAGGGAAGGATCGCGTTTTTGGCTTCTGTTCTCGTTTTTTCTGTCTCGCTCTCTCTCGCTGGCTATGCTGATGATCGCATTGCAAGCGTTTCTTTATCAGGATTCTGCGTGATTGATGGTTTGTTCATGCTTCAGAATTTTTGCTCGTTTGGTGATGTCGTTTCGTTTAGCTGATCAGTTTTTGCTTCCAAAAAGGAAGGACCAGGAGTGCAGGATCGTAATCAGGATTCTGCGTGATTGATGGTTTGTTCGTGCTTCAGAATTTTTGCTCGTTTGGTGATGTCGTTTTTTTTGTTTAGCTGATCAGTTTTTGCTCCCAAAGGAAGGACCAGGAGTGCAGATCGTATTTTCTGGCTTTAAGTTTTTCTACGTGCGTCGATTGATTGAGGATTCGATGCTTGTTTGTGTAGAAGTGAGGCCAGCTTGTTGAAAAGCTTATGAGGAATTGTATAGGCCTTTATCTCTGAAAAAGAAAGCATCACGGCTTGTGGTGGAGGTTTTTGAAGCTCTGCATAAGTCGTTTAACATCGGTCTTTCTTGATCTTTCGAGACATGTTAAGTGTTGGTTGCTGTCCCTTCGCTATAGCGTGCGGTAAAACTTAACTTCGCATCTATGTAACTACATTCTGTTCCAAGACTTTCCGCATATTATTGCACCTAGCAGAAGTCTAGACGAGTGAGCTGAAAATGAAAGGTTTCCAGGTTCTTCAGCATGAATTTCAGGAAGATCTCCATAAGTTTGTATTTCTATACTAAGTAATCAGAAAGCCGTACTTAGTCACCCGCACGCGTGAAGCTAATCATGGCCGGATCCTAATAGAATAACGGTCCTTCAGTAACGCTTCAATTTCAGTAAGGATTCCAGATGAAAACTGTTTCTAACAAGTAAGTTCTGAAGATTTTTGTGGAAATGGAACGCTGGAGGTCTTTCTTTGGGAGCTCGGGAGAGGACTTGTGGACGGTTATTGATCGAGCGCTCACAATTGCTGCGACTGATTACCCTCAGGAACTTCGCGTTAGAAGGGATGGATTTGCTGAGAAACTTTTTACTCCTTATTTACATTCTCATACATCTACTTTCGGGGAAGGACAATCTTTAGCAGGGCCAAACGTACGAGATACGAAATTTCTGGCCACAAATTTTCATCCTCTGACGTCGAGCATTGGCGAGGCACCAGCATTCACAGGATCAGATGGTCGAACTGGATCGCCTCCCCTGAGTGAGAGAGAGCAGGGACGAGAGCATGAAAGAACAAACATAGCCAGGGACAGTTACAATTATGAATTTAATGTTCCTGCAATTGGTAGCCTCCCAAATAATGAGGAACTTATAGCTAACATGGAAGAATCTCGCCAGATACAAGACATTCTTACAATCAAAGAGCAGATACTAAACCCGGATCAGGTTTTACGTTTCTTCTGTACAGATTATTAAGATTCTTTGGTCAAAAGAAGAAACGGTTGTTTGGATATGAGTAGCTTTAGTTCCTGCTCAGAGTTCGCATCTTGGGAATCTGCTTGCCTTTCACGTTTTATGAATACAAACCGTAACAAGAAAAACGTGTGTTTACGTATCCACATTACACGTCACCTTTCACAAACTCAACTTTTCACTATAACAAAATTACGAGCTCTAATTTGATGTTATTCAATGAAGGCTTGCTTGAAGTTACAAGATTGCAGGATTTAGGGATGAATTTTTTTTACTTGGTTTGTTGCACTATATCGTAGTTTCATTCTTTTGCAGATTTGAATGTGAATAAGGAAGGTCATGATTTAGAGCTTTCTTTCATTTATCGCCCTTTTTAAAGAATCCTGTACTGATCGTCACGATTCACGCTAGAGGTCGTCGACCATCACCAACCATAAGAGTATCTTTTCCAAATTCATTATATATGCGAAGTAGAAAAGGCCAATATAAATCCTTTACCACGAAGACATAAAACTGTCCCCTAAAAAGATATCCAATGTGTAGGATTCCCTTAACATTTCTACATCTGTTTGAACGTAGTTTGCTTTTTAAAACAGGTCGACAATGTTTTAATTTGGACTATCTATTTTGAAATTTCCGTCTCCCAGTTCAAAATAATTGGTCGTAGTCGACCCTGAAGTTATTTCTTAAAGTTGCAATTGTTTCATCACTGGCCTCAGACTGAAGCAGCGTGCCTTGCCGCCCTGCAAACATTGGAGGATATGCGTATATCTGTGCCAATTCTAAAGGTGAGCTGAAGAAACCACTATGTCTTGATATTATAGCTTCTATCATTAGCCATAGGGTACATATTTATTGCATGTATGCTAATAGATTCTTGAGAATACTTTCGAACATTTACAGTTTTATTTCTATTTTGTGTATTCTGTTGATTGAATTCATACCTCAAGCACAATCTGTTCGTACTTTTGAACCTTTAAGTGCAATTTTTCAATAACAAGATTGATACAGGCAACAGTCATTGGGAAACCTGTAAATGCCTTGAGGAAGCAGTCTTCCAGACAAGTTCGAACAGCCGTTAAACGACTTATTAGGTATTACCAAGCACGCTGTCAAATCAAGAAGTGTTTTGAGGGCTTTTATGCAAATCTGTTTGGTTTAGCCTACAGCGAATCTTAAAACTTTCTATCACCTGTATATTTCTTTGGGTAATAATGTGTTGCAACAAATTTGTAACTAGGAAAGGAGTGTCCTTGGTGTGTGTCTAACAAAGATTGAGCTACTTATCACATTTGGTGCTTTTCATGTTTGGTGCCTTTGTTATTATTTGAGTTTGCATAAAAGTTTCAAGGGATTTGCATTTCCTAATTTTAGATTAATCATGCTATATTCAAGGAATACTGTGATTCTGATGGTTTTCCTAATCCATAATGTTTATGGTCATAGTTTTTCTGACCTGTGGATTATGATTTTCTAATCTGTGGATGCTCAATTGGTTCAGCTTGTGGAAGGATGTTGTTGACGAATGGGTTGCAAAGGAAGGAGAAGATGCTGCCTGTGCATATTTAGGTAGCACTTAGTTACTTGTGTATAATACATAGGCACAAGTGCAAAACAGACTCACACACACTATTTTGTCAAGCGACAGTCCTCGTCATTGAGGGAAACTTGTTATCTGAAAAGCATTTGTGTTGAGTTTGCTTTGGCCAGACAGGGTTGCAGATTCTAATAATGCTAAGGCGCTTGATGCTAAAAATCAAGCGTTATCCGTGCACAGTGAGCTCACAGAAGAAACCCGAAGTTTGAAGATGTTCCAGGTATTGAAAATTTAAGGGTGTGATTTTTTCTAGGAAAGATTGAATTGTCAATCTATAAAGAGTTGAGAACAGATTCCTCTAGTGATAACTACAAAATCAATGGTACTAGTTTAATTTCTGACATCCATGTTGTGGATGCAGATACCGGAGACCAGATGCAACGAATTGTGTACGTATCGAGCCATTTATTGTGCTATAAAGAATGTCATTTCTTCAAGCTTGTCATGTTCATCCTTGTTTGTCGACTTTATTGGTAAGACTGTTAGTGTAAGGATGGCCTAGCAAGGATGAGCTTTGGAAGACCGTGGCCATGTTTTTCTACTAATTAGTTGGTTCTTTGGACAGCCTCAGGTCCTGGGAATTCGAGCAGTACTAACATTGGAAATGATTACGGAAATCCCCGTTGTGCCAGCATTTGGAATAATCTGGAACTTCAATCAGGTGTGGTGTTCCATGATGTCAAGTATTTCTCAAGGGAGCAAAGTGCTACTAATGAAGAGGATTCAATTTTGGAGTCTAAATTGGCAAATGCTGGACTCATAACACCAGTCACCACTGAATATAAAGAACAACTAGTGAGTGAGTCAGGGTGTTTCAAAACAAAAGTACCTAGAATTGGAAGCAGCTCTAGGGAAGCGTTACTATTACTTCGACAATATGCTCCTACTCAAGGATGTCTTAATGAATTGCCAGCAAATGTGAAGCACAAGTCGCCTGACATTTTAGATACGGTACCTTCTAATCAATCACTTTTACTGTTGGATTATTTCAAGTTCCCTTGTACAGGCAGTCTCTGGTAGAATTGCTATATAACGTTAATTCTCTTTGGACATATTTCGTTTTAAAATGTAGAAGCTTCAAAGAGAATCCAGCCAATGGTTTCAATTGACCAGTTTGTTACATCTTGCATGTACTACTTTCACATGCTTGGAGGAAAATGCAAAGTGTTAGCCAATCTCTTAAGATACATACCCACAACTTAGAAATCAAAGAAAAAATAGAGATAACATCGTGCATTATATAGATAGATGCAAAATACTGAGGGGACAAGATGTGCCCCTTACCCTTTCTTCAGGAAACTTCACTATTTTTAAGATACAACCGCACATCAACAAGTCTGTTTTTTGTTGTTCTAGTTAAATCCTTGCAAATACTAATGCCTAAGAACTTTTGATGTTGAGGCAGTGCACAGTTAATCAAACTTTAATAGAATGCAGACTTTTTGAGGATTATCTCGACAACACAGCACCACCTACCTATCGGTTGGGCTGCAACGGCCTTTAGCTCCCTTTTCAAAGATTCAGCCACTTCTTCCATCATAGAGAGCTTATGAATAAGTGCTTGGGTAGCATGGTACTGGGTCAGGCAGGTGCAATGGCTGCTTTTGCTGGTGTAGTGGCTGGTGTCCACTAAATCTGCTCTGTGCTCTGAGAGGTGCTCATGCACAAATTGTGTAATGTGCCTCCCCGCTGCCTTCTGTAGCTCTTTATGGAGTAGATGTGCCCAATTATTCATATTCTTTCTGATGTGTTAAACCTCATGAACTTGGCAACATATTTGAGGGTTGGATTATTGACCACCGTCAAAAGAATACCATCGTTACTATTCAGCTGTGACTTGGTTTCATCTCATATTTTGCCAGTGCCATCCTTTTAATTTTCCTTGATTCGAGTGTAACTACACTGCTGGGGATGCCTAGAACTTCCAAGGCCTAGAGTGGCACTTGAATTTTGAATGTCTGGCCTTTAAGATTTGTCTGAAAAAAGTTCTTCGGATCGTTCCATGTCCTATGTCTTGTGTCCACAAATGTAACTTTTTGCTCTTGTTGGGACTTTATAGTTCATAAGTCAAGATTCATCTCGTGTTTGCTTCTTGCCGTCAAAGTACATGTTTTGGGAAAGTACAAAAGTTCTATAGTGAAAAATATATGAACTTCATCCATCAGCATATAGTATTTGTCAAAGTATGACTGTAGCATGTAGTGACATCGACAATAGTCAGGCCTAATTACATTGTAATTAATATTGTTCAATCTGGTCCCCCCCTTGTATTTTTAAGTTAATTTCAGATGTGCACTCTACTTTCTGGGCTTTATCCCAGTGTTGCTTGGGCTTCGATGACTTTTGGCTATTGGCTGTTCGTCTTCAATGATTGTTTGCTTTTGGCTTTCCACTTGCAGTGTCCCTTGGCTGTTCATTACCGGGAACTGGAGAGTCATTGCAGTTGAAATTCCGATAGAATCTAGTGTAGTATGCAGATCACATCACACAATCACCATAGCCACTCCTCACAAGCTTTCAAAGATGGCACAACAAAAGTTATTAGATTACAAAGAAACACTGTACATATAGAGTATTCACAAACTGCATGAAAAGGCAGGTGTCCTAAAATTGGCCTACCACATGTCAAACTAAGGTCGGCCCCAATATGGCCAAATTCGACCGACAAACTTGGGACATGCCCCCAAGTATAGCAAGTACTGTAAATAACTCTGTACACGCTAATTCTTCCTATGTGTGGCTACTCGGCTAACCCAAGTAGCCGGCTACGGGATCAGTGCCCGATCATATATCCTAACGGGTCACGTCCCGATCACAACCATATACAGTAATTACATCATCACATTTAGAGCTTATATAAAATGTATATCAGATTAACTCTGATTTCTAACTCTCTCCCTTAAGCTCAAATGTGATAAGAGTGAAAAACAATAATTTGTAGCAACGTCTGGAGTGTCCAAACGATGTTATGCATATCACAGCTACTATGTACTTGACTCACACTCAAACACACCAACAAACCACCAGGTTTGACTCACAAAGTATCATGTAAACACAATGCTCATACAGAGAGTCTACCATACTCTCGACCAACTGACTCGTCCCCAATCCGACTTGAACACAAGTGGACCACATGAGCGACATGGCTCAAACTGAGGAAATCCCACTGCCACCATGAGACTTACATCCTCCATCTAGCTAGGCTGACATCCTATCAGACACTTACAAGCACAAACCTGTAAAGCTGACATAAATAAGCGACTGAGGCTCAACCTGAGGAAATCTTACTGCCACCATAATACTATACCCTCACCGGATAAACAACTAGTAGACATAATGACAAGTCAAAGAGCATAAAATGACTACTTTGTTTCACTGTAGCAGATGCACAACCACATACGACTCCGACTGACATCTAGACTCCCGTGGCAAGGTAACATGCAAGCCCACACACACTCATGCAAACCAACACGAATGATAAAGTGTCAAATACATGACCAAGGCCTGCCCATAAGTGGTATCCTGTCGTACCAACACTTGTGCCACCTGTAGATCTGCTGCTACACCAATGGTCTCCAAATCAAGTCTCCAACCATGGCCCGAACCTGTAACCAAGATGCCCTCACGTCTAAGCATGTCACATAGATGTCCTCATACATCATCCAAGATCAACCATCTCGAACCAATGAGCGCTCCAAGCCTCATCCTGATGTATCTCCCAAACAAAGCCATGCTCCAAGCCGCTTTGCCCTGACATCCTGTCCAATAAGTTCCGAAAGCTGATCCCCATCCATTCCCCATGCTCCAAGCACAAGAGTCTACCAAGGACTCAATGAATGAATGTACACAAACCTCACCATAGGCTATACCTGAGTAACTCGCCCACCTCCCAGAGATACTGATGATGATCTGCCTGTCCTACATCCCATGTAGACATCCCATGTAGGTTCAACTTTCCATGCTTGACGTTGCCAACTCTGATTTGACTAGTATATAGGCCTCCCACCAAGGAGCCTATCTCCCCACAACATCCATCATAGCGTCCAAGCCAAAGCAGATGCAAACTAGACCAAAGCAGATGCAAACTAGATCTACTATCGTGATGAATAACTCACCCACGATCCATAGCATATCAAGTAGGATAGCTCCAGAACCATGTACCCTGTACCATCTGATCACCAAGTATCCATTACCCACTGATAGCTCCCCAAAAATCTGTCCACCTGTAGTGCAACTAGACTCCAACTAGATCTAACCAAAAACTGCATCCTGCTTACCAAATAATGATGGATAGAAACAACATGTGACGCCAACCTGGAGACCATTGTGCATATAACCATGCAGCTCACCTGATCACTCGCCAAAGTATCAGTTGTCACTCCTTGAGCAACCATCTCCATCCCTGCTGGCTCACAACCATGGGCATATTGGATCCACATCACCCCGTAATGCACTCCATGCCCTCAGGATATGTACCACCTCCAGGTACACTCCATGCCACCTACCTCCAAGTAGGCTTGACCCGTCCCTAAGTCATCACATGATGCACCAGCTGAAGAACATCGTCCATACATCAAATGACGTATCATACCTGAGCAACTGTAGCATCTCCCTGAGTGCCACCCCAATGGACTCGTCATCCACATACTATGCTCATCTGATGTCTCCGATCCTGGTCACCATCCTGCTAGACAAGCCGAACTCCAAAGCATCACCTGCTCCACCTGGCTCCTAGCATCTGCTCGCTCTCCCTGCCTATGTGCCACCTGACACCATGCCAATGCAAGCTCATCCATGAGTCGCCGCTCACGGGATCCTGAGACTACTGTCTCCCCTGATTGTACTGAGGTATATGGCTCTGAGTGACTCCCTCTAGGCTTCCCCATAATCTCACCACCTGAGAATCTGCACCATGGAAATTCCAACACCTGTGCCAAGCCTAGACTCCTGCAATTACAGCCAAATGCATGAAAGCTATAATTAGCTTATTCACGCCCGTGATGGTAGATGTCTCCCCATCGATGCCAATGCCAATGACTGGCTCCCTGGTGTAATGCCATCCTGTACTCCTAAATGAGCACACCATGAAGTCCTCACCATCAGTGTCCCCTGTAGTAGATCACTAGCAAAACACTCACCACAATGTTTGCCCTCTGATCCCGTGCGATCTCCATCAGCTCTCCAACCTAGAGCTGGCTCTCAAAGCTTCACGCTTTGCCCATTTGCATTTGCAGCTTCTTGATTCCATCATGAATCCCACCTGTAAGTCCTGTCCATGCCAATGACTCAAGTCCAATATGAAATAGCTGCCCCCTGATGATCATCCCATGTCATCCTGCAGTGTTATCCCTACCAGGTATCCCAATGCCATCCCTGATCACAAAGATCTGAGCATCTACCATGTAGTGCCCCTGTATTCTCCCAAGCTAGCTCCAAGCTGCTCCTGGTTCCAAACCACTCCCTGAGAATACACTGAGATGTGAACTCCAAAGCCACCATCAAGTCCCTTACATGACTGTGCATGCCAATATCCCTCCAAGTGACCCTATGAGATCTTCCATGGCCCAAACCAAACGATCTGCACCTTGTCATCACTGAAATCTGCATTCCTGATGCAATACTGATATGGCAAATTGACTTGACTTGCCCAAACTGGCAGTTGAAGTGTATCTCCTCGATGACAAACCTGATACACTGCTCCACAACTAAAATGACGATCAAAATTGACTTACCGATTGCAAAATCATCACACTCACCACTCTACAAGAGCATCCAAAGTGTGATTATTGACCCATTCTTCATCCTCTGCGTGTCCCACACATAGCTCGTCCAATGCAAGTCCACTATCTTGCCCAATGGCTTCCAAATGGCACCACCTGACACTTCAATCACCTGTGACCACCAATATGTGTGTACCTCCAAGCTAGCCCATATTTCCCTCCGAACGAGAAATTTCCAAGCTACAGATGCGTGTGTCAATGTAGCTATCACCTGACCTGACAATGCCACTGCCGATCATACTTGTGAGAGCGTTCCCCCAAAACGCCACTTGACGTTGGTTGCTTCGAACCCCAAGAGTTGAACCTGATCACAAGAATTTTTCATCTGTAACCGGCATACCATGCCTACCTCTCACCTGTGATTGCTTGCCCTCTCAAAATTGTCGCCAATGATGAGTAGTCACGCTGCCAAATTGCACTTCCGTCGCCAATACTAGCTTTCTCCACACAATTCCGCTACCATTCACCTCCATACTACATTTATCACTTCCAAACACCTTGTTACCCTGTCAGGAGTAAGTAATAATGATTCCGAAGCGATAATGCCTCATTGTACCAGCCTGTAGCAGGTTTCACCAGCCAAAATTTGCCCCAAATTTGGCCCTACGGTACCCAAATGGCGAATGTAGCCCATCACTAGGTCACCCGCACTCCGCTCGATAGAATGGTGATGAAAACTTCCTGAAATGCATTTCTCCCTGCTCTATGACGTCGCTCTGTCCGCTGGCTCTGAGCAGCCAGTTTCAGTGGTCATTTTGGCCCAACGATGGCCAAAAAAGGTGCCTTCTAACCAAAGATAGGTCCATTTCCAAAATGCCTTGCAAATTTGAACTGATTCTTCATTTTAAAGATTTTTAATGAGGTGAAGTTCATTCTGGACTTCGGGTCCGTTCAATGGATTTCCATTTGAAATTTTTTAATGAAAATAAATACACTTATTTTCTTCCTTGCCCTTCAGGCCCTTTCAAATGCATCCATTGGCCACTTTAATCTCACGGTCTAGAGACAGTGTCTTACCATTCTAGCAATCTACTTGCTGGAAATTGGAATCTTGAAGCTCATTTTTCAGTCTATTTGAATGCCGTAAATAGGCTGTTGTGATTCCATAGGAAGCTCATCAGAGGAGGCTCGTGTGCTGTCCAAATCGTTGAGCAAAAGTTGCTATTTGTTGCTCACAGAAGGAAGAATTTTCGAAGCTCGGAGAAACTCCTATTCTGAATTTTTTCGCAAGCTGTGGAGGTGGATTTCTCATCTCAATGGGTGCGTTCTTGCAGCCCAGATCTTGCCGAAAATCAATGCTAAATGATTGTTCATTTGGGCATTGATTACTCAAACCTCAGTTTTTTGTCTCTCATTTTTTTTATAGATGCGATGTATTTTTCTCTCTACTGAACCGTCAACTCCTTAATCACGCCAAGAATCCTGCTTTTTTGACCTGTGTGTGGAGATTTTCAGCAAAAATTTCTTGCTGATTTTTCATGTACGTGGGCTCATTCATCATTAGAACAACAATTTGCAATGTAACTCAATATATAGTTTAGTTCTAACTAGCATTCAAACTACTTCTCAGAAGGCATAAAAGTGTCACATTTTGATGCCCATTCACTGCTGAAACTCATTGATCCTTGCAGCCTTGGTTTGCTGATGAATCTTGCACATTCAGACACATTTCTTTTCTAAAATTTTGTTGAGAAAGTGCTGCTGCAGTTTGCTAATGGCTCAAAACTCATTGCCTATATAAAGCTCTAAATCATCAAACAAATTGATAGCTAATTTTTTCAGCTTCTTGGAATGAATTTGTAGTCTGCAAGAGAGTGCATTGAAGCCTCAAAAGACTTGCAGTCGGATCACATTTTAGTGGAAGAAGTAGCTTTATTCTTCAGTTAGGACAAATCTTTGTTAAGCACAACAATTTGCAATGTAACTCAATATCTAGTTTAGTTCTAACTAGCATTCAAACTACTTCTCAGCAGGCATAAAAGTGTAACATTTTGATGCCCATTCACTGCTGAAACTCATTGATCCTTGCAGCCTTGGTTTGCTGATGAATCTTGCACATTCAGACACATTTCTTTCCTAAAATTTTGTTGAGAAAGTGCTGCTACAGTTTGCAAATGGCTCAAAACCCATTGCCTATATAAAGCTCTAAATCATCAAACAAATTGATAGCTAATTTTTTCAGCTTCTTGGAATGAATTTGTAGTCTGCAAGAGAGTGCATTGAAGACTCAAAAGACTTGCAGTCGGATCACATTTTAGTGGAAGAAGTAGCTTCATTCTTCAGTTAGGACAAATCATTCGAAAGATGAGCTGCGATTTTTTGCTAGTTACCATTGTTTTCAGCATTCTAAAGCATTCAGTTTCATTTGAGAGAGATGACCTGGCAAAGAATTGAGCCAGTTCTCTATTTTACTAGTATGTAGATTTGTTTCTTCATTTCAGTTATTTCTCTGAAACTGATAAAGTGCAAAATGGAGTTGTTGACTTTAAATCCAGTATTTCTGTAGGATTGCACGTACAAGCAGCCTATTCATCTTGGCATCTCCTCTATATTTAAACTCATAATTGGCAATTAAAAATGAGATAGTCACTTACTGAGAAGGTCTTTGGGGCATTGTTAGTGGCATTGAGCCATCACCAATTGATCCAACTGCCTTACTTAAATAGGACATGAATGATAAGAGAACAACCGCCTAGATTGGGCTTTGCTTGACCGATTCACATATACACCATATACACTGGTCAAAGACATCTATTGAGGTGTGGGAAAATTTGTCCACCTTGTTTGGTGCACAAGCCAAGAATGGCAAGGTTCTATTACTGCAGCGGTTTTTTGCTCTTAAGTGGAATCGAAGTATATCATTAGTTGCACACATCAACTTAACGGAGTTAATCATTAATCAGCTAGCGGGTGTTGGTTCGAATCTCGGTGAGACAAATATAGCGGTCTTGCTGAACAACATGTCATTTGAGTTTAGCAATATCATTTGCACGCTCAGTAATGTTCCCGATCAGTCAGTTTCCAGTGTGACAGCTATTTTGCTTGAGGCGGAAAGACGTATGAATCTTACATCAGTCACCACAACCTAGGGAGCTATGTTCACCAAGTCCAGTGTGGCTAAATCGAGGGAGCATTCGGGCAAGCGAACTCGGAAGAACATCAATGCTTTTACTATGGCAAGATGGGCCATTTCTTGAACCAGCGTAAAGAGTGGAAGGCACATATGGAGATGAAGCAGAGTGCAGAAAAGGACAAGGGCAAGCATGAGGAAGCAGATTTTCTAGATGAGACCAGCCTAACTGTTCATGACGTCACCTTATAGTTTGCCGTGTCGATCATCTGTGGAAGTCAAATTTAGAAATACCCGATCTATATATACTAAAAGAAATTGAGTTTCCGGGCAGCTCGCACTGCGCGTCATGCTCTCACGGGCACCTTGAGCTGCCCGGCCGGAAACCCCAGCCCTTATGCTCTCCTGCTGCCCGCCACGGGGTCCGAGCAACTCACGTGGGGGAGAAGGTCCTGCCCGGAGGGCCTTCCATGCTGGGAGGGCCCTTGCCCTAGGGCGGGAGCCCGAGGGCAAGGCCGGACCTGCACGAAAGGCCCGAGGGGCTGGGCCTTCCCCTGCGTAATGACAAGTCTGGATTTTTTTTATCTTTCATTGATTCATGATAGAACGCTGATGACGTTAATGAAGGATGAGAATTCTGGACCACTTTATGGACAGAATCTCTGATGCTTTTATCATTAATCAAAATTTTGGAGGTGCAATCAAATTCCACCTCTGGAGGTGCATACAAAATAGAAAAAAAAAATTCAGACTTGGCCCCGTCGCGCTTTCCTGCCCCACCCCACTCCCGCTCTGACGTTCAAACTCTCTCTCTCTATATATCTTTTCTCCTTTGTTTTTGTGAGCTATCGGAAAGACAGAAACTTAACAGGACCTAGGGCACAGTGTGACTATACTACAAACCAGCCTATGAGTGTTCTCAACCATGTGTGGGAGTGTGATGCGAATTTCAATTTTCAGTTCTGGCTTGAAGGTCCAGGTTAAGCAATTGGCAAATGTTGATCATGTCGTTGGCTTGTGGGTGACGATTTTGATAGTTGGACCCTGTGCCAACGTCATGAGTGTGTCCAACTATGTTCATTTCTGTAGTTTTTTATGTACTAGTTATGCCTGAGCAGGTGGCGAGTGTGGAAAAGTATCCATGTGAACATGCTAGTTGTGAATGTCACTTGCAATCAAAGCCCTAAACAGTGCAGAAATTCTGCTAGAGGGGCTTTTGCAAAGATTTGCCACCTGTAACAACTTAAATCAATCAAAATGATCCTTAAACCATAAAATCATAGATTAGACCTAAAAAAAACATACAACACTCATCACATTTTAAACAAACGTGTTCTCTGGAAATAGCTTAAAGCTCCTGTTGTCAAGCTTGGGATTTTCATGGTGTTATGGAACAAGCATGCTAGGTGTTTAGTATAATATAGCAACGTGATTTGTACCACTGAGGAGCTTCTGTGAAGCTCACCTCACTAGACTATTTATGATGGCAATATAAAAAGCCGCCAAGAAACTCTTTAAGCACTTTCTGATATACTTGACCTCTCTTCCACTCAGGTTTCCTATCCCTCTTAGCACTTCCCATCCATTAAAAAGAGCTCCCAAACATTAGAACTTGAACTGTCATCATCCACCTCTTTGTAAACTTAAAAAGTAAAGTGTTCTTGACCAAAATAGGGAGATAGTAGCATCGCCACAAGCATAGGCCTGTAACACATTAGAGCAAGTTCAATCAATCACTCATTAACGCTCCAAGCTCCACACCACTCGACCAGAAGGGGAAAAGAGTAAATAGCAAGAGAGAATGCAAGGAGTAAGGACTCTTGATGATGCAGAACTTCAAATATCAAAGTGAGCTCTTATGCAGGAAAATTACAGTGGACTTTGAGTTTACATAAAGCCGGCACCATTCTAGGCATATTGTCCTCTGCTCCCAAGTTCCCTGCCCCCTCTTTGCCAAATACTGTCACCTAATTACCAGGGTCATAACAGAGGAAATTTCATATTGTAGACCTTGTCTACAACGGATCTTCCCGTGTCTTTTAGTGCCTTCAGGATAACTGTCTGATCCCTGTGCAAATTAAAGAGTGATCATGAGAAAACATAAGCCTAAACTTCCAAAATGCTTTTCTTTAGGCAACACTACTTTCTTGATGTCATGAGAGGACAAGGCCCTATGTTTTTTTACTGTTGGAGTGTCCTGCTTGGGCCTTGTAGTCTTTTAGTCTTCCAGAGTGTATCCGTCTTTCATAAGTCCTTAGATCCCTTTGTACTAAGGGAAAAGAGCAACAAAACTATCAACCATGCATCACCAGCAAATTATATCAGCATTACAAATATCTAATGCCGTGTGTAAACAGTATGTTGTGTTGTTGGCTCAATCATGCATAGGTTACAATGTCTCTGTCTCTGCAGCCACCAAACATGTTCCACTTCCTTCATTTTAGATTACCCTTACGATTGGATGGAAAAAACTACAGATGGCTGTGAATAAGTGGGAGTTGAAGTCTAGTGGCAGAGATAAAATTCAGTGAATACTAGTGTATCAAATGCAGGGCAAAAGCTTCAAGTTGAGCATTCAAACAAAGGGAATTGGCACTCAGAAAGACAAACTCGACAGGATAGTTTTTTAAAAGCAAGAAGGCTTGAATTTTAAGTCTCGGGTTCATAGTGCCCAAGCTTAAAGAGAGTACTCAATGACGCCATCTTACATTGTAGGGAAAATGATGAGAATTTTGTAATCTCAGTCAATAAGGATGTTGCCCTTAGACAGTACCGTAACCTGTTGTTTTCGCTATTATAACTTGTTTCAGTTTTCTCGTTAATTATGGTGCTTTTATCGTCGCTTAGGTTTGGTTCTTATTCTGTTAATCTTTTAACTGCCCAAACTCCAATAGCAAACAATTTGCTCACCGTTCATATTTTAATGTTTCATGTTACACAATCTTCTACAGAAACCGAAAGGTTCAGAAAGCTCCATTGAGGTGCAGAGGCTTCAAGCCACCAAACGAAGATTGCACGAATTTTTCAAAGAAGCTAATGATGGTGAATTCTTATATCCTTTTACTTTCCTTGTGTTATTTTTATAAGTCGACAGATATGAATAGCCTTGCAAGTTGGCAGACATGCCTAGGAAGAGACGAAGATCATTAGTTCTCATTAAAAGATGGGTTTGTTGAGCTTGTTTTTGTAGCGAAGCAGCAGCGCACGCTTACAAATTCTACAAATGGAGCGCCAGTCAAACTTAGGAACTAGTCAATCAGCAAAGGTTTCTGGGTCTATACATGGAGATCAGAATTTGGAATGATAAGCTAAGGTTCAATGGTTGCCAGAAACACACAGAAAGCCAACCTTCAAGTAGCTGAAGTTGGCCTACAAGAAGCAAAAATGCAGTTGGATCAAATCTTTCGGCAGATATGTTGCTTGTAGCCGGAACTTTGTCCTCAGCCAAACTACGTGTTCAGTATGATGGGTTCACTATGATGGCATCCAGAATTCTGCAGATTTGTGGGATATGTTGGCTAAACTTTATCCTCTACCTTCAGCTATTTGATAAAGAATGGTTGGTGTCAAATCAAAATGTAGTTTTAGCTTATTGAATGGCTGTAAACTTCATACGCCATTTTGCCAATTCTACGTAGTATGTAGTCATCGGCAGGCTATCATACATGATGAGATTAATGCTAGATGGTTACAATGTCTCGTGGATATGGATGGATCACAGCTGTGCAAAGGAGAGTGTGCAATGCTTCAAAGAGTAACTGTATTGCAAGCTTTATATATTGTGATCAAATCTATATGTTACCACACCTTTCTGCAGGAGAGAAATGTAGGGAAACCTTGGCGTTAGCATACCTGTCTTCAGGCGAAATTTTGATACCCGAAAGGAAAACCTTGGGAAAATGTGTTCCGTTACCTATTTTTGCTAAAATTAAAACCTTTTTGCAGATATAAGAACAAATCAATTTACTCTCTCTCTCTCTCTCTCTCTCTCTCTCTCTCTCACTCTCTCTCAACTTTTCCATGCCCGACCAATTTTTTATCCTTCACTTTTTCAAATTTTAAGCCTAATTTCTCTTGAAGGTTTTAGAGCATTTCTATTATGCATTGTACTGATGATGAATCTCCTAAAATAATTGCATTCTTAAGCCAATGCTCTTTAGATTTCACACACATTTTGTATTAGGGCATGGTCTTTCTTTAAATCAAGATACTAACCACAATGGTTACATTTATAGGTGATACAAGACCACAACTACAAACTAGTTTAAGATAGTAACCTCATTGTTGGTCATTGTAATTACAATAATCTTACATGATTATAGTTAATGACAAGGTGTGAATAAATTCAGTGTAGTGTCAAATTTCTTCGACTTTCAAGCAAAGAGAAATCTAAACCATCATGAGATAAAAGAGACCTAGATCCAAAATAGATCTTGTCATTATTCACAATAAAAAAGACAAAGTAGGAAACTGGATTCCAAGAAAATACATTAAGAACTATTGTATATTGATGCATCCATCATCAAAAGGAACATTAAAGAAAAAAATCAACTTATTCTTCAAATCCTATTAGAAAGATAGGATTCTCGAGTTTAGAGCATCTCTAGGAGGACAATTTATTTCAAATTGAGCAGTTTGTTGTGAAATAAAATGATACTTAACCATTATATTTGATTAATCTATGACCCCAAGTGATAGCACAAACAATTCTACCATTGTTAGGCAAGTGAAATGTAGAGATAATCAACATGAATGAGATAACCCTAAAATGAAACATAAATAAAGCTTAAGATTTGATCCATAACCATTTAGAAATAGGCTGATTGATTAATAACTCAACTATGCATAGATCATCAAAACAACACAATCTAGCACACTCTCTCACAAGAAGAGAGAGAAAAATAGAGGATGCCACCTCAAGACCAAAGAGTTCTTCAATAATCAATATAAAATATGTTCAAACACCTTATAGTAGTGAGGCTTTCCTAATGTGATTTGGCCCAAATGAATCTTGGCCACACACTCAATATGTAAATCAAACTCCTCCCTTGATCAAGATCAATGGTAATGTGACAATCTTGACTAATTTTAAGGGTCTATGTCCTACACTTAGACCACTAAGGGACAATGGTTTATTCCTCCCTAGAAATTTTTACACGTGCTAAAAGTGTGTTTAAATTAGCAATTAGAACTCATCTAATATTTTTAAATCTCAAAATAGTCAAGTTGCAATTTACTAGTTTTCACACTCCCTCTAACACGTCTATGATCCATCTCAAAAATTGACTCTCTCTAAAAAATATAGCTTTTCTCTAAGATCATATAAATGATAAATGGAAAGATTTCATGATTAATGTAGAGAATAGTGTCAAGATTGAATGCTTCACTATCTCTTACATCGATTTTACATACCAAGATGGAAAAACTACATGAAGGAACAAAGAGAAACATAATGAATGCATTCCTCCATGCATAAACCTCTGGCATCTCTGTGAAATAGCAGCAACCATGCATCAAAACAATCAAATGGATGATTTCATGCTTGCTCCCTCCATATTGCACCTCACTCGGAGTGTTTGCAACATGAAACTCCATGAATGAGCCTTCATCTCCATCTTTCCATAAGAGATCCTCAACACTTGAGAACTTATGCATGAATGAGTGACATAACAGCTCCATTTCCATTAGCAAAATCAGCCAATAATACTAGTCCAACTTTAATATCAAAATGATTAAGAACAATGTGACTAGTTTCATCATATCTTGACAATTTGCACACATTCACATGAAACATGAGATAGAATGAGTAAAGTAGGATATAAGAACACTTCCTTGCTGATCCTTTGCGTTTACACAAGTTTGCAAACACCTGCAAAAATACATTCTCATTTCTTTAACCCTTGAGTTCCATCTTGATGCCTTTTCCTAGCTCCAAATTGCCAAATTTCACTTAGTTTTGATTAAGCATACTAAGACCAACCATATGCTCTTCCAAAAGTACAACATAGCCTAGGATCAAAACACTTTTTACAGATCCAAACTTCTATAAAAATAGCATCTCAAACATGTAATTGAGATCATAAAAAAGATTACACCAAAAAATATGACAAATTTCAGATCATTGATGATCCAATCCACAAAAAGATCTTGGGTTACAAAAGAAGTTACTTTACCAATCTCACCAATGTAGAAAAATCAGCATCTACACACAAAATGAGATGCAAACTCTAATAGAACTTGATCAAACATAAATCAAATGATAAAGTACTATTGTTGCCCATACAAAACCAACAAGCTATTGTACTTCACACGTGTGGATCCAAAAATAGCAAATATAGATCATTCTACACATAGAATTGCATGCAATCACAAGTATAGTGCACCAATGGATAGTAGGACCCAAGAGAACCATGCATAAGCATGAAATGAGATAGTGAAGAGAGAAGATATGTCTCTCCACGAGTTACATCCTTTTATAGTAGGTCTAGACCAGACCCTATTTGGCCACTTGGCTTTCCCACCAAAATCCTAACCCTACTATTTTTGGGTCTAGATTCAAAGTACCCAACATTCAACTTTGAATCTACTCAAACTCGACTTCTAACTTTCCCACACTTTCAAAAAGTCTTTATTCAAATGAAATTTAGACTAATGAACTTTGAAAAGTCAAACTCTAAGTCTAAAACAAGGTTGGCCTCAATTTGCCAAATATAGAAATGTAGCAAATATGATCAAACCAGTTGAATCTTTCGCACTCCCTCTTCAACTAGTTTTAGCATGGACGTGTGAGTGATCAACATTTGCTTGCATGTCTCCTCCTTCTTTGTCCTTTGTTGTATCCACCATGACACTCCATGAATGAGCCTCCATATCCATCTTGTCACAAGAAACCATCAGGCCTCCACATGATTCCATAAACCAAGCAAGTTTTACTAGTCCATCTTCAAGATCTACTTGACACAAGAAAATGACCAGGAATTCATCAAAAAATGACAATCTCCAAACATTGGCACTACGTAGCTCAATACTTGAGAACTTAGCCGTGGATGAGTTATATAATGAGACTCCAATAGATTCATTTCCATCAACAAAACCAGCAAAGAATGCTAGCACAAATCCAACATCAAAATGATGCTCACCAATGTAGCGAGTTTTACCATATCTTGACAATTTGCACATGTTTTTGAGAAATTAGTTATGTTTATTTTATTTTTTGATTTGATCAATAAATTATTTATATAAATTATCTACCAAAAAAAAAAATTTGCTTCTCATATTTTATGTTTTCTACAAATGTTTTGTGTGAGTGCTTTGATATTTGAAAATGTCGAAGATATTTGTCACGTTTTTGAAACGTATGACAAAGTCAAAACAAAAGAGAAATCAAAGTTCATGTACTGCTTTACCAATGAAAGTCGTTGCACGGAGTATTTCATTTTTGTTATTCAGAAGTTTGGGAGAAGGGACTCTCAATTCAAAGTTGAGGGTGGAGTCTGGTTGACCACCCTAAGGATGATGGGGAAGAAGAAAAATTCAAGATTTTTGGGAAGGAGGCTAATACGAACACCTCCATTTATATTTTGGATGAGGCAACGATAAAGATCTAAAGTTACAAAGATGATGCAATGAAAAAAATTCAACAAGGCTTTGGTAGCTATGGTAAGTTCATCTTTTATCTTATATATTCATTTATTCAAGTGCTCTATGGTCAACATAGGTCATAAATTAAAAATTGAGATTTTTTATTTTTTTAGTGTTTAAAGCAAATATTTGACGGTTGTCAGGGATTCACTTACTCAAGGTAATGACTTGATCTTTTTACTCTTTGGATCTAAGTCAATCCATATCAAATATTAGAGAGCAAATTCATAAATGAAATAAGAGAGACAACAGACTCATGCACATAGTCTTTTGGCACTCATCTCATGCGTTGCCCTTCTGGCGGAGAGTGCACTGCGACTCATCATTCCATTCGTGACGTATTGGAATCTATTGCACATGAGTCCGGCTTTCATGTTGTCTGGCAGCAAACCCACGTCTTGCTTGTGTCTGATTCACAGTCGCCTCGACGTCGAGTTGATCTCCTTCTTTCGCGCGAGGGGATTCGCACGCTTGGGGATGTTGTTGTTGTTGATCCTTTGCGGCCAGACCTCCTTCGACGTGCTTCAACTACTCAAGGTGTCGTTGCTTCTCATGCAGCTCAAGAAAAAGAGCGAGATTATTCGCATCGCACTCCTGGAGAAGACTTTATTCCTTTTGCCTTGGAAACATATGGGTGCCTGCATTAGAAATTCGATGATTTTCTATCATCTTGTGCAGGTTTTGCAGCAAAGCTCCAAGGACGTGGTGCCTTTCTTTTATCTATCATTGCGGCTTATTATCGTCAACGAGTTTCTATGACTTTACAACGCACTTAGGCACTTGCAATACTTCGACGAGTCATAGTTGTAGGAATGGCTATTTCACAACTTCTGGCACTACATAAACTTCCAACTGTCTTAACTAGCGACTTACATCAAGCAGTAGGCATTATGTAGATACTGTGTGAGATTGTTGCTTTGTTATAGTTGTACAGTGACTCAATTCACTTTATGGCCTTTCACTTTCTACATGTATTCCCTTGTACTCCGATGGGTTTCTCCATCTTTTATTAATAAAAACAGGAAGTTTCTTAAAATATAGTTCAAAGATCACACATAGGCCATAGTCACTCCATTTGTAGTTTTAGTAGATCTGAAAGTTTGGGACTCTCTAGAAAATTTCTATTTTGGACAATTATATTTATATCATTTTTCGGTTTTGGGAGACACAATTTATCATCTAAAATTGAACTTTCTAGAGAATACTTCCACATCCCAGCCTTTCATACTGTCATGCCATAGAGTTTGTTGGATTGACAATGGAGGCCAAACTCCTTCCTTGGGATCACATGTTCATCAAGATTGTAGGATGAAAATAATTGTCGTTCATAGAAAAAGATGTTTTCACAAGCAGTGCATCTAATACAAGCAAAAGAAATTAAGCAATTGGAGCTTGAAGCTCTTTGGGCTAAAGAGATAGGTCTTCCATTTGATTTACAAAATTCTAAGTAGAGCCTAAGATAATATGCCACTTACTTTCATCTAGCCTTCTAAAGTGGGCAAGTAAGAAAAACATTTATGCTCAACATGGTTCTTTAATTTTCAAATCCCTTAGTATTTAACTTGTTAAGACTTTTTAGCTTGATTCTTTAAACTTTTGTTATGCTTAGCATAGTTATCTTATCTTTAAATGTTTTACAATTTATAATACTAAGAATTTCTCTCTAAATTTTCGTTTAATTGTCTAATTTTTGTAAGTGGAAAAAGTTTGAAGCATTTCATAGAAAAAATATGTGAGGCATCAACTCCATAGAGTTCATTGTCAATCTTCTTTCCAAAGGTGCAAATGGGCAATCAAATTAGCATAAGTTGGAAATAGAACTTTAGAGAGTAGAGTTTTTTTGTTATTTTCACTAAATTTAATATTTACTAGATCTTTAAATTCCAAATCATTCATAAAGATTAATTCCTAACAAAATTCCTAAATTCTAGGTTCAAGTTATTCATGAAAATTCAGGAGGCTCTGGTTATGGGTCTTAACTGCCAAGATTTTGATGAATGCCAAAGGCTTTATCCTTTTAGCTCAAAAACTGAAGCATTTTCTCCATTCTTGATTTTGTTTATAGACATGATATGTTTCTCTTTCTATTCTAAGCATAGCTTTTGATCTGAAATTGAGAAATTTGTCACATTGTAAATGATGTTTGTTTGTTTTTCTTTGCATGCTAAGCATAGCTTTCTTTGTTCCAAAGTGCCAAAGATAGAAAATAACAATGCTTTGCCTAAGTAATTCAAACGACATATCTTAAAAGCTAAGGCAAAGAGCGACTTTCATGAAGTGAGTTACTGGAAAAATATTTATTTCGAAGAGCATTGATGATCAACCAACTTTTTACACCATTGAGGAAGGCAATGCAAAAAGCTCTACATAGCCAACACTCCATGTGGATTTCAGATGATGAAAATATTCAATTTTAAGTACTTATATAATTTTTGAAAATAAAATAATATTGCAAATATTGCAAGTATCTATATTTTTAGCTTCATAACTAACAACATGAAAGTAGATGGAATTGTAACAACTTTCTAAAAATCCAATACTTCAAATTTTTTATGATCTTAATCTAATAATGTTTTCACTTTTAGATTTTTTTTCACATATACAAATTTGAGTACATAAAAAGTAGTTAATACTTCTTTTTTTAGCATTGCCATAACTTTTAGTAAACAAAATGTTTATTTAACATGAGAACATATGTTTCTCAACCATTTTGAATATCGGCAACTTTTACAAAAGAATCAAGTTAGAAACAAAAAAGGGCTGTGTCATTTTTCCTTTTTTTTTGTCACCATGGTAAAGGAGATAAATGTAAAAGAGTGTCAAGTCTAACATTACTGTTATTGGGTCAAAACTGTAAATTGTAGTAAAAAGTCTAAAAAACTACACCAAGCAAAAGGGCGATCAAGGAGTGTCTTTCGAGAAGTACGATGTGTAAGAGATTGATGATTTGTATACAAATAAAAATGAATAAAGATAATATCACCACTTTCTCAAAGCATAGATAAAAACAAAGCCAATGAGAAAAATACCAGGTTCGATAAGACACGAGTCTTGTCAAAGAATAGGACCAAGATCTATAATACTAACATCAATCTCAATGATAAATTTTTTGGCAAAACCAAGGACAAAAATATCGATACTAAATGTTTAAGGTGTTTAAATCAGCCTTGACACTGGGAGTCCAGTTAAAACCAATATGTTTGAAAAGTAGTAGATGTAAAGGATAGGTGACAATGGTGAAATTTGAAATAGATTGACACAAATGAGTAACAAGACCTAAAAACATTCAAACTTTATGAGCATCAAAAGGCTGAGGCCAAGTCTAAATGGATTGAACTTTAGAGGGATCCAAGTTAATAGTACCATTAAAACTGAAAAAGCACAAAAACTCAAACACCAGTTAAAATTTAAACCGTTTGGCATACTAGTAAATAGATAAAATCTCAAAAGGAGAAGTCAAATTTGCAAAGTGAGTCACCATATCATCACAAGAGACAAGTATATCATCAAAATAAATGACAACACAAGAGGTAGGAAGGGGTCATGAGACTCATACAAAGTACATGCAGTACCAAAAGTTGTCTTTAATTTTTTGCTATAAAATGTATGAAACAAAAAAGTTTTTCCTGATTGGTCAAATAGATAATCCACTAAAAGAGATTAGGTGCTTGTTATAAATAGTAAGACATCTTGAAGCACTGTAATCAGGACACTAGTACCATTTAATGACAACAAATAAAACCAGAGCACCAAAATGTCTTTGACTAACCCGCATTGGAATATTTCAAGAACCTAGGACTCGAGCCTAGAAGAAAACCAATAGGATGCCGACATCATATATTGGTAGTAGAGACTGATGTTTCTCAAAGATGTGATATTTTTGTAATAAAATAGAAATGAAATACAAGACTGAAGACGAAAATGCATGAGAACTACCCTCAACATAGACACAAATGATGGTTGCACAATATGTTGTAAGGAATCCTTGAAGAATTTGTTTGTCAGATTAAATTGTTAAATAGCTTGGGACTCGACAATCGTGAAAGTAGTAAGGATTGCTATCATGCGGAAAATGTGCTCGAGTTAAATTACTTTCAATAATCAAACGTCTATTTATGAGCTCTAATTATGATCTTTTAGACAACATGAACCTTCCAAAAAAACACTAATGTATAACTCAAAAATTGATGCTTCTTGGTATTATCAACCAATGGGACCACTCATTTTCTTGGAATTATCAACCAATGGGACCATTGAGATTCTAGGTGAGCTTGAAAAGTAATGGAGACATCATATATGGAGAGAAACATGGTGCCAACTATTAAATGCCCTTAAAATGCATGAAGAGTGGACCCAAGTAGTTGTATATCCAAAACATAGGCCAAAGGAGTGTTGTACGATCTTAAGCATTCCCTTAATTTCTTGTTTGTGAATGTCACAAGGAGGAAGATTGGGGCCTATAGGCTTTTAACAAAAAGTTTTCCTAAATCAACTTGACCCTCTAGCCTTGACATTGCATTATCTATTCAAAATATTGTCCAACTCGAAAAAAAAAAAAATTGTCCAACAAGGGGAAAAAGTAAGATATTTCCATGAACCCTCCAAACCTATGGGACTTCAACCTCCTCATGGAATCCCACTTTATCCTATCAAAATGCTGCCTCTAGTCGATGTGCTTCATATAAAGACATTAACATTCATGACCTAAGGGCCTAGACGAAAATTTCAAACGAGCTTTCAATATTACATCCATGTCAATGGTTTCCAAATTTTAGCCAAAGAAAAGCTAAACCTTGATGTTGAAAAGGAAGCTTGGAGAACCAATGAAGGGTTATTTGTGTTTACCCATTGATAGTGCATGTGGATGTTTGTGTGTCTATAAAATCTCCAAATTTAATGAGCTATACAAACTGGAGTTTCAGATTTTTTACCTTATTTCTCAAGATGCCCAAAACAATCACAAAACCTTATGAAAGAGGTGCATAGGCAGAAATAACCCCTAATGAAGCAAAGTTAAAAGTTCTGACAATGAAACTAATGAATGGGCGTGGCAAAGCTAATGACTTGACTGCCACTTTGACATACTCAGAAAATACAGGTATACCCTAACATGCTATAGATGGAAAGTACTACATAGGGAAAGTGAATATAGACATATCAAATTTCAAAAGATGACATTCCTAAAACCAACATTCAGAATTTTGTCAATGCTAGATCAGAAGATCCCACAACATAATGCTAGTAGCAAACAGTACTAAATCTCTAAACCCTAATAAGATATTAAGGGGCATACACTGAATGGCAAGACAAACCATCCCACGTGACAACAAATGCATGCTTAAGCTCCTTACAGAAAAGAAAATTATCAATAATTGGCTCTTCAAGGATCGTTCGGCCCTGCTCGAAACTATGCACAAATGACAAGAATGCCAGAAAATTGAAGTATATGACATGCGGAAAAGGAAAGATCTACAACTAGTTTTGAGCATGGGGTGCCACGTTGGCAACGCTTTGTTCGGAACAATTATCATCTTGTTCGGTCTCAGAAGCTCGGTTTTCCTTATGCTGCAGTTGTCGGCGTAAATCCTCCATCTCCTGTTCCATGATGTACAGCCGCTCTTTCAGGCTAATGTTTTCTTCCTCTAGATTCGCAATATGGCTTTCCTGGTCTTTTAGGTATGTATCCACAATTACAGGACCTGGCTTGTGTGCGCAATCCGACGGGTAAATCATCTCAAATCGACTCAGACCTTGATCTAATCGCTGCTCCAATTGCTGCACAGACTGTGCCGGAAGATCATGATCCATGTCACTATCACTGTCACTATCACAATCACTTTCTACGTCATCTTTCTCACATTCACCTTGATAACGTAAACGAATGAGTCCATTCATAGATCCATATCCATCAACCCCCCACTCTTTGTTTACTTCATCTACCAAGCCCTCTCTATACCTTGGTGCAGGTGACATGGCAGGAGTTGTAAGAACCGCAGGAGTGGCAGGAATAGGGGAAACAAATGAAGTTATGCCACCTCCTTTCTTAGCTTGAAGAATAAACGATGTGGTATTCCGTGGTGCATGAGGAGCACGCCTTTTCTTGGGAAAGTACTTTCTGGCATGTACCCTATTCCGTCGCTGCAACTCCAATTTAGGAGGCTCGTAGATGCTTCGACCTTGAGGAAACGCAGGCATTTGCCTGTTTGAATTTCTGTTCTCATTATTTCCATGCTTCCAGTGTCCTACGGGTTTAGGCTGTAAGAAGAACCCCCTCCCCTTGGCTAAAGAAGCAAGAGCAGGGCCCTTATTATCTTCACCTGCGAAAAACATGCTAGATGCTTTTGACCTTTTGTGATTATATGGAAGGTCTGAACTGTTTCGGAATTACGGTCTTTAGACTGTTAAGCTTAAAAAGCGGACAAGAACAGTCGATTCAGTATCTGCAAGGCTTTGAAGATGATTTACAGGAGCATTAAGGTTAACCTCAATAATCGATGCTAACATTCAAACAACCTAAAACCATGGATCGCTCAAGCATGTCCTCTATATAAAAATATTCGCGCTACGACATGTTCATGAGAGCAGCGAGCCCAAAGTAACTAAACAAGTATCGCAGCAGGGTTTCAAGCGCCTAACAAAGACAACAAGATATCCTTACTATAAAGTGACTAGCAAACGGCATATGACGACAACGCAAAGAATCAAACCCCAAAGAGCCAGAAGCCTTCAAAACACTTAAGATCCAACCGTCACGCAAAATAAAACCGCAAGCAGCACCAAGAAAAGAAGACAACAAGCTTGAAATGATGCAAACAGAACACAAACTACAATTACAAGCAACAGAAGATGATGATCATCATCATCAGCACCACCATAGCTAGAATCCAACTAAAACGGAGAAGCGTGCAGATTCGGCTTCGTCCAGACTGCAGATCTGCCCTGCGCAAAAACCAAAGCCAGAAGAAGAAAAGCGAAGGAAAACAATAATAGGAAGAAGAAGAAGAAGAAGAAGAGGAGAGAACAGAGAGATAGTTGTGAGGCTACCGTGGAGCATTTATAGAAAGGAAGGATTGGGTCATCTGGTCACGTGCCTGGTTACTTTGATTTAATAGCCAGTGCCAGTGGCCACGCCACCTTGGCAGATGCATATTGGAGGAATAGCATGTTTGGTGAGACATGCTTTCAACGGCTTCAGACTTTCAAAATCCAAGGCTTTTTAATTAGCTTATCCAAGGCTCTCCCGGGGGCCGGCCCGGCACGACACGGCTTGGAGCCATGCTGAGGCTTCGGCCCGCATGCTCTTGGCCACGAATTTGGGTTAACCGAGAGAGGGGAAAAGACAAAAAGCTAAGGGAGAGTGGGAAAGGAGGGAATTGATTGGCTCGCAGAGGAAAACTTTGATGCGAGAGGCGCCTGACAAGCACAGGGAGCTTCAACTTGCAACACTAGTGAAAACCTTGGGGGCTGTTGTTCTTCAACTTGATGGGCCTTGGCACAGAGGGCCTTCAGCCACAAGGACTCCGTTGCCCTTGAAAAGCCCATTAACACCTCGAGTTGCCCTTGTACTATTTTAGATTATTGGTTAGCAACATACCACGAGGACTCAATTGATGTTGTTAGCACTTCAACTTGCCGTTGTACTATCTTCCATTATTAATTAGAAAACATATTGTATATAGAAAAAAATTTCTAGGCACCTTCCCGCAGTGAAATAAAAACATTGGCAATAATGGTGAATACAATAGGTTGTTAGGCCAAGCATAATTGAACTCTAGTTAAACCCAATAGAAAATCATTTCACCATCAACATATGTTTTGAACTTTCAAGGGAAGGCATACACTCTATTATTATTAATCACATTTTTATTGAAAAGGCTAAGATAACAATGCATTTCTATGAAGGCACATTGTTTGTGAAGAGGTGAGAAGGCTTCAAAACTAAGCGTCAAGGATGACAAGACTGACCCATGTTAACAAAATCATTTCCCAAGTGCTAAGGATAACAAGATTGATCCCTATTAACAAGATTTTCTATGGGCAACCCTTGGAGACTTTTTATAGACTAAAACATCCTTCCAAAACGTATTATGAACTTCAATAAAGGCTCTTTTTAAAATTTGGGAGATGAACTCTACAAGCCCATTGGCAATGATTTTTTTGAAATAGGTTGGATTGCTACAAATGTAAGTGGCACTTATACGGTTTTTGAGTGTACCACTTTGTCAATACCACAATTGCAAACATTTTTTATCACCATATTACAATCTCTTTATATAGCAAAGACAATGAATGTTACACTCTTACCCAATCCAAGGATAATCGAGTGTCCTTAAGTAAGGCAGTGAGGCCTTCGATGGAAAATTGTATGCATTTTTGTGAAATTAACCCTAAGATCTCTGGATTTTGAAGTTGTTGGACTTTTCAAGAGTGCGTTTCAATCTTAGGAGAGTGCATAAGTTCATGATATTGTAGGTTGATCATATGTTGATCAAGTGTCATCAATTCTCTGTGCTGATTTTGCTAGTTTTGTGCAAGAAAGAGACTTGAGGAGTACCATATTTTTGTGATTTCTTCTTGGATTCATAAATTGACTTTCAAGAGAGTGCTAAGTGCATTGAAAAAGGCTGAAAGAGAAGATCACATGATTGCAACATGGCTACAAATGGAAGCTTCATGTTGGAGAGCAATGATAGGCTTACCTCAAGCAACTATTCAACTTGGAAGGTGAGAATGGAGTCTCTCCTTGAGATGAATGAGTTGATGGACATTGTTGTAGGTGTGGAGGAGAGACCTTTGGCACCTCAAGAACAATTGAGTTATGATAGGACCTTATGTTGCTTGTTGGGATCTAGATCATGTTTGAGAGACTATTTTCAAAGGTTCGGGTCTGAAGATATTCACGTGCAAAATCTTTGATGATCAATTGGAAGATCTTGAAGAGCTTCATCGACACAAATGGGAAAGTGGAAATTTGGAGCTAGTCAAGAGCATCAAAGGGAAGTCAAGTGGACAAGTCACTTTGGATCTATTTTTGTAGGTGTCTGAAGACTCAAGGTCAAGGGAGCAGCAAGGAAGTTTTTTTCAAGTTTACTTTACTTGTTCTATCTCATGTTTGAGCAATTTCATGTGAATGTGTTGGGCAGATTTTCCGTCGATGGATTGGTCCCATCAGAAGATCCCCAGCAGGGGAAGTGCCCACACTGCCCTTACGCGAGTGATCAGGGTAATGTCGTTTCCAATCCCGAGGGCTGTCCTAGTCACCCCGTACTCCCGGATTAGAGTTTTCTAGGCCCTCAAAGGTATGACCGCTGGGAGACGACATGGCTATTGGGTTCAGTGCTCAACTTGACTTCTCAGATTCTCGGTCTATAAAGCAATGCTAGATACCATGTGCTTGGGTAGGATCTAATTGAATCTCGGAAGACTCTAGATCAGAAACCGTTTAGTCCTAACAGGATCCCAACCTTATGGGATGCTAATAAGACTCGAACATATTCTAAAAGGGAGTCAGGGGAGGTCCACCCTAGATCCCAAACTACAAATTCAATCTACTATCAGGGACAAGGACTACTGTTGTTTTGCAACATACTTTGGGAGTTTTGCTCCTATGCCTATGTGCAAACTCAGATCGGCATGATCTATTCTTCCCTCTGATTCTAAAAGTGATTTTGGTGACTTTGGCATCGGATTTGATGGATGGATCAGGTGGTTCTATCAGAACTTCTTAAATATTCCTTCTACATTAAATTCATTGTTAGCATCTTCAAAGTGAACTTGAAGAACGTTCTCATTATCAAGGGCATGTTGTAAGAAAATCCTATCTTGTGGTACGCGTAATTCTTGTAAAGTGTTCCATCACGTAGTTTTTCTGAGTGAAGGTCCACAGATTTCTATGTGGTTGGTGTTTTGATGGTTTATACGACTGGGGAGACACTAGGTACGTGGATAGAATCGTTGTGGGATTGAGTTCATCTCCTCTTGAAATATGCATTTACCCTTTCTATCTAGGGTGGTATCTCTCGTTCAACGTACCTATTCTGTTCTTGGTTCTATGTGGTATGTCCTCTGGATCATGATAGGCAGTCCCTTTCCACTATTTGTGTGCTAATGACGTTACTGACCTAATCCACAACTGTCTTTGAGAGATCCAGGTCTAGTGGAAATTTTGCGAGTTCTTGGAGGATATGTCAGGTGTACGAAGATTTGTTATTGTCGAGGAGTATTTCAATGATCAGATGACTTAGTTCAACTTCCCATGGCGGGTATTTTCCCTTGCATTGAGAGTTATCGCAAAATCTCTACCCCTCTTTTCTATGACCGATGTAGCATTTGATGGGTCAGCCTAGATGTAGAGTAGGTTCGACGTTAATGGCTCTAACTCCCTATCATATCCAAGAACTTGACTATCACATTGCGAACTCAAGTATGCTGGGTTTCTTGTTCAGTGCTGGATTTGGTTCCACACATTTTCTAGTCCATTCTAAGTTCTATGACATGCCCTGTTGCATAGTTCGATAATTCCCAGCAATCCTGCTGCTAGTCATGTAAGAGTTCAGATCGATAGCACATGCCATTTACTTAGAAAGCTTCATTCCTCTGCTTTTGCTAAGACTTTCCTTGAATTTGACTTGACTTATCCCCAGAAGCTATAGTGACATTTCATCATAGAGAGCACGTGCAAATAAGGTCTTGAGAGTCGCTTTTACGGGTCGCATATGATTTATTGTTTGTATAATAGTCCAATTCGTCTCTCAAAGTATTTTTCCTTAAATTGTAGGGATGCCTTTCGTTTTGTAAGTTATTGTATTAAATCCAGTCCTTTGCCTATGGGTGAAATTCATTATGCATGTTAGACCCAGAATTTATAGGTACATCCTTAAGTTTAAGGTCGTATGATCAAAACTTCCAATAAGACATGGAAATTCATGACACAAGCGGTTCTCTTGCCAGCATTTAAGGTTCTAGTTTGTGTGATGATGTTTTGAAAAGTCAATGTTCATCCTTATAGTGCTCAAGGGGTCGGGACACCTTGGTTGCTAGGTGTCCGAGTGTTCGCCACCCAAGGTCCGTATGTTTCAACGAGTAGCCTGGGCGAGGTGGACTATATGAGTGACCATGACAAATTTGTCTACTCCTAACTCGAGAGGCCTGTTTCACCCTCAACCACTCTATGTTTCAAGAGGGTCGACATTGTTTTTATACTTACAACCAGGAAACTTGTGTATACACACTTACAATCAGTATCCAAACGCTATCAATAATTTTAACTTCCAAGCAATCTCTTCTTGTAATTCATAAAACATGTACCGTGATGAACTCTAAAGGCAGGCCACCTCATGAGACTTTTTCAAACCACAAGTAAAATATGGACTCTCTATTAACTGAATATCATAATAGTATATTTCAAAAGTGAATATAACTGTGATTTAGAGTCATTCTAGTCAAATCACAAACAATTATCCAAACAGTCATTCGCATTCTATGTCACCAAATTATCTTTTTCCAATCAATCGAGATGCCTTTGTTCAGCTAAACAAACACTTTCCACTTATGAAAACAAACCATTTTAGTGAGTGAGCTTAACATGACGCGTATATTTACTCAAAAGAAATGTAAGATTAAGCTAGAAAGTATACCTCAATGACCTTCGGGGATGGTGAATCCAGTCCAAGTCTTGCTCTAGCATTAGGGCATATTAGAACTCAAAATAGGCCCTTTGTCAAGATGTTGTTTTTGACTTTGCACGCTTTCAACGCTTATGTGTCCCAATGAATGGTGTCCATCTGTGACAAACTGTAACAGTGGTTGACGGACGAAAATTGTATTTAACTTTCCCGGCCAAATTTTCGTGATTTTCAAATATCCTGCCTGGCAGAACAAACAATTGTGATTGGACCACAGTTACTACCCTAATACTCTTATGCTACTCATCTTTGTACACTTGAGGTTGATTTGACGTCAATAGTCGTAAATTGTAGTTAACTAATCCTTGTAGTTTAGGAACTTCTTATCATTCATAGGTATGTGTCTCATTCTCTTCATTCTATCTCTTATTTTGGATTGTCATTCTTAGGTTTACCTCTCAATCTCTTCATTCTCTCCGTTATCAGCCTACGTACACATATTTTTGACTAATGACTACACATAATCGGAGAACAAGAGAACCATTGATGAAATCAATATTTGCAATGAAAAAATATAGAAGATCAATGGATACCAAGAATATATCAAAAATATCTGGATCTTGATGCATCCCTCTACAAAAGGCTCATTCCGGAAAAGAAAAAGATCGGATAACATATATAGAAGCTCTTGGAAAGGCAGGATTATGGATTTCAAAGTATCACATGCCGGTCAATCTATCACGAAAGTTTTAGTTCCGCATGCTTATCTTCACAATAAGCTCAACATTCATGATTTGAATCCAAATGATAGAAGAAAATGCAATTGTAAGTTTTCAGATTTAATTTCTTAGAGTTAGCATTTTCTTTAAATTAAATTTTTCTTGTGATTTGTTGGTTTTGCATATTTGTATCCATCAAATTTCGTTGAATGGCAAACAGTTCAATCGATTGCAGGCATAAAAATCGATGTCATATATTCGGATTTCGGTATTTTATAATATAAAGGTCCTTCTTAAAATCACTTTTAGAATCAATAATTTTCTTTTATGATCACACCTATTTTCCTGATAACAATGATTTAGTTGGTAGACTAGAGCCATATCCTCTACCAGATTTTTCGAGTGAGAAATCGATTTCTCCTGATGTAGCAATTTCAGAAGTTTTCAATCTAGACTATATATTGATATTCAGAGTATATTAAAATGTAGCACTAGATCAAAGAATAATAGATTAAGTTGGTATCTACCTTTTACTATTTTTGTTGATTTTTTTTCTAAATGCAATGTTCGGAGAACGAAAACAATGTTTATTTGTAAAGACTTGAGTGCTGAAATAATCGCCGAGTTGTTGGATGATGGTTGGGATACAAAACAAAATCAACAAGTTGAGTGCAGAGTATGTTACTCATCAATGACATTTAGATATCACATCGAAAAACAAAAGCTCACTTTGCTGCTGTATTATAAAAGATGGATTAAATGCAAAAATGTTTGGAAGCCACTTAATCAAGATTTTGGAATAAACCCTCAAGAGCAACTTCAAATAACAATGAAAAGAAATGACAACATTCTTGCAATGGTTGAGGTCGAGGAAGATTGGTGTCTCAATCACATTCGATCAGAACTAGACATGTTGCAATTCGATCTACCTCAGTACTATCAATTTCGATTGAATGGTGTAAAAGTACATTATGCCATATGAAAATATTCCTTCTTTTGTTGTTCTAAGTAAATCAGTTTCAAAAAATATATTAACTAATACAATTTCTCTTGTGTAGGTAAGAGTAAGGCAGGAAGAGCATATAAAATGCAAAGACATTGGAACATCCATCAAAATTGAAGATCCATAGATTATGAACAATGGAATTTTGTATTATGTAATACAATTTTTTTTATACATCATTTTTGAAAATATATGAACCACTTTTTCTATTAAGCTCTTTCATTTCTATGATCTCCATTTCCATGGTGCAGAACACAGTGTAATTGCAACTGGATGATATGAGTTTTCGATTACAAGATTCATTGTCTCTTGCAGGAAATGCATTATGTCCATTGGGGAGATCTTCGGGCACTTGAACTCCAGTGACCACTACAATCAAATATCGAATCGACACTTGCCCTTGTTCAGATGATAATCTCAGTGAAGCTTTACCATAACAAATCTATGTGGACATATGTCGCATGTTTGGATTGGTTGTGGCAAAGGTTCACTGAGATCACCTTCTTAACTTATCCAAAAACACCATGGTAAAGGCAAGGCAGACCAAGACTATTAAAATCAAACATGTAGGAACACCATAGTAATTGAGGATGAATCAATAATAACCTGAATTAGTAACAAGAAAACAAACATGTAAAGAACAACCATAGAAAATTGTAAATATATTTCTATAAAAAATTCATGTACATGTGTCTCATCCACATCAAGGGAGACCAACTTTTTATCGGTATCAACTTGAGAATCATTCCTCAAGTTGTGAGTCATGCTAATCTATGATCTCTAAATCCATTTCTCCAGTTGAAAGTAGCTTGGGTGGAGACAATTTGCCACTACAATTGAATATGAATTTTCAATCACAAGTTTTATGGTCTCCTGCCTGGAGTGCATTATCTCCATTGGGGAGACCTTCGGGCTTTTAAACTGAAAAAAATAAAAACACAGTTAAATGTTATTAATCAAAGATTAGTTATTAGGAATGTGATTATGAAAAAAAAATAAAAACACAATTAAATGCTATTAATCGAATATTGGTTATTAGGAAATATCAGGTATAGATTACCTCTTCCAGATTAGGAAGTTCATCTTGTAGTGCAAGCCAATTAAAAAGAATTTAGCATTGCATACCGTATATCAACCATAACTAACAGAATCAACCTTCTGGGAGGACTGCAGTATTCAAATATAAACAAAAGTTAGTAACAAAATTTTAACATTATGTATTATCGGATCAATGCGCAGGAGGCTATAATAAAATCTACAACAAAAACAAGCGCGCGTCGAATTGATATCCAAAAAATATTGTTTGAATATCGGATTAGCGTGCACGATACGAAAAGAAACCAAGCAATTACTACAAGGGCGCGTCGAACTGATATTGATAAATTTTTACCTCTACATTTTCAGCTTCGTATATGCTATTGCATGTGGTACTAGAAAGAGTTCCAGTATTTTCTGGATATGGATCCTGGCAATTTTGTGTGTGTGTATGTGTGTGTAATAGCTTTAAACAAACTGGAAAACACACCCTCATCATTGACATATAAGGATAGCACATATAAGCTCCAATGATCACTGCAATCAGAAAACAATAAATTTTTGAGAATGAATGTGAAATCAAAATCCATAAAAAAAATTCAACCTAATAAAATCTGATAAAAAATGTATGGGATCACGAGAATTGGAGTCCCCAGTCTGACGTATTGGAGCATATTATCGTGCAGACTTTTGAAATCAGGGAAATCCATCTCTTCGTCTCAGCTTCATATTTCGCAAATTGTTCGCGACACTTGTTTCTTCACGACATTTTCGTCTTTCACGGATTGTTCACGACAGATGACAATTCTTGATCTTGAAGAAGAAATCTAGAACATTTCACGAATTGTTTGTGATAGTTTTGCGACAGGTGAGCTTGAAGAACAATCCAAAAGATTTCACAAATTGTTCGTGACAATTTCGTGACATTTGAGGCTTGAACAAGAAACAGAATATTTCGCGACAAGATTCAGTTCGCGAATCTTTGGAGCTTCAACAAGAAAGCCACGAGCTTCTACAAGAAACTGTTTCGCAAATCTTTCACGAATATTTCGAGATGACTGCAAGACAAATTTCGCGAATCTTTCGAGTTGGTCACGAATAGAAATGTTTCGAGTTCACGTTCGTTTCTTTCTCATCCTTTGTCAAGTAAACTGCACGTTTTGTTAGTAGAATCAAGATCTGTCTGAGATCTATCGTTATACAAAATGCTGTGTGAAATTAATATTATTGCATTTAGCTTTGTCAAGTATCTTTTTAATTATTATAGTCCATAAGAAAACAAATGCTTCAATGATGTGCACCATTTTAACCATATTGTTTAATAAAATCATAACTCAAATTTTTTAAGTCCATTTGAAAAAATGGATTTTAGGAAAGTCCAAAATTAATTGAGACAGTGTTACTTTGCTTCTATTGTGGACAAATTAACTATACTTTGCTTCTTGCTAGACCTAGAAAAGCAATTGTCACAAAACTAGAATACATACCCTATGGTAGATCCACCATCATCACAATCACTTCCCAATCCAACAAGCCATAATTGGAAGTGCCTTTGACATAATTGGAAGTGCCTATTTGGCCACTTGGCTATCTCTCCAAAATGTAAACCCTACTATTTTTGGGTCTAGATTCAATGTACCCAGAGTTCAAATTTGAATCTCTCTCAAACTCGACTACGAGGTAGTATAGATTAAATCCTAGATATTCCTTGATGGTGAAAGCAAAAAAAAAAGATAAATATTCTGAAGCTGGGATGATTTATCCAATTCTGAACAGTGAATGAGTATCGCCCACTGTGGTGGTACCAAAGAAGAAAACTGGTAAAATCCGAGTATGTCAGGATTTCAAGAAACTAAATGAACCAACAAAAAAGAATTATCATCCTCTGCCATTTACAAATACAATATTAGATATAATTGCTAGTTTTGAAAGACATAGTTTTTTGGATGGTTTTTCTGGCTACAATCAAGTTCAAATCAGACCAAAGTATCTTGTAAATAAGTTAAACTTATTGGTGGGTCGAATTGTCTGTTGGATTCTTCTACTATCGGAATTTGATTATACAATAGAAATTCGACCTGGCAAATATCATACAATTGTCGATTATTTATCAAGATTTGAAACTAGTGAACCCAAAGATCCTATTTCGGATAATCTATCTGAACGATCAGTTTTATTATAACGTGTTCGACCTAGTATCGAATCGAATTGGTTCTAATATTTTTCGATCCATGAATTTAGATACTTATGTATTTTGAGGACATGAGTTTGACCTTAGTCGATAAATTCGAGAATTCTATAAAAAAATCCTAATTATAAAAAGCATGTCCTCCTCCTCGAATCAGAAAACGTCCTCGTTGACTGAGAATAATAAAAAATAAATTAAAAAAAGAACTATAATGTTCTCTTAGAAAAGAATAGATTTTGATTTGCTTACGTAAAATCAAGAGATTTATTTTCGAACTATTTACTATAGTTGATGATACTTCTTAATACGAGAGCCATTTACTCTTGTATCAAGTAAATTACCTTCCAGATTTGCTAGTTGGATCGAATTATTAGAAAATACTTCAATAACTTTGTAAGGCCTCATCCATCTTGTATGTAGTTTTCCTAGAAATTTCAAATGCCCATTGTCATATAATAGTGCTAAGTCACCAGCTTTTAAAAAAATCTTCTTCAAACATGTATCGTATTGTTCCTTTCTCTTTTTCTGTACCAATACAAATCGATCCTCCTCCAATTTAGAAATCTGATGCAGTCTTTCATTGGCCATACTATGTGATTGATCACGTTTTGTAGATTGAATTCAATAGGTACGAATTTCAAATTTGATTGAAAGTATTGGGTACATTCCATATACTAAATAGCAAGACGTCTTTTTTTAGTTGTAATCTTTTTTGTATTCCGATATGCCCATAGAACTATAGGTATTTTAGTATCTTAGTCAGTGGAATGCTAATCTGTAATCTTATTAAATATTTTGCATAAAATACCATTTGCTCTTTTAGTTAATCCATTTGCTTTTGGATTATATGGTGTTGTCCTTTGGATTATATCTGTGAATAATCATGAAATATTTCAGCAATTCAGCAATAGTGTTATTAATAAAATGGGTTTCTCTGTCACTGACAATTTCCAAAGGACATCCATATCTTGTAATAATATTGACAAAAAGAAAATTTGCAACTGTTTTTGCATCATTTCGCTTTGTAGCTTCAACTTCAACCATTTTTGTGCAGTAATTGGTGGTTATCAGTATATATCGATTTTTTCTTCATCTAGTGGCTGGTTTAAAATCGATACTGCACTTTCAAATGGAGCCAGTGGTAAAATTGGTACTAACGGCCAGTTAATTGACCTTGCTAGTTTGCCCATCCTTTGATAGGGATCATAGTTTAGAATGAACCTATGCACATCTTTGTACATAGTGGGCCACCAATATTTTTCATTAAGTATTTTTTGAACCATGTTCTTTAAATCATAGTGCCCTCTAGCATCTTTTTCATAAAAAGACTTAATTACTATTAGTACTTCGTCTACTTCTAAGCATCTTCAAAGCTCATCATCATTTCCAAGTTTATAAAGTATACATGATATAATTGTATATGGTGCTATTTTATGTTGAAAAACATTCTTTTCTTTTCGAGTCATTCCTTTTGGATACAACAATGTTTGTAAGAATTGAATAATATCACCATATGTTGATCTGCCAATATCTAAAAGCATCATTTTTCGACCCATATATTATTTTCGACCCTTTGTAATATATCGATCCAATCCGATATTACCTCATATTTTTTCGATCCTTCATATTAATGGTTGTTGTACGACTATCATTAATACTTCTGACGGTTATTAAAATGGGAATATTAGCTGACGTCATGAAGATCTAGAGTGACTAAGACCTGCTCTTCTAATTGTTACTATGGCCATCTCTTGACTATCCTTTCTAGCTCAAAAACCTAGAAAGGGTGAATGTACAATTATCTCTTGAAGAAGCCTTAGAATTCGATTTGTCTGATTTATCTTCTAGTACAGTTTTTCCAACTTTAAAGTCTTTGTTGTATAATACTGGAAGCCTGTTAGAGTATGCTCGAAGCAGAGAACAGGACAGAAACGAAGTTAGTCGATTGCAGAATCAAGTGCAAACACAACAAGACATGATTGCCACGTTATCTGTCATTGCTGCAAGGGTTCATGAATTGCTTCGGTCATCAACAACAAAGGACGAGGAACTAGAAGTATTACGAAAAAACAAAGAATTCCAGCTTCAACAATTAAGGCAAAAGGAGCTACAAATGGTTCAATTACACCAAAAAAAGAGCTACGAGCAGACATATCAAATAAGAAAAAATAATTCTTGATAGAGAAAAGTTTGCCACAAAAGATCGAAAGTTAAAATTGTAGAAGGAGTTGGATGATGCCAAACTCAAGCTGACAGTAGCGCAATCTTATCAGGCTGAGCGTCTACAGTATAAGACCGAATTATTACAAACGCAAATGGAATATCAATCACTAAAAGCGTTTGTAGATACCGTCACCACCGAGAAGGGATGTGTATCAGTAAATCGATCTAAGTTTGAAAAGTATAGGGCAGATACCATTGAACTTATAAAGAGTAAATTGTTGAACCCCTTACAAAAAGAGAATGAGGCTCTTTCAGTTGTTGTTTTTAAGAAAGCAGAGGAAGAAGAGTTCATGAGCTCAGACGATGATCAACCAGAGACCAGCGAGAGACTAGAGAAGCAGCAGAAAGACATAGTGTAATGCATAAATCCAAGAGATCATCAACGAATTCAAAATTTGGAGGAGCAGCTGAAGCAACTAAAGAGTCAAAAGATAGCTAAAGTAGTAATGAAGGATCAGGAAGTTCAAACCCTGACACTGACGATGATCATTTTATTGATCCCTCTATTCAGGGAAACGATTACTCCGGAGCAGAGGAAGCAGCAACACCAAAAGATAAGAAAAGAAGAAGAAAAGAGGTCAGGCCAAGGATTAACGAAATACATTCTGCATCTCAGACAAAAGTTGTTTAGTTAATGTCTTAGTTTCAGAATATTCAACAATTATGGATGATTGAATATGCGTTTCATCCGGGTCTTAAAGGTTTTTCTAATAAAGACTGGCATGATGTATGGGGGGCTGAAGAATTTATGCTGCTTTGAAAAATCCTAAACCTTGAGGAGAAAAGATGCCTATCATGGGCTAGCTCTAATACCATTGATGTGGGATTGGTGACTTCGAATACTTCGAAGTTGGAGCAAGTTGTGATTCACTGATATGAGTTCAAATGGAGCTGATCTGTCCGGGAAAGCTACTGCTACATTCTGCGATCAAACATCCTCCGAACGAGAGATAGCTACTACTAATCTGATACTAGTTTATGAATAGTAAATAATGTCAAATGACAGCGGAAGTATATCTACTTATGAATTAAGCAAGCATCATAACATTCAGAGATTGCATACATTGAGCAGAAGAACTATTACTTGTCTATATTACCAAAATCAAGTATACAACAATGATTTTTTGAGTGTTGTCTGTTTCCCAAATCAGCGCGTGGAGGTAAGAGAGGTATTCTCCCTTACCAGGAACTAGCTACTACTAGCACTTAAATCGTTGGTCTGATAATATGTGTCTGCTATTGCAAGACTACATTCATCGACTACTTCCACACACACTTTGTGTATCTCTATGTATTTGTATCCAACTTCCAGTATATATCCTGCTGGGTGTCTGATTACAAAATCTGATTAGCTAAGCATTACAAGATAGTTTAAGCTAACTACGTCTTGCTACTTTGCTTAACTACAAGGGCTTAACGGTTGAGTCGTGACATTCAAACTGTCACGCTCATCGAGCTTGGATCTTGAAGTCGACATACTCGACATTTGACGTGGTTGGTCTCGAAGTCGACTTGCTCGACTTTCGGCTTTGGCACATAGCTGGGGTTTGAGTCCTTGTCGGTCACTTCGGTGACTTCAACGTCGGACACTTCGGCTAAGTCGGGGACTTCGGCCTTTGGCTGGTTTGCCTTCATTGCCTTTGGGAACTTCGGCCTTTGGCCACTTCGGCTGAGTCTGGACTTTGGCGGCGTCGATGATTTCGGTTGAGATTGGTGCCTTGCCAATTCATCGGCGTCGGGAACTTCAGTTGAGTCGGTTGCTGCCTATGTAGAAATCTCGTCTATTTTTGTAGGTAATGGCTCACAAACTAAAAGCCCTTTGTGGGTAGAAACATTGAGTTTCTTCAAGATTCTTAAACTGGTTAACGTGATTTTGAAGTGAATCACCATTCGACATCTTGAGAGTGAAGAATTTTCTTCTTAGATGTAACTTGGAAGTCATGTCTCTCATGCAGTGAGCTCAAGATGTCCCATACTTCTCTCAAAGTTTGAGCTTCAGATATGTGGCCAATCTGAGTGTCTGATATATTGAGGATAATAAGCGCGAAAGCTTTACCATCCTTTGACTTCCACTTTGAGTTTTGAGAATCCATCTGGAACTTTAGTTTGTCGATAAATCTATGACGTTAAGAACGATGTCATGTTGCGCTATAATTGGAAATCAATTATCTGATACTAAAATTTGATACCACAAATTGAAGACTAAGGAGCAAACAACTGATTAGAATGGGAGAGCTATTCCACAATATTCCTGCTCTCTTCTTCGTTCGCGTTCTTCTATCTCCATTGCCCCCATCAGGTTGGTATGAGAGCGTAGCTCAAATAAACCGAGAGATTAAGTTTGTTCCATTTATATTACTGTTATCATGTCTTATCTTGGTAGCTCTTCGTCATCATCCAACGAGGCTAGAATCATTGACAAGTTCAATGGTTCTAACTTCTACATCTGAAAGTTAAAACTCCGGATGATGTTGATAGATAGAGATCTTTGGGATGTAGTAGAAGGTGCTGACCTGAAACCAGAAGATGGTGATCAAGCAAAGGCATGGAAGATCAAATATCAGAAGGCCTGAGCATGTATCACACTCAATCCGGCCGACTCCCAAATATCCCACGTTACCACATGCAAAACCTCTAAGGATGCATTAGATTTGTTATCAAATCTCTATGAGACTCATGATATAACCACTAGATTACATCTTAGAAGGAAGTTCTTTACTCTTACCATGTCTAATTCTACTGCCATTACTTTTCACATCAACAGCTTCAAGTCTTTATTGGATTAGTTATCAACTGTAGGATATTCTATTCAAGATGATGATGTCGTCATGACCTTGTTTTCTTCTCTTCCAAAGTTGTATGAATACTTTGTGGTGATGATCTCCACACAAGTCGACCTCACTCTTCAAAAGGTGATTGGTCATCTTCTTCAAGAAGAAATGTGGAGAAAGACTAGCAGCTTGTCCATCAAAGACAAATCCAAATTAGAAAAAAATTGGCCTTGGAAAGGGCCCTATAAGGATTGCCACGTAGGATGACAATTTTTTTGCAATGCAAAATAGTAAAGTAAAATTTTTTTCTGCCCGCAATACTGCCCACATAGTCTTCGATGGTTAGCTATTATGTGCATAGTATAGTTTGTGGCTGAAAAAAAATCATAACTTTTGAATGGCAACTTGGATTGAGACAATTACAGTGCCATTAGAAAGCCCTCGACGAGAGCTTTTCAATACACCCAACATGATCCAGTTCCGGGCTACGGTGAAGAAGTTATGGCCAGTCAAGTTTTTGGTTGGTCAACCCGATATCTCTTTCAAGCGCAGTTGACCAGTTTGACCCCCAGTTTTTTGGTCAAACTGGTCAACTGCGCTTGAAAGAGATATTGGGTTGACCAAGTGTTGACCGACCAAAACTTTCACTGGCCATAACTTCTTCACCATAGCTCGGAATTGGGTCATGTTGATGTCATTGAAAAGCTCTAGTCGAGGGCTTTTTAATGGCACCATAATCGTCTCAATCCAAGTTGTCTTCAAAAGTTATGGTTGTTTTTGCTGAGCTGTATACTATACTACAGATAAAATGGCTTATTTACGGGCTGCCTCTAACCCAAAATTACAATTCTTTTAGAAAGAAAAGAAAATCAATTTGAAGGAGCTACGTTACACAGGTTTCAAATTTGAGTGTTTTGATTGGACCATGTGGAAGAAACTTGTGAGAAAAAAAATAAAAAGTATCCTTTTGAAAGGCCTCTTTTGTGTTCAAATTTTCTCTAATAAGACAAATCCATGGCTCTATACACCAAGAATAAAGACTATTTCAAGGGCAAGAATCAAGTGCAGCAGCAACAGTAGAAACCTCACACTCAAGGTGAGCATGGTGGATCGCACAAGAAGCTTTTCTGTAGATATTGCAAGAGAGCCAACCACAACATCAAGGAGTGTCGTATCTAGATCTACAATGAGGCAAAGAAGCAACAACAACAACAACAGCCTGACTCCTCCAATGCGGAGGAATTCAAGGAGCAAGATACACATTTCTTAATGGCTTACAACAGCAACAGCGAAGACGTGAAAGCACTCCGAACTGATGGTGGTGGCGAGTACATCTCTAACGAAATGTCCGACTACCTGGCTAAACATGGTATTAGAAGACAGTTCACCACTTCTGATTCACCTCAACAGAACGAGATTGCAAAAAGGAAGAATCAAACTCTTCTCAACTCAGCCAGATCCATGCTACATCAAGCACACTTGCTTGCAAAGTTCTGGGCAGAAGCTACTGCCACAGCCTGTTATGTGCAGAATTGATCCAACACCAAAGCCATCTGCAACAAAACTCCTTATGAAGTTTGGCATGGGCACAAGCCTAGTGTCAGCCATTTAAAAATCTTTGGTTGTATATGTTTTGTTCACATTCCTAAACAGCTTAGGAAGAAGCTGGATCATAGGACAAATAAATGTATTTTCATTGGCTATCCTAATGAACATAAAGCTTATAAATCTTATGATCCATCCACCAAGGTCGTATTTGTCTCTAGGGATGTAATATTTCAAGAACATACATACTATGATTTCAAACAACCATCGATAAAGGATGCTATGTTATTTCATCCTATTTTACGTAGCATGAATTCTTCCAACGTTGATGTTCCTTCTACAGAACCTGTAGCTACAGTTACAGAAGCCGAGCAGCCGACAGTACCTGTCATCAGACCAGACCAAGCTAGCTCAAGCAGAAGCATCATCGCATCCTGGTCAAGCAAATGTCCGCAGATCCTCATGGACTCGGACAGTTCTTGAGAGGTATGCACCTCAATCATTCTGGACTTCATCAGAAGAACCAGAGAGCCTAGCCCAAGCAATTAACTCCAAGGATGTTGTGAAGTGGCAAGAAGCTATAGAAAACAAATACAACTCACTTTTGACGAACCAGACCTAGACACTGGTCGACTTCTCCACTCACAAGAGAGTTATCGACTTTCTCACTCACAAGAGAGTTATCGACAACAAGTGGATCTTCAAGAAGAAGATCATCTGATGGTTCCATTATTAAATGGAAAGCACGGCTGGTGGCTAAAGCATTCACTCAAGTCCAAGGAGTGGATTATCAATAAATTTTCAGTCCTGTCGTCAAGATGCAGTCAATCAGGACTTTGATTGCGTTAGCCATTAGAGGAGTTCTCAATCCAAAAAATATCCTTTGTAAAGATTCTTTTTATATTTTTTCGTAAAATGTTTCTTACACATGGACCAATCATAACACTCAAATTTGAAATCTACGTAATGTAACTTCTTGAGTCTACATTTTGATTCCATTTAAAAAATGGCATAACTTTTTAGTGGTAAGTCCAAATTTAGCAAAGTTTGGTGCATTGGAAAGCACTCAAGAAGGGCTTTCCAATGATATCTTATGTCATATACTTTTGAGCTACGATTAAAAAGTTATGGCAAGTCAAAAGTATTAGTTTTGTAGTATTTTAATAATAAAAAAGGCACCTTGCATGAATTCTTAAAGGGTCTTTTTGGAAATCAAAACTCCTCTAATGAGCCGTGGAAGACCTTGAAATGCACCAAATGGATGTCAAGACAACATTTTCCAACGACAATATCAAAGAGGAACTGTACACCTTCCAACCGGATTCGAAGTCAAAGGCCAAGAGCACAAAGTGTGCAAGCTGCACAAACAAATCTACGGTCTGAAATAGGTTGCAAGAGCGTGGGTCGATAGAATCAACTCTTATCTCATTCAACTAGGATTTTCAAACAATTCAACTGACTATAATGTTTATTCAAAGCATATAGGCACCAATTCAGTTCACATAGCCCTTTACGTAGATGATGCATTTATTCTATCTAATGACACTTCTCTACTGCACACTACTAAGAGTGATCTATCAAAGGAATTTGACATGACTGATTTAGGAGCTGTCCATTCTTTGCTAGGAATTCACATTACTAGAAATAGGCTACAGAAGATTTATCTTAGCCAACAAGCATATCTAAAAGGCATTTTAAAAAAATTTCATATGTTTGATTGCAAACCCATTGATACTCCAATGGGTCCAAGTATAGTATTGACTAAATCTACTTGTGCTGATTTTGGTAGTGAAGTACTCGACATAGCGAAGTACCCTTATCATTCACTAATAGGATCTTTAATGTATGCAATGATGTGTACTAGACCAGATTTAGCATACAATGTTAGCACGTTAAGTCAATTCATGTCTAATCCTAGGATCTCTCATTGGAAAGCATTAAAGAGAGTAATGAGATATATTCAGGGAAGTTTAGATCACATCTTATGTTATGATGGAAATGCTATCAACCCACTCGTCCTGTGAGGTTATTCCGACTCAGATTGAGGAGAAACAGTCTCTACCAGAAAATCTACCTCCGGGTTCTGTTTCTATCTGGCAGGGGGACCGATTTCATGGAACTCAAGGAAGCAGAAATGAGTTGCACTTTCTTCGATAGAGACATCCAATGGACATACAAAATTACTGCCAAATAGTGTAACTACCTTATCACCTTCCATGAAAGTGAGAACATGCTTCTCAAAATCAATTAACAGAGAAGGCGATTTACTGAATAACCATTTGTAACCTAAAATCAAATCAGTACGGACAGGTCTAAAACATGAAAATTAATTAATTTTGTGTGTCCTTGCACCAAAACTGTGAGCTTTGGGACTTTTACGTTCCAAGTCTCCAACTCTGCTCCTGAAGGTAGATAAATTTTATATATATAATTGTTGGCTTCAGTTTTCAAGCTGAGTTTCTGCACAAGACAAGAATTAATAAAATTATGAGTTGAATCACTATCCAATAAAATACTCACTTCTTGATCTTTAACTGTGCCATTTAAACGGAAAAGTTCATTAGGCAAGAAAGAAGCAGTACTAAAAGAACATTCACACTCACAATCCGATTAATTTCCAAAGTTTTACCATTGCCTCCTGGGATTTCTATCATGTGAGTAGACCCTTTCTTCCTTTCTGGACAAAATTCCATCATATGTCCACGTTTCTTATAGACAAAACATAAGTTCTCTCTTTAAGCCTTTTCCCGGGACATAGATTTCTTGAATTTCTTTCTCTTAGGCTTCCTGGGTTCCGATGCTGCTTGATCTAATTCGTCAACATATTTTGCTTGGTCTTTACCACGCTTCTTAACCTTCTTGGTTTTCAAAGTGGTTGGAATTTGTGCAAATTGCTTCCTAGATGCCACCACTGTGGAATCATATGCTTTCGCAATCCGAAATGCATCCTCGAGGCTTTGAAGCACATTTCGTCTGCATTCGTTTTGATAGTCGACTGGCAAACCTAGGACAAACTGCCATAATGCCAACTTCGCATCGAATGATGGAACCCTATTCCATAGGTCCATGAATTCCTTGATATAAGAGTCTAAACTCTTTGTACCCATCTTGCAGTTCACGAACTTTAGGTAGTAGTCCACGTCATCAGCAACTACGAAAGCTTTTTTGAAAACTTCCGCAAACGCATCCCAAGTAGTTGGCTTCACCGGTAAATCTCACCACCACGATGACGCTTTGCCGCGTAAGAACAACACGACACTTTCAATTTTCTTCTCATTAGGAACACCGTGCAGATTGAAGTAACTACTCCACTTGGCCAGCCAGTCCTTGACGACCTCAGGTTTCTTCTCCTTCTTCTCGCCCACATAAACCTCTGGTTGAAAACCGAGATTGGGTGAAGACATCAATTTGACTTGATTCAAAAGAACTTCCATTTGCTGATCTCTCATCTGCTTATGGTTATTCATGTCATTGAGTGCCATACTCAACTGCTGACAAATCACCATATAAGATGTTGCACCTGGATTTGCAGCTTGATTTGAAGTTTCTTCGGCCATCTCGATATATCTATCTTGGAAATCACTAAATTTAGTTAATATCTGATTAACTCATAGTAAAGTACTGTTGACCAAAAAACTGACTGAAATTGACTCCAGTATGGTCAAATCACTATTTTTAGTCAATTTCATAGACATTGCAAAAAACTGGAAAAAATTAAAAATCTCGAGTTTTTGCACTTTTAATATTTTTTTAAAAATTTTACGTTTTCTAAAAATTCATAAAAAAATCACAGTCAATTATTAAGCAATTGAAATCGAAAATTCGATTCACTAATCGATTCTTAATTTTACTTCATTAATGTCTATCGGTGTTTACAAATTCTCTGTCTTAGAATCTGTTAACTAGTTCTTTGTTTCGTTACTTCTTTTGTTGCTTGTTTGACAACTTTGATAGCTTGGTATTCAGCCTGTCAGCAGAGACTGTGGGCACTTCTTGAGATTATCTTTTTTGTTTTAAGACCCAGATCGAGTAGAAGGGGCTGATAATCATTGTAGTATTGTCCTGCCTGTCAGAGGACATCCGGATGGGTCTCTCTTGAACTGAATGCACATGCATAATCAACCAAAATGCAAGCCAATGCATTCAACAAATGATCTACGTTACTACTTAGTTGAACAACGATGGATTTCTACTTCTACTTTGCTGCAAAATGAATTGAAATCAGATCCTAAGCACTACTATACTTGCATAAATCGACAAAACAAGAAACAAGAACTAATCTACAACATTTCCAAGAATCAAGAAACCAACCAGTTTTTTTGATTCGTGGACATCCCAAGAACATCAAAAACTAGAATGTTGGAAGATATGCAAGATTTATGCCACCTTTCTAGCCTATTTAGTTTACTTGAATGCTGATTCCTACATTAATCCACAACAAGAAATGAAAATTAATCCACAACTAGAAAAAACAAGAAAACTAATCCACTCTAAATCCACAACCACACACAATATGAATGGAAGGGCATGATCATAGGGGCATCACTCAAGAAAACCATCATGATCAAGAAGCTCAATGGATGCATCTAACTCATGGAGGCTCTTCTCATTTCACCATGGAGTTGATACAATACACAAAAAGCTCCTCTTCACAAAGAGGGAGTCTCTTAAATAAGCAAGAGAGCTCCTTAGGTGGCATCCTAGTGTAATTTCCACATTTCACAAATTTCAAGTGAAATAATGCTTTCCACTAGAGGTCACCATCAAAAGGTGGCCCACTCTACTTTCTTTAAGAGAGGTTTACTAGCATTTATTACATTTGCCTAGAAATACTAATTCCTACATGGTCATTCCATCTTTTGGAATTCACCATGAGGCTTACATAGTTCTTGCTTGTCATTCCTAACTAGCATTTCTCGGCTCTCAGTCTTCGTTCGTCTCGTCTTCTCAGAGACCTCCTCGGTCTAAGGTGAGAGGTGATCTTGAGTTGCTCCGTCCAAGTATCTTGGGGATTCGTCAGAATCAGCCAACATCATCCCACCCCTAATGTGTTGCAGGACCCACTGCAACTCATATTGGACGATGTCACTCCGCTTCCACATTGGCGTCTTCGATCGGCACTTGGAAAAGTGTAGATCCTCATTCACTTACATAAAACCAAGTGTTTATTGTCGCCAGTCTTTATGACAAAAATTGTTTTTCACGAATTGCCACAGTTTAACCAGAATGTCTTATTGCTACAATTGGTTGACATTCTCAAAATTTGGAGAGCTCCAAGCAGCTTCACATCTCGCAAGCTCGAGTGCTTCCTGCATGTCTTCCTTCCTACCACTTGTATCTGCCATTGACGGTTTCATCTCTGGATTCTTGGTAGGTACTAACTTCTGGAGGTCTGTATCCTCCATTTGCTTTTGGGCGTTTCCTCAGTTCTTCGCTCAGTTGAAGTCCCAGTCTTAAAAAGAACCTTTCATCTGCAAGTTGCACAAACTCGATTATCAATCTCATGGGATGGAGTCATCAAAATTGGTGGTAGGAACAGATTTGGGTGGACGGTTTGGTAAAGGTAAGGAAACATGATGACGACTTGGTGGTAGGGTGAAGGAACTTATAGTTCTACAGTTGCAGTGAGGAACTCGCTTTATTTTGCAGGTTCACGGTTGTCTTCATCTTTACTTTTTTGCGGCTCTTTCTTTTGATCTGTTACTTTTGGATCTCTTTGGGCATCATAGGAGGGGATTCAAATATCATTTCTCTAGAGAGTTTCTTTTGATCAAGATTGATCTGACTCATCTGTTGCTTAAGTTTTTGTCCTTTCCTCCTCAGCTTCTTTGCTTAATTTCTTATGTCTTCTAGCTGCTTCATCGCCTACTTCTTAGATCTTTGTTTGGTTGATCATCCATTGTAGGTGGCAGTTAGTCTCCGCAAGACACTTGCAATGATCTATCAGCTGCTTCGGTAAGACTATCAAAAACTAGAGATTTCTTAGAAGAACAGTAAACTAATGATAAACAAACAGATAGCAGGAAGAGTGGAGGTGGTGACATCGGTAGATGGTGTGGACGATAGGCATGAGAATGGGCGCAGAAGTATGGCAAGAGATCGGTTGAAGGAGACCGATTTTCCAATGCTTGTATTTCTCTTTTTTTAAGGATCTTCGTTGTGATTGGAATACTTCTTCTGATTGAGTCTCTTCGGATTACCCATTTGCCGTCTTTAGCCTTGTCTTTTCATATTTGACTTGTGACCTTGGCTGTCAATCTTGTTGATGTTGTTGTTGGTAGCGTAACTACTCCAGTGGATCCAAGCATATCCACTCTCCTCCCCCCCCAAAAAAAAAAAAATTTGTTGGTGAGAGTGTTGTTGCTTGTAATTGTTCATGTTTAGGATTGGATCGGCGTGTGGAACACATAGTTGAAAACACGTTGAACATGTGACTGGAGTAAAGATTGAACAAATTTTAACTAAATTTGTTTCAATCTTGTTGTAGTTGACTCAAAGATGAATATGACGATGAGATTCAGGAATCAACTCTAATGTGACAAAGATTTCTCAAAGTTTCAGTATGCGCAAACATTGTAAACTTTGTGCAAGGTGATATGAAGGTGGATATATGAATGAAAATGTATGCTTGAGATGCTCTACGAAAGACTCTCGTGAATAGGTATTTCTCATGCCAATCACACACTAGGAATGAAGAGCAACAATGAAATAAACAAACTGTACATAGAGTGAGAACTGTAGTGCACTTGTCGAACAAAACTTGCATTCATCAACATTGATAATTTTCATTGACAGTTGTAATATTCCATTGTTTTGTAGAGTAATGTGACTTACTCTGACATGCCCTTGTCAAAACAAGGTAGGGTTGGTTACACTAAAATCTATCATCGTTGATAGTAGATGTTGTAAGATATAGTTTGAGATGCAGGTATGTTTGAGGTACTATGTCTACCTCTTTGAGAAAGAGATTCAGAACTGGATTTTCGAATCATAGATTTATTGTGTATTGGCACATTGGAAATCTTATCAGCATGTGGAAAGACAAATAGATTTGAGGTTGTAGACCTGTGGAGGTTGCTCTTGGTTGGACATTGTAGCAGATGACGGAATATCGGTTTCACTTTCTTTCGACAATGACTCATTTCATATTAGTGTCTTTTTGCATTATGGAACTGGTGTATTGTGCAGTAATGTAGAAGTTTGCAAGAAACTTCTCGATTGAGTAGCAAGTTTAACTACTGGTTGCCATGGTGCTCATGTTGTTGTCATGAGGATCCTATCGTGATTCATAACTGACGTGACGGGCAGGTAGGATCTTAGTTGGTTGTTTCAAACAGTCTTTGAACTGTGTTTTCTGATACAGGTAGGACACTCATCATGGTACTTGGTCTTGACTAGACAATCAGCCATGAAGTGGCCAGTTTCACCACAGATGAAACATCTGGTGTGCATGGCCCTTGTATAATAGCATAGCCATCTTGTATGGCTAATTGTTCTGGACTTTGTGCTGGGTATTTATGATAAGTCAGGGAATGTCCAGACTGTGACGGGTGTTCTTCATATGGTTGGACTGTATGTGCTTGGATAGGCCGATATGACGGACAAGCATTAGCAGGATGTGTTGCCTGACAGTGTAGGCACCATATTGGTTTTCGTCTGTAAGGTACATGTCCAGGGTTTGGTTGACCAGGCATACTGCTTTGGATAGACTTCAAGGTAGTTTGAAACTCATTGGTGAGTTTCTCCATCTGTAGTTGATGTTGCTTATGAAGCAACTCCAACTGGGATTTCCAAAGCTATTCTTGGGTGTCCTCGATCGGCTTTGACTCATGGACAGGAGCACATGGTGCTCGCCTTTCCCTGGATTTGTCAACATCTGATCCTTTGTCTTCTTCCTTGATGGCATCAGACATAGCTAATTTGAGGCTCATATATTCGTCATTTGATTTAAGCTCGCATCTAATCCATTGTGGAAGTTCGACTAGGAACCAAATGATGAGCATCTGTTCGGAGGGCTATTCTTGCACTTGACTTTTGAGGCATTTGAAATGCTCGATATCATCTCGTACGCGTTCGTCTTTTGTCATTTTGATGTTACTCAATTTGACAAAAGGGTTCTTAGTCAAGCGAAAGGGCTTAAAACACTTGACAAAGAACTCTTTTAAAATTGACCAGTCTGTCTTTTCTTCACGATCAAGGTTGAAAATCCAATCACGTGCTTTAGCAATCATAGTCATTGAAAACAATTGGACCATAGCAGTGGGACATGTTTCGCCATACACATCACATGCATTCTCAAAGATTTGCAAAAATCTTTGAGGGTCTGAACTACCGTCAAACTTTGGTAGATCTAATTTGGGTGTACGTCTTTCAAGATGAGCATCGTGGGTAGCAGAAGCCCCATTAAGGTTGGTTCTGGCCTGGGAGGGGTCAGCACCATAAGAATGGGCTCGTGCTCGTGAAGACTCAGCTCTATCAGGTTCTTGTCCCTCGAATGGGTTTGTGGATGGCTCGTGTATTTGAGCCCACATTCTATAGAAACTATGACGTCTGATTTGTTCAACTACATGGGACCTGATCTCGTATGGATAATCTTCTGGGATTTCGGGATCTATATTGTCGGCCATTGGGTTTTGTTGTGTCGTTTTTGTGTTGGGTATGTGATTCTGGTGTTTTTGAATTTTTTTAGGATTTTTGGTTTATTTTTTTTTTGGATTATTATTTTTTTTTAGGGTATTGAAGGAAGTAAAGATGGAGACTTAATATGAAAAGGGCTTTCTATTGGTATGAGTTTTATTTTTTTGAAATTTTTTTTTGGTGTTCATGTCTTTTTTTTTTTTTTTTTTTCAGCCTCTAAGGCTTTGGGGAGATGGTGGTTCAATCGAAATGCCAATCAGAGATGTCATTTGAAAGTTTTGTGGTCTGGAATGGAGTTGGTCGGTTGAGATGGTGAGGAACCCCGTTGGTCGAGATTGGACCCAGAATTGTCGGTCGAGATGTGATTACTTTCGTTAGTCGAGATCTGATCGAAAACCCATTAGTGGAGATATGACACGAACCCGTCGATAGAGACCTGATCAAGAACCCGTCGGTCGAGATCTGAAGTGAACTTGTCGGTCAAGATCTGACACGATTCCGTCGGTCGAGATTTGACGAGAATCCGTCGGTTGAGATGTGAAAAAAAAAAAAGCGTCAGTTGAGATTTGAAGGAAAGTGTCGGTTGAGATTTGAAGAAAGCAGTTGAGATTTGAAGAAAGTGCCGGTTGAGATTTGAAGGAAACGTCGGTTGAGATTTGAAGAAAGCGTCGGTTGAGATTTGAAGGAAAGCATCAGTTGAGATTTGAAAAAACGTCGGTTGAGATTTGAAGGGAATGGAGCATGATGGGACGGCTGAAGCACTGTGGTTCTGTAGGGAGGGAGCGTGTAGGTTTGTTTGGGAGGAATGTAGAGATGTGTGTGTGGGAGTTAGATGAGTTGTTTTAGATCTGATGAGGGTTGGTGCAGGTCGTGAGATTGTTGATGCGTGGTCGGCACGATTTCAAATCTAGGTGTGGTGGTGATCGGAATAGTTTGGCAAAGTCATTTTGTAACTGTTATGAGCAAGTCTGGAGGAACTTAGAACGTTTCAAAATATGTAGATAACAGTTGCAGAGATCTGAGCATCGACTGTTGCAGCTACAGGGATAAATGATGTGTGTTAGTACAAGCGGCAACGAGTGACAAATGTTTACATATTCTCTGTCTTAGAATCTGTTAACTAGTTCTTTGTTTCGTTACTTCTTTTGCTGCTTGTTTTACAGCTTTGACAGCTTGGTATTCTGCCTGTCAGTAGAGACTGTGGCCACTTCTTGAGATTATCTTTCTTGTTTTAAGGCCTAGATTAGGCAGAAGGGGCTGATAATAATTGTAGTAATGTCTTGCCTGTCAGAGGACATCTGGATGGGTCTCTCTTGAACTGAATGCACATACATAATCAACCAAAATACAAGCCAATGCGTTCAACAAATGATCTACGTTACTACTCAGTTGAACAACGATTGATTTCTACTTCTACTTTGCTGCAAAATGAAATGAAATCAGATCCTAAGCACTACTATACTTGCATAAATTGACAAAACAAGAAACAAGAACTAATCTACAACATTTTAGAAGTCCAAGAATCAAGAAACCAACCAGTCTTTTGATTCGTGGACATCCCAAGAACATCAAGAACTAGAATGTTGGAAGATATGCAAGATTTATTCCACATTTCTAGTCTATTTAGTTTACTTGAATCTGATTCCTACTTTAATTCACAACAAGAAATGAAAACTAATCCACAACTAGAAAAACTAATCCACTCTAAATCCACAACCACACACAATATGAATGGAAGGGCATGATCATAGGGGCATCATTCAAGAAAACCATTATGATCGAGGAGCTCAATGGATGCATCTAACTCATGGAGGCTCTTCTCATTTTAGCATGGAGTTGATACAATACACAAAATTCTCCTCTTCACAAAGAGGGAGTCTCTTAAATAACAAAGAAGCTCCTTAGGTGGCATCCTAGTTTAATTTCTACATTTCACAAATTACAAGTGGAATAATGCTCTCCACTAGAGGTCACCATAAAAAAGTGGCCCACTCTACTTTCTTTAAGATGGGTCTATTATCATTTACTACATTTGCCTAGAAATACTAATTCCTACATGGTCATTCCATCTTCCGGGATTCACCATGAGGCTTACACTGATCTTGCTTGTCATTCCTAACTAGCATTTCTCGGCTCTCAGTCTTCGTTCGTCTTGTCTTCTCAGAGACCTCCTCGGTCTAAGGTGAGAGGTGCTCTTGAGTTGCTCTGTTTGAGTATCTTGGGGATTCGTCAGAATTAGCCAACAATCGGGCATGCAAGACATGCGACATTAAGCTGATTTTTTACTTTACGGAATTTTACATAAAGATTCAGTTCTATGAAAATTGTCAGCTATAAAATCCAGTTTTGTATCTAACCGTCAGAGTACATGCGTATGACCACTCAAAACAGATCTAACCAACTCATGCATGTCAGAATCACTCTAAGAAACTACATGCAGACATTCCATGCAAGTACAGTACCTCAAAATAGGAAATTGTCATGCATGCAATTAGAACATAATTGGAAATTTTACCGATTTTGCTCACAAAATTGCAAAACTTCATATGCTCATATCTTTGGCTACATGAACCAAATTAGGTGCTGTAAAGCTCAATACAGAGGGAGACCCAGTGAACAAGACATTGCCATGTCAGCCTACCATCTAGGACTCACACGTGCGAGTTCAGAACAGCCAATTAAGTTGTAGGAGGGCGCACTTTTTCAAGACAAAATTGTCAAAAAAAACGTGCAAACACTCAACCAAGCCTAAAATTGATGATCCAAAAAGTCTTAAATGGACTCTAAGAGTTCCATGAAGCCCTCATATAGATCCTATGAAGCAGTATGGGCTGAGAACTATGATTTTTTGGTTTCTAGAAGTCAAAATTGCTACAAACTTGATGGAATTGAAACATAAGCCTCTACCCATCAAATCACAGGTCTGATAGCTTGCTGGGAAGGTAAAAAGGAATACAAATCATGCTGGAAAAAATCCAGATTGATCCTCTTATGGATTTAGAGAAATCCATCACCAAAATTGGTCAATCTCCTTGGATGAGAATACTAGTTGAATACCACCAAGCTCCAATGAAAAGTACCACCTCTCTAAGCTTGTAAGCCTTGCTTTGATACCACTACAAGGGAAGCTCCTTAGATCCTGCTTACAAATCCTACACATTGTGGATAAACCACCCAACCAAGTAGAAGCATCCAATCAATCTCTAGAAGCCTCACCCCCAAGCCAAGGAACAAGAAACATGAATGTAGAGTGAGAGCTTGGCAATGAATAAAAAATCAAGATGAGGAGTAGGGCGAGTTTGGACCTCTTATATAGAGCCTAATGCATCCTGGGCACATAGCCATGCATAGCCCTATGTTTTCTATACATAGATTCACCTACAATAGAGTCTTATGCATGGACCAACTATTCATAGAATTGCTATTGATAACTCTACACATGCATACACTGTCTCTGATTACCTTGTCTAAACTCCACTTAGTGTGTTCTGGGCCTCACAAGGATATTACTTACTTTCGGGTCACGTCCAGTATGACGTGGCATAACTAACAGCTTGTTTCACTGGAGTACCGTGTATCCAAGACTAGGAGTATACTATATCCTATGTATAGGTCATGGACATAACACTTCACCTGAGCAATCAACTCGTCGCTTCTGGACAGGATCAGAGTGTCATCCATGTGGACTGCTATGATTATGATTTTTCCATTTGTGACCTTTGTATAGACATTGTAGTCGGTCATCAATGGTTAAAATCCTAAGGATCTGAGAGTGTGATCATCCTTCTTATACCACTGCCTGGCAGACTGCTTCAGTCCGTATATGCTTCTTTGCATTCGGTAGGCATAGTTTGCAAAGCGTGAGCAGATGAATCTTGGTGGTTGGTCCATATAGACCTTTTCATTCAACTCGCTGTCTAGGAAGGCGATCTTTTCATCCACTATGTGGATCTTGAGACTGTACACTGCTGCATATGAGAATAGTAGGCATAAGGACGAATGCTTTACGACTGGAGAAAAGGTTTCAGTATAGTCAACACCATACTTCTGACAGAAACCTTTTGCCACCAATCTAGCCTTGTATTTTGATACGTTGTCATCAAGTCCATACTTGTATTTGAAAACCCATTTGCACTTTACAGTCTTCCTGTCTGCTAGTAATGGCTCCAGATTCCAGACATTGTTCTACTCCATGGAATTCATCTCGTCTTCCATCGCTTTAATCCACTTGTCCTTATCTAGACAGTTGATAGCTTCCTCATATGTTTGAGGTTCTTCTCCAAATCCACAGAACTCCTCTAATATAGAAGCTGAGCTATCAGGTACAAATCTGACAGGTGCTCTTCTATCTCTCGTGGATCTTCTTGGAGAGTTCACAGTTAGATCGATGGCCTTGTGTTAGCAACTGTGCTAACACAGAGAAAATAAAAAAATAATAAAACTCCGTGGCATGTGTTTTGTAAGACCATGTATGAGTATCTGTCAATAAACTTCAAGCCATGGCATGTGTTTTGTAAGTCCATGAGTATAAGCTAAATAATAATAAAATAGCTTAAACTTAGATTTAGAACTTAGACTTAGAAAACTTAAGATTAGAAATATTTTATCTTAAGTTGTCCTAAGTTAAGAAAATTGAAGTTCTAAATCCTAAGTTAGAAGTTCTAGAAAGGCTAGGAACAGATTAGTCCCATAAGTTAGTAGACATTTATGGAAGACCCTCCTTGCCATAAAAGGAGAGGTATTTGCATTGTAAATAACACTTTTGAGATTAAGCTATCTTGCTCTCTATTCTGGAGAATTATCATTCTAATTCATTTGTGTTCCCCTTGGAAAGGTGCATAGCTTGAGGGAAGGTGCTCGGGCCTCCTCTTGCCTCCTTTTCATCGATTTTATTGTGGCATGTTCATTATTGCTTATTTGTTTAGTATTAGCCGCAATCTCATTTATTACCCTTCGGGTGTTAATCTAGGATTAGTCTAGTCACCTTGCTAGTTGGGTAAGCCTTAGCAAGGATTTTTATTGTTGTTACTAATTAGTTTATTTTCGTTTCGGGCACTAGTTGGGTAAGCCTTAGTGCTCTCATTCCTGTCCATATTCTCGTTGAAGCTTATTGTAGAAACCTAAAAAGTGGACGAATCTCTACATCCCTATACTACACCCGTAAGTAGATCTAGCCACCGCACTCACTAGAAATAATTCCAACATTGGTGCCATTGCCGCTTTTTAAGTATTTTTCTACCTAGCTTCTTCTCCTTTTTTTTGTTTTTTTTTTAATTTCTTGTTTCCGTGTTGTATGTTTGCTTGTGTGCTTATCTCTATCTACCAACAAACAGCACGCGTCGTCTCTCCAAGTCCTACACGAGCTGCGGAGCAACTTCTCAAACCGGGGGGAAGCAACAAAAGACTCAACTTGGGCATTTTCTTCAAAAGAAGTGACCAAGTGACCTTTTTCACAACCAAACAGGTATATCAGAATTCGCCAGTCTGTCTGCAGTCCTCACAGACCTTGACCTTTCACTTTATCACCTCCACGAATTCTGACCACAGTCAGATTTTGAGAAAACAACCTATTATACTGTCAAAATTTCTTATTTCTCATCAAAATCTTTGTCTTAGAATTCGCCGACTTCACTGAGGCTAGATCTCATTAAGATCAGTCCTTCAGCAGCTCCGCGAATTCTATCTCACAGATTTTGCCCGTTTACTGACAGAACATCACATCTTTATCTATATTCCCTCTCTGCCAGTCAAACCTCTCTGTTAGAATTCACCCTCACAGAGCACGATTTCCTTGTACTATCCGCAAATTCTGAAAAGCCAATTTTTTTCAAAAAATCTAAAAAAATCACTATTTTGAGATTCAAAAGACTTGTTCAAAATTCGCGAGTATTACAGTTAGATTTATCTACCTCTCCACGATTTCTCAGCTTGTTCGCGAATTCTATAACAATCAGAAAGACCAATTTTTGTCCTACACTATCCATTCTGCAACCAAACTGCCCTTTTTGCCAAGTACAGTCATGCCCTGCTCATCTGTATTCTGCATCATGTCTCGTGACTGTGCTGAATCTTCTAATCCGACTCCTCCACAAATGGAACGAAGAATTCCATGTATTAATGCACCAAAGTACGATGGCAAATCTGACCCAGTCCGATTTCTCCAAGACTTTGATAATGCATGCCATTTTTATGGAGATACCTCTGAAACTGAAAAGCTTCGCCTATTTCCCATGGTACTCTATGGCACCGCCAAGGAGTGGTACTTGAATCTCGAAACTCTTGATCTTGCTTCTTGGACCACCCTCAAGGACGCTCTCATCAAGCGTTTCAAACCATCCAAACTGACTCAGAGCCCGTTCATTCAAATTACTCATATCAAGATGCGTCGCGAAGAGTCTGTTCGAAATTAAATTGAGCGTTTTAAAAGTCTCAAAGTAGAATGTGTCGATGAAAATATCACTGAACGAATGGCCATAAAACTATTTTTAGTTGGATTGCCTAAAAACATCCGCCATGAACTCAAACTAGTTGACCTTTATGATCAACTTAAAGATGTGATGACCGATGCTATCCGTGAAGAAGACGAAGGTTCCGATGATGACTTTGACCATCGTGAAAAGAAATCTAAGAATCCAGATCATCCTAAGTCTGATAATATTGCTCAGTCTTCTAAACTTCTACATCAAATGAAAACCTGGCAAAAAGCTCAACAATCACATATGGATAAACTCACTGTCGATTTCCAAACCACCATGAAACAGATTGTTGAGAAATCCTTTCCAGCAAGAGAAAATGTCTGGTGTCCAATTTGCTCACAGCATCACACTGCTAATGAATGCCCTCAACTGCGAAATCATTTTCTAGCAGCCACCAGACCCACCGTTTATTGAGCTTACCGCCCCTACCCGCCACAACAACCTGTGCCACGACCAGGGGTTTACCAACCATGACCACCTGCACCAAATCAATATCCATCCCCACGTCAACAGTTTGTTGTTAACCAATCTGCCCCACAAAACGCTATCCATTATCTTGATCCGAATACCATCAATCCGGCCACCTACTATGTGGAAGACAATACTCAATTGCAGTACGCTACTGAAATGGTTGTTTATTATACCTATGATTCTAATGCTCAACCACTCGATCCCAATGCCCAAGCTTACAATCCAAACCAAGCTGTCTTTGTCGCACATCAACTACCCGCAATACGAGAATGTTTTATCTGTGCAGGTAAACATCTTGGTATTCGCTACCCAGATAAACTTCGTTTCCCTCCAGCTTGTGAAAATTGTGGTATTGAACATCACGTGAAGGACTACCCATCCCGATCCAAACCTGCTGCTCCAGTCTGTTCAATGCAACTAGAAACTTTACCAGTTGAAACTCATCCTACTTGGGTCTTGACTCGGGCACAAACCCAACGCCAAGCCCCTACACTTGCACCCAGCAAAACTGTTGTAAAGCTACCTTTACAAGCTTTACTTCCGGTGCCATCGGCGCAAGCTATGTCCCCGGCGCCAGCAGCGCCCCTGCTGCTCCCGGGGCCAACGGCACCGGCGCCGCTCCCAGCGCCACTGTGACCAGAATCCAGCCGGTGCCAAGTTCCTATGACTGAAAACCTTTGATCGGTTCTAGCGGAGTCCAGAGAGCTCAGATCGATGTGCAATCACCTCACACGATCTAGGCATGATTAAAGGAAGCCTGGGGATCAATAAAATCTAGAGAGAGAAAATGACTTTCTAGAAAGTGAAAATCCTAGAGAGAGAAAAATGTGCTTTACCAGCTTGGGTAGAGTGCTTGGTATGAGGGGAGGTGCCGAATCACACCAATACTATAGGGGAGTGCGGGTTGCGACTCAGGGCGAGCTCCAACCAAGTCTCAGCCTCCCTTGCTGGAATGTTGTCATGACTCTCGCCTTGGCATGCTAGCGCCTCGGAGACTAGGGTCGGTCACACACTTGAAATGTAACCTTCTCAGATTTATCAATAAAGTGGGATTTTCCTCAAACTGACTCTGATTACCTTCTGGGTTTCAGTGTTCGGTAAAAGCGCCAGTTGTAAGGCCGCTTTCAAAATTTTTAACTTGGCACATAGCTGAGGGTCGTATCCCGGGACGCCGGCGGTATGCCGTCGGGACCATTCGGTCCGTGGCGCCAGCGGTATGCTGTCGGGACCATTTGGTCCAGGAACTAGTTGTTTTCATATCTGTCGCGGCTTGTGGTTCTGAGTGTTCCTTGCATGAACATGAATGGGTTAAGCTCTTGGGGAACGGGCTCTAACCTGTCGGCTGAGTTGGATGGCTTGCTTGGATGGATGTTACCTGTTTATGGCTGTCCAGTCTGGCGTGGCGCTAGGTTGGCTTCCAGCACTCGTGACAAAGCTTTCAGTTGGTTAAGTCTGATGTAAGTCAGACCGCTTGCTTGAATGGATGTTACTCGTTTGTAACGAAGCTTCGAGTCGGTTAAGTTTGATGTATGTCGGGCGGCTTGCTTGGAGGGAAGTCACCCACATCGGGACCCTCGATCTGGCATGGCGCCAGGTTGGATCTCAATGTTGGTTTTCGGAACTTCAAGTTGGTTAAGTCTGATCGTTGTTGGCAAGTTGGCTGCTTGTATGTCAAGTGAGTTTGGATGGCAAGACTTGAAGGCTGGGAAGTTAAGTCGTGGTTCTCGGCTCCCATTGGGATGCCTGCGCTACATGTGGTATCAGAGCCGACTGGCCGGTCAGCTATGCGGATCTCACGGAAATGGCCACGGTTTGGGGTTCATCAAGACAACTGTTGTGCAAGGTGCTGCCCACAGTGTAAGCACGGGTGCGTCCACGGTCGGGGTGGTCGGTAGAACGGGGGACTTGATGAGTCAAAGTGCTACCCTTGAGGTGTAAGCGCGGTCAGTTCCCGCGGTTCGGGCCTGGCGCTGTCTGCACGTAGGACAGATGAGGCAGTGTGCTGCCATTAGGTTGGTGTAAGCACGGTATGTGCCTTGTGGGGTGCGGGGTGACATATTCGAACTGTACGGGTTAACCATTGATACAGAAATGATGCTCGAATTCGGGTACGGGTGGTTAGCTGCCGGTGCGGGATAGCTGCCGATCTTTTAGCTATAAGGGCTATCGACCAAAAAGTGGTGGGGCGTGACTGAGGCAATGTGCTGCTTAATGGTGAAAGCACGGATGGTTGGAGGGGTGTCCTATGTGGGCTGATTCCGTGATCGATTTGTATGGGCGCGGCCAGGCAAAGGTCCGTTGGCAGGACCATCTCAAAGGGGGACCTTGTCTTTGTTACTTGTTAGTAAACTTGCCTGAGTGTCTTACTTGTATGTATTCGTGGTGAGTCTTAGTACTCGTGCTTTGCCTGGTTTGCATGATTGTTTGTGATACAAGGAGCTGATGGCTTGAGAAGGAACATTTTCTTTTGAAGGCTGATAACATCAAACAAAGAGGACTACAGAATCTGTGGGGCGGATTTGCAGTTCAAGTACTCACACATGAACGAAAACGAAACGACTCAATGTTTGCAAAGGATGGATGGCTAGCCTATTTTTTTGGGTTAGTTTCATTTGCGACAACGCCCACCAGACGCAAGCAGGAAGTCAAAAGTTGAAAAGGGCCATTTCAGGGGAGATCTTCTATGGAGTAGTTGGTCTTCATTTTGGGACGGCCACCTTCGGAACTAAAACTCACTGAGCATGGGCGATATCCAGAATCTGTGCGGCGGATTTGCAGTTCAAGTACTCGCACGTGAACGACAACGAAATGACTCAATGTTTGCAAAGGATAGATGGCTAGCCTGTTTCTTGGGTTAGTTTCATTTGCGACAACGCCCACCAGACGCAAGCAGGAAGTCAAAAGTTGGAAAGGGCAATTTCAGGGGAGATCTTCTATAGCAGTTGGTCTTCATTTTGGGACGGCCACCTTCGGAACTAAAACTCACTGAGCATGGGTGATATCCAGTATCAGTTGGGTTTTTCCTCAAAGGGGAAAAGACTAGGATCCTCTTCAGAGATTGGCAACAAGTTGGATAGAGCCATAATCCTAGCAGATGGGAAGCAAAGTGTTGGAAAGGCTTTTTGTCCGAAGAACTCTATTCTAAGTCTGATCAGCTGATTTATTAAGTGGAGGGGAACTATCACACACACCTCTCTCTTAGGGCAAATTTTGAATGAAAGTTGATCAAAATGGGGGCAAATTCAAGGTGACCTAGCCATACTCACATGAGGAGACTGGCGAACTTTGGACCTAATAAGTTGACAAGTTTTTGTTGTGGAAAGGAAAGTTTGTTATAGGCTTTCTCTGGACCAGCAATGATGAGGAAACATATGAGTACGCTGGCTTGTGTTACGTGTAAGGCAGCTGATCAATGAAGGAACTGTGAAAGTTGAGTCTTGCATGAGAGACTTGGTATTTCGAACGGACGCTAAGGGACAATTCGCGTTGAGATCGGATTAGTGCAAACTCTGGGTGCATGTTTCTGATTCAAAGAGAGCTACTTGAAGCCAAGCTCGATGTACACTTCTTGTTTTGACTGTGAGGCAACTGACCAGTGATGGAATTGTGAAAGTCAAGTTTTGCGCGACGGACATGGTGCTTCAAACAAACGCGAAGAGATAGTTCGGATGCGGATCAAACTGGTGCAACCCTTTGGCTTTCCACGAGGTCAATGGTTACATTTGGGCTGATTCAAAGAGCTACTTCAAGCTAAGTGAGAGGTGCATTGCGAAGTACTCAATCTTTGCCTACCTTAAAGAGCCAAGATGGAAAAGTATCAAGATCAGGCTGGGACAAGGAGAGAAATCAAGGTGCAGAAGCAACAAGGCACGAAGTGGACCATAAAGTGGGCAATCAAACGATAAATCCTTCGGCTCAGGGAGCCTTGATACCTGTGCGGAACTGAACAAATCTGGAGCTCAGGGAGCTCAACACAAAGTGCATCAAGGACAAATCAGGAGCTCAAAGGAGTTCCAAAGTCGAAAGTCAGAAGCGACAGCGGCGAACATTTCAAAGGAAGGCCTCTGTCACCAGTTAATAAGGTTCTCGGGTTTAACGAAAGCGATATCAAACCTACGCTTTTCCCAGACAAAGAGATATTTTCAAGTTATGTAATTTTTCAGTACAAAGAGCTGAGCCTCCGACTTGTGGTGTGCCAACTTCAATGTTAATAAAAAGTGGCCAATAAATTGAGTACTGTGCCAAGTAGCTTAAATGTATAGTTATTTTAATTGGGAGACACCTTTACTTTAATCTGACATCTGATGAGGACATCAGATTTTATAAAGGTGGGGTGGATGTTGTAAAGCTACCTTTACAAGCTTTACTTCCGGCGCCAGCTATGTCCCCGGCGCCAGCAGCGCCCCTGCTGCTCCCGGCGCCAACGCCGCTCCCGGCTCCACTGTGACCAGAATCCAGCCGGTGCCAAGTTCCTATGGCTGAAAATCTTTGATCGGTTCTAGCGGAGTCCAGAGAGCTCAGATCGATGTGCAATCACCTCACACGATCTAGGCATGATTAAAGGAAGCCTGGGGATCAATAAAATCTAGAGAGAAAAAATGACTTTCTAGAAAGAGAAAATCCTAGAGAGAGAAAAATGTGCTTTACCAGCTTGGGTAGAGTGCTTGGTATGAGGGGAGGTGCCGAATCACACCAATACTATAGGGGAGTGCGGGTTGCGACTCAGGGCGAGCTCCAACCAAGTCTCAGCCTCCCTTGCTGGAATGTTGTCATGGCTCTCGCCTTGGCATGCTAGCGCCCCGGAGACTAGGGTCGGTCACACACTTGAAATGTAACCTTCTCAGATTTATCAATAAAGTGGGATTTTTCTCAAACTGACTCTGATTACCTTCTGGGTTTCAGTGTTCGGTAAAAGCGCTAGTTGTAAGGCCACTTTCAAAATTTTTAACTTGGCACATAGCTGATGGTCGTATCCCGAGACGCCGGCGGTATGCCGTCGGGACCATTCGGTCCGTGGCGCCAGCGGTATGCTGTCGGGATCATTTGGTCCATGAACTAGTTGTTTTCATATCTGTCGCGGCTTGTGGTTCTGAGTGTTCCTTGCATGAACGTGAATGGGTTAAGCTCTTGGAGAACGGGCTCTAACCTGTCGGCTGAGTTGGATGGCTTGCTTGGATGGATGTTACCTGTTTATGGCTGTCCAGTCTGGCGTGGCGCCAGGTTGGCTTCCAGCACTCGTGACGAAGCTTTCAGTTGGTTAAGTCTGATGTAAGTCAGACCGCTTGCTTGGAATGGATGTTACTCGTTTGTGACGAAGCTTCGAGTCGGTTAAGTTTGATGTATGTCGGGCAGCTTGCTTGGAGGGAAGTCACCCACATCGGGACCCCCGATCTGGCATGGCGCCAGGTTGGATCTCAGTGTTGGTTTTCAGAACTTCAAGTTGGTTAAGTCTGATCGTTGTTGGCGAGTTGGCTGCTTGTATGTCAAGTGAGTTTGGATGGCAAGAGTTGAAGGCTGGGAAGCTAAGTCGTGGTTCCCGGCTCCCTTTGGGATGCCTGCGCTACATGTCAACCGCAGGCTGTTCCTCCAAGTGATGATTCAACCCCGATAGTTTATCCTCACCCATTTGAAGAAATTCGACTGCATCATGAGTATCGCCAGCAAATCCATTATGCCGACCAACAATCTTCCTCTTCCCATAAAGTACCTCACAAGCCCTTTGAAAGAAAAATTCTTGAAGGTACCGAAGTTTGGGGATGTTTACTACAAGCCAATGTCACTCTTCCCTTCCATGTCCTCTGGAAGCATGCTGGCCAGTGGAAACAACAGATCCAATCCAATACCACCACCACTATTGATGAGTTACCTGAAATGCCCTTACATCTAACCAATCCACTCAGCGAACGAGGCAACATCAAAATCCCAACTACCCATCATCAATCTCGTGAAGTTTTAGCAGTACTCGATGGAGATTCCAGGGTTAATATCATTTCCACATCCCTCATGATGGAATGGAATATGAGAGACAAGCTAGCCAAACCTGCTTGTCAGCTTCGAATGGCTGATCAAAGTGTGGTCTGACCTACCGGTTTCCTTCCGCATGTGCTGATCAAACTAGGAGGTTTCAAATTTTCGGTTGACCTTGTGGTACTTGATAATCCCAATAATGCTTATTCTTATGAATTACTACTTGGTCGTCTGTGGCTCACCAATGCACGAGTCATTCATGACTGGAGCAAAGGCCGAGTCACTTTTGGTAATCGTGACAATTTTGTCACAATTGACTCAACGGGTAAACTCAAACTTGCATGCATACATGACGAGGGATCCTCAACCACCAACTCAGTATTCTAAGCCATACCAGTCCAGCCACAAAAAAGGTCATTATGTTAAATCTACTGATATCATAAACTGGAGTCACAGTCTATCTACCATTGATTGTGTGAATGTCGATTATTGTGCTCAACATCAGGATAATTGTACCTCTCCAAACCCGATCGATCACGACCAATTACCTGTTCTGGAGACACCCATTATCAATATCAATTTTGTTGATATTCTTCCACAACATGATGAGCTGCTAAATGTTGCATGGCTACCTACTAATGAATCAGACGATTTATTTATTGATGACGAGAATGCCTTACGAATTCAAAATTGCCCAAAAGATATAGACATTTCTGATATTCAGATCCTCAACTATATGGAAGCACTTCCCTCGAAGACCTATCCGCAACATGCTTCCAAGGTGGAATCTGTTGCCAAGGTTGCAAGTGAAAAACCTGAGACAAAATTCTATCGTCCCAAACGCCCACACTATCCATGGAATCTCTGTGAGGAGGAAACTATCTTTCAAATTGATGACAAGATCCTCCATGACATACCAACTGTCTCTCCACCACCAAAACCTCAACTACATGGTCATACTATGAAAGAGAAAATGAAAAAACCACTTCAAATTCAACCGTCGGGTGACCTCACAACTATTTGGGAAGTTCCTGAGATTGCCTCTAGCCCTACACCCATCCCCGAAAAAGCACCATCTCGGCAAGATAAAGGCAAGGCCCCCCTCGAATCTCCAGCCCATGATGTTCCTGCATACTTTAAGGACTATACGATCGAGGATGTCACAATCAAATTACCCCAAACTCAACGTGAGCCCACTGGTAATTCACCCTACGAAGGCCTTGCACAAACCATAACCCTTTTCCTGAGTGAGCCAAATGAAACCAACGAATATCTTGTCCACATCAGAGCTCATCACAATCGCAAACAACGAAGACGGCTTGAAAAGCTCCTACAAAAATATCGCCATATCTTTGCCTGGACCTATAAAGACATGAAAGGCGTCTCACCCCAAGTAGCTGTGCATCGTATCCCACTTAGACCGGGTGCGAGGCCCACTGCGAGTCGTCCGTACATATGCAATCCCATCTATAAGGCCAAGATCAAAGAAGAATTACAACGCCTTTTAGATGCGGAATTTATATATGAAATTGAGCATACTGAGTGGGTCTCCCCAATTGTCATTGTCCCCAAGAAAAATGAAAAACTCCGGATCTGTGTCGATTGAACGTGATCATTTTTTCATTACCTTTCGGAGAATCCATCTTAGAAAATCTAGTCGGAGATGAGGCTTACTCTTTCTTAGATGACTTTAGTGAATATAATATGATCCAAATCGTTGAAGAAGATCAACACAAAACCGCCTTTGCCACAGAATGGGGAACCTTCTGCTGGAAAGTCATGCCTTTTGGGCTCTGCAATGCTCCTAGCACCTTCCAACGTGTTATGCAAGCGGCCTTTTCTCAGCAGATGGGCGATACCTTAGAAGTTTACTTGGACAATTTAGGAGCGCATTCCGAAGAAATACATCATCTGTCTGTGCTCAAAATTTTTTTTATCCAATGTCAACGCTTTGGTATCTCTCTTAATCCTGAAAAATGCTAGATTTGGATAACCCATGGTATTGTGTTAGGAAATATTATCTCACGAAATGGCATTGCCACTGACCCTGAAAAGATCCTTATCATTCAAAATCTACCGGAACTGCGTACGATACGTGAAGTTTACTCCTTCCTTGGCCACGCCAACTACTATTGATGCTTTATTTTTGATTTCACTAACAAAGCACGCTTAATCTACAAAGTAGTTGTAGTTCCCAAATGGAAGGATGAACAATGCGTCGCCTTCAATCAACTCAAAGAAGCCCTTACCAAAGCACCCATCCTTCGGGCTCCTGATTATTCTAAAGAATTCTATGTGCATACCGATGCATCCAAGTATGCCATTGGAGCAGTGCTCACCCAACCGGGAGAATTCAAAAAGGATTACCCAATTCGTTTTCTTAGTTGACAATTGATACCTGCTGAAGTCAATTATACTCCTGCCGAACGCGAAGCCTTGGTAATGGTATATGCGGTTCAGAAGTTTCACCATCATCTTCTAGAAAAAATCTTTGCATTCTTCATTGATCATCAAGCACTGTTGTATCTCATCAACAAGACCTGCACCACAGGTCGTATTACTAGATGGATCCTATTATTGAGAAAATTTGAGTTTAGGATCGTGGTTCGTAAGGGAGTTCAACATTTTTTAGCAGATCATCTATCCCGAATCCCTAATCTTCCTACCCTTGATCAAGGCATCAACGATGATTTACCAGATGCAATTTTTTTCCAAGTTGACTCTACACTTGTATGGGCTAAGGAGATTACCGAATATTTAACTTTAGGGCAGATGGATCCTTCCTTCTCTAAACCCGAACAACGAGCGTTGGTCCTCAAAACTAAACCTTATATGTTAATTGTAGGACAACTCTACAAGCAAGTGTTAGATGGATTTATCCGACGATGTCTTACTGAAGGAGAAATCCCCTCTGTAATTTCTCTCACTGATGAAGGTATTGGTGCCGGCCATTTCTCTTCTGAAACAACTGGTAAGAAAATTCTCTTGGAAGGTTTCTGGTGGCCAACACTCTTCAAGGATATGCACAATTACACTAAGGCTTGTGATGTCTGCCATTGCACACTTTCAAAAAACAGACTACATGCCTTTACACCATGTAACCACTGATCAAGCCTTCCAAAAATGGGAAATTGATTATGTCGAACCTATTAGTCCTACTGCTCGACACACACAATCTCGTTACATCATTATAGCTACGGACTACTGCACCAAATGGGCTAAAGCAAGAGCTGTTCCCAATGCTGACGCTCGTTCCACTGCCAAATTTCTCTATGAGGTTATAGTTCAGTTCGGATGTCCTCTAAAGCTTATCAGTGATAGGGGAACACATTTCCTTAACTCTGTCATAGCAGATCTTCTTTCCAAATTTTTTGTGGTACATCGCAAAAGTTTCCTAGACTATCCACGCTGCAATGGCCAGGCAGAATCCACCAATAAAATCCTATGTGGCATTCTCACCAAAATCGTCGAATCCAGCCGATCTGATTGGGAGCTCAAACTCCATGGTACTCTCTGGGCTTATCGCACTACCCCAAAGTGAGCTACAGGCTTAACCCCCTTCCAGCTCACATATGGTCAAGAAGTCGTTATGCTTGTGGAATTCCATATCCCCTCTCTTCGAGTAGCCTACAACCTTGAGCTCGATAATCCTCAAAATCTAGCAAATAGGTTATTCCATCTGGAGCAACTCTATGAAACACGACAGATGAGCATCCATGCTCAACAAGTCCACAAATGACGACAAAATCATGGCATGATCGATCATTGAAACTTAGAGATTTCTAGGTGGGCGATAAGGTCCTGCTATACCAGGCCAAATCCTTCAAAGGCAAACTGAAATTTTCAGGCCAAGGACCTTACGTCATAAAAAAATCTTTGCCTCTGGATATGTTCAACTCCAAACCTTTCAAGGCGGTGTCCTCGACACTGTGGTCAATGGGAGTCGACTGAGAAAGTACAACGAACCCTGCTTTTATCTTGATATGTATTAGCTGCTTTTTCTCTATTGTTTATTTTTTTTCTTCTCCCTTTTTGTTATTTGTATGCCATTTTGACAACATTTTTTGCTGTGATTTGTTGTTCCACCCATCAAGATACTATTAGATCAGGTTTACCAACAGTCTTCTCTGAGAAAACCACAAAAGTCATTAGTTTCAAACAAAATGTTTTTACATCATCTCAGATAGAATTCGCCTGACCCCTTTCTTACAGAGAACGATTCATTTTTGGCCTCCGCGAATTCTATCTCAAAATAAAAATGTCAAAAAAATCAAAAAAATGGAATTTTCTTCATCAGATATTCATGTTCAGAATTCACAGACAATTCGCGGGAGCTCAAATTGATCCTCACGATTTCTCTATTACCTCCACGAATTCTGATCAGATACATTTTTGTACTATCAGACATTTTCTCTCTTTTGGCAAACACAAATCACTTACAGAAATTCGCGGGCCCTCAGAATGATGCCTTGAAATTCGTGACCATCATTACCAAATCGTGGACATTGAGGATGATTTCTGGGTGAAGTTGCAAATTCCTATCAATATATATAGGTCTCCACCCTTTCTCCACGAGTTCATTTTAGATAACTGCTCTCGAGTTCATGCCAAATGTTTTTCAAAATTTTCAAAATTCTTAGAGCAATCAAAAAACACTGCTGTCATGGCTTCCTGTGATTCTTCACTGAGCTTGCATCGTTGTAAACCCCCTCGTCCTTATTCAGGGGATATAATCATGATCTCTCTTAAGAATTACACCGAGCAGCTCACACTGGCCAAGGATATCCTCACCAACCTTGGCTTTGATCTAACACTTTTCCGGGACCAGCAGAGCGAGAGCCTCATCTGAGCAACCTACTCGACCTATTCGGATGAGTTCCAAACTTTCCGGCTTACAACCAAGATTGGCAGTTATTCTATTATCAATGTCTCTCCAGGGGATCTTCAGAGTGTCGGCTTTCCTAATCTTGGAGAGACAATCCATGGCAAGGGCACTAGCTATGATGCCAAGTACTTCACCAAGTTTCTGACAAACGACGGCAAAACCATTGCCCAAACCAACGACGGGATCACTATCTGACTCATCACGGATCCCCATCTACGGGCCGCCTCAGAAATCCTCGTCACCATGGCCGCAGTACATACCACCAAGATGGATCGCATCCCACCAAGCGATCTCTTCTCTCTAACCCTCACCATGGACGACCCCACTCAAAATTATAAGTGGGCTGAGAAGGTAGCGGAGAAGCTGTGCGGAGCCCTGAAAGCCCACAAATCAACTACCAAATGTGAGTATCTTCTCCACATGTTGATCATCAAGCAATTGGGGTCTAAGGCGGCTGCTGCCACCAAGGAGCTGGATCCTGTTTATCCAAAGCACAAAAAAGCGAGCCACCCCCCAACCGACAGCAGAACCAGTCTCACCAGCCCCACCTACTAAGAAGCAGAAAGGGAAGGCAGTCAACATAGAAGTAGATGTCCCACATGACTTTCTATCCAACGACATCTAGGTAGAATATGCTGAATCCGGAGGGAGCCTTAAACCATCTCAGGTCCCAAAGGAGGTCCTAAAGCAACAGGCGGCCTTACTTCACCAGGCCCAACAACGCCGACAAGCAGTAGCAGCAGCAGCAGGCAGCTCCGAAATGGCAAGCACTTCTGGCTCTGATCCTATGGGTGTGATTCTATCCACACAGGCAATCTCCTCTCCATCACTTGCTCTCACAATCCCACCACCACCCCCACCATTTATTGTCACCTCCACACCCTCACTAACTCTCAACACGGGCTTCACTTCCACACCTTTTCGTCCTGGATTTTTTGTGCTTCTTGGAGGCGAGACTGTTGCTCTCAGGATTGGTAGATGGTTGTCCCTATGCCCTCCATCATTTGCCACCGTAATTTGTTCAAGGAGGGCATGTGTTTGTAATAATGGAGCATACCCTAGAGAAAGTTATGGCTTTTCCATAGCTCCACCATATCAACGTGCAGGGCAGAAGTAAGTGCAGAGCGATAATAGAGCCTTGCAACGTTGATATGGTCATCTTGCATGCGCAAGGGTTTATTGATGTCAAGGGCAATTGGGGGTAACCCTCGATCCCAAAAACCTCCGAGTTCTGCCAGAAATGCCACTAGGTCGCAATTATCCGCAAAATATCTGACATCGTGATTAGGATTGCCATGGTGCTTCTGGTAGAAGACTCGGCAGCTGGTGACCATGTCTTCAGCTAAGTTGCAGGTATCGACTCCTGTGAGCTTAGGCCAAAAGATTCTGTTCTTGACCTTGGTGGCAGGAAATGGTTCTCGCCTTGCTACTAGATAGTAATAAGGATTGGTGCGCATGTAGGAGAGAGCTTCGAGATACCGTGCCATTGAGGTCTTACTTTGCAGGAAGAGCTGATGGCGCCAGAGAGGTTGTGGATCCAGGAGTTTGACTGTTGCTTTATGTGTTTGACACTGGTCCAAATTTGATAGTATGTAGCCACCTCGCTCTTTCGTTGTTGGGTACTTCTTTGCAAACTCCTTGCTTGATTCTGTGGGCGTGATTCTGTGCCAGATGGTGGGGGCTTAAGAGGCAATCTCGTGTTCGATTTGTGGATCGGGATCAAGAGATAGAGGAGGTGAGGGGTTAGCTTCTGCAATTCGCTGTGATTCAGGGAAAAAGTGTCGTGGAATGAGGGTGGAGTTAGTGGTGTCGAGGGAGTTAGAAGTGGTGGAAGGGAAAAGAAAATATTGGGAGCTGGTACCCCCAAAGCCCGATGGATTGGTTGGTGTTTGAGCTCCTTGCCCCAGGGGTTGGCTTTGAAATGTAGAGCCTTGAGTTGTAGGAGGAGGCTGTTGAAATCCTGCGCCATCTCCACCATCGGGTCCATCAAAGTGGTGCCCCGAATCATGAAATTGGGCGTGCTCTGCATGAACCGACGGTGTCGACTGGGAAGCAACCTTTAAGCGTTCTTCTAGGGTGGCTATGTGCTGGTTTAGGGCCTCGACGGAAGCAATGTATGATTGTTGTAATTTCGAGTGTTGCTCCATCGTGGCTTTCAGCTTTTGGGCCAGCGTTTGATAGGCCACCAGTGGAATGGTAGTTCCCTCAGGGATAGCTGGTGGTGCAAAGTCGTTGAAGTCCACCATTTCCAACTGTTCCTTCATAGCGGAACATGTTGCTTGTGAATCTGCTACAGCCTCATCCTTCTCGACTTTGAGGGTATCGATGATTTGCTGCATGTTGGATACCTTCAGTTGGAGCTGGTTTTGGAGATGGATTAGCATCTGTTGCTGTTGTTGATTGTAATTCGTGAGGTTCTAGATCTGCAGCTGTTGTTGTTTGGTTTCCTCCTCCAGCCTTGCTTTTTCTTTCTGAAGGCCTGCCAGAGCACCATCGTCGAATTGTCGCATAGTGTGTTGTCTCCCTAGGGTGCCGAATATATTGTATTGGAGCTCATTCACCAACCATACCGCTTTTTGGGCTGTAAGGGGTAGCTGCTCCCAAGGACCAATGTCAGGGAGGTTGCGTGTGTAGTTAGGATACGACATGGGGTTAAATGGTAGAAAATCAGGAGCAGGGCTAGACGGAGGTGTAGGAAAGACAGGGAGGGGTGATTGTGGATTGAGGGGTGGGGAGAGACTACGTGGCGGAGATTGTTGGATTGGGTTAGTGGTGACAGTGGTTGATGGGAGTGCAGTTAGTAATTGTAAGACTGAGCGAAAAGTGCCGGTCCATGTAGAAATAGATCCCATCTCGTCTAAATGTGGCTAGTTAGAACTTTTACGATCTTAAAATTGGCTCGATAGTAAAAATGCCGGCAATGCCGAGCACAGTTTTGATGTACCCAAAAATATTTTGACTAATAGAAAAATCTCTTTGTTTTTCAGGGATGGCCAGTCCGGGTCCAAGATTGCTCTAGTCTGTCACACAAGAAGAATCAACAACTTGAAAGACCGAAATTGGATCACTTGAGCTACCAGAAGGAAAAATGATCATAAAAATTGACATAACAGTGTTTTGCGGTTATTCAAAATATGGGGATCAAAAATGGAAATTGGGCACTCGAATATGGGAGACAACAGGCATGGGGAATTGTGAATTTATGGCAGAGAATCCAGCACTACAACAATTATTGGTGAAAGGGACCGACAAATGGAAAATCCAAAGTCAAGGCCAATTAGCCCCTCCAACCTTAGCAAGCAAAAAAAATTTCCAAGAGAAATTGAAAATGGCCAATGGAACTTCACTTTTTGCAAAGTGGCAAAAGACTAGTGGTTACAACCTGGAATAAAGGCTTGATAGCCCTTTAGAACCTTTCCGCAATAGGCACATGGGAAATAGCCTCTGAGGTGTCAAGACCCTAGTGGCCCACATTTTATAATATTCAATAAAATTCATGGGCAAAATCAAATCATTGCCACGTGTCAACAAACCTATGGAAGTGGTAAATAGTGAAAAGATAGGCATGATGAAGGACACCTTTTCTATGATGTGATGGGGCACTTTACATTTTTCACATGCTGAAAAGGGAGAAATGGCTAAAAAATGAAAAGTTGTCAAAGTGAAGGCTTGCCCCTCATCACCTTCTATAAAAAGGAGAGAAACATTGAGAGAAAGTGTGTGTCTGGTTAACTTGCTATGCTGCTGAGAGAGTGGTTGTGCACTTTTACATTAATATGCTGCTCTCGGACCAGCTGATTAGTTTGTATCTTGTTATGCTACTAAGTTGAAGTGTGAGCCTGTTTTCTTGTTATGCTGTTGAAAATGGGGCGAATTGACTCCTTCCATTCTCTACCAGAGATCAGAATCTGGCTGACTGAGTGTCTCTTTGACAGGTCAGCTCGTGAACAAGGTAGGTTGCAGACTTGTCGATATACCTGATAGGTGATCTGCTAGCTCTCGATGATCTTCTGGAAAATAGAGGAAGTTGATCATTTTTATCATACTGTAGTTGCTGAACTACAACATCATCATCTTCTGATTCATCGTCATTGAAAGTAGATGAGCTTGGACCTTCAATGTGAATAGTCGTCTGAGGAACTGGGAAGTCCAATATGTCAAGAGAATCTGAGAGGTCGGCTACGTGGGCACTGTCTTTTCCTTTGAGCTCGATAAACTGATCTTCGATGAAGATCATATCTCGGCTAGTGAATATCTTCGACTCAATGAGATCGAATAACTTATAGGCTTGATCTGAAGTAGTGTAGCTGATGAAAATACATTTGATACTCTGGAAGTTGAGCTTCTTCCTGAGATCATGAGAAATCTACGCATAAGCAATACATCCAAAAACTCGTAAGTTTGATAAAGAAGGTTTCGTACCTGTCCAAACTTTGAATGGTGTTTTGTCTGAAAGATCTTTAGTAGGACATCTGTTTAGAATATAGGTTGTTGTTGAAAAACTTTAGCCCAGAAGGACTTTGGAAGTGTCGCATGTGATAACATGCACTTTGCCGATTCGACTAAGATTCTGTTTTTTTTTCTCAACAAGACCATTTGACTGAGGCGAATAGGAGGTAATGTATTGTTGTTCAATGTCCTTGAATTCGATGGAGATATATTCTCCTCCATTATCTGACCTTAGTGCTTTGATTTGTTTACCAGTCTGATTTTTTGCATGCTCTTTGTCTGAACTTGATGAAAGCCTCTAAATTTTATCTAATGAAATAAACAGCTATTCTTCTGTAGAATTCGTCAATAAAGGTAATGAAATATTTTGCATCTAGTAATGAAGGAGTTTGCATAGGATGACATATATATGTATGAACAACATCTAACAGACCTTTTGATGCATGCCTATGGCTTGATCTAAAAGGAATCCTAGTGATAGACAAAGATCCTATGGCTTGATCTCACTGTGATAGACAGGGAGATCGACTTTGCTAGAAGGATAGTCGAGATCAAGACCCATAGATCATCTGGACATGTCCAATACAGATGCATAATTTTAGTGTCCAAAATGATGATGCCATAATAATGCTTTATTGACAAGAACATAGGTTTTCAAGGCTTGACTAGTTTCAGAATAACAATGCGCCAATCTATATAAGTATTTCTGCCTCTTGTCGAGCGCAAGGATCTTGTTACTCCTATCAATAATTTTGCATTGATCAAATTCAAACTCCACCTTATGACCTAAATCTGTAATTCTACTTACTGATAATAGATTTGTAGAAGTTTAGGAACATATAAAACTTTGGACAATAGTTGAATTGATCATGCTGAAATCACAATCTTACAGTGCCTCTTCTTTATGAGTGTTATTGTCACCAAGATGAACATGCTGTAAGACGTATAGGAGTTGATCTCATGTCTTGTTGATCAGGTTGCTTGGCTGCATTCTTCGCTTTGAGAATTCGACAATCCTGGATCTCATGGTTATTGCACTTGCAATACATGCAAAACATCTTCTTCTTCGACTGTGAATTTGATGATTGTCCTTGACTTTGAGTCGACTTCTGATTCGTTGCAGCGTTCTTGGAGCTTTTCTGCTTCTATCGTCTTGAGCCTTTGTTGACGTATAGAGCCTGAGATGAGGAAGTAGACGAAGTGTCTTGACTTCTTCAATTATCTTCTTGCAGCAAGATAGTGATAACTTTGGTAAGAGTTAAATCTAAGTGTGTCATGATGATTATCACTCAGTTCTCATATGTAGAGGGCAGGCTTGAAAGCAATTTCATAATTGCATCTTGATTGTCTATGACTAATCCGACAATGGCCATCTGTTGCAAGAGATTCTTAAACTGGTTAATGTGACTCTGAAGAGAATCACCATTTGATATCTTGAGTGTGAAGAATTTCCTTTAGAGGTGTAACTTGGTAGTTACGTCTCTCACATCATATAGTGAGCTTAGAATGTCCCAAACTTCTTTTGAAGTTTTGGCTTCAGCTATATGCCCAATCTGCGTATCTGATATATTGAGGATGATAAGCGTGAACGCTTTACCATCCTTTAATTTCCACTTCGAGTCTTCTGTGTCATCTTCAGGTTTCACTTCGATACTTGTAACAACATCCCACAACTCGTTGTCGATTAGCAAGTTCTTCATCTTAAATTTCCATAAATGACAATTGGATCCATTCAACTTGTTTGCGATAAGACCGGATTTACTTTGAGAATCCATATGGAACTTAGTCTATCGATTGTATCGATGATGCTAAGATGTAGTGATGCCAACAATAGGAAAATCAATTCCTTGATACTGAAAAAGATGATTTGAACTGCAAAATATGATATCAATTTGATATCACGAAAGATATCAAGTATAAGAGCTATGCGCTTTGATATCGTGATATTATTAGGCCCTGATAGAGATCACAAGTCTGATATCGTGATGGTTCAGATAAAGGGAGTAGTAATAACTATTCTGATATCGTGATCTAGCACTGATACTATGATGGATCAATCTGATAAGAGATTAGAATTATTATGATACCAGATTAGAATGCTCTGATACCATGTCGAAAATAGGTCTAGAAAGTAAAACAAAAACTTTTCCTACTTCCAATGCATGACTATGCCTATCAATATTGAACGAAACAGTAGTGATGAAAATCAAAATCAATCTCTAGTAACTAGCCTTGAAATCACTAGAAACTAAGTGATTACGTAGCCAAACATAAAGCATTGAATTCTTAGACAATTTCTATCAATTACAAAACACTATAGAGATGCATACATTTTGACACATACTGAATGCAATAAGAAGTTTGATTGATTCAGTAAGAAAACAAATCAGATGCAAATGAGCGCAATTAATAGCGGATCGAAACTGCGCACTCTAAGCTATCTCTGAGTAATTGAGAATAAGTCTAAAACAAGCAACTCTGCTAATAAGCAGTAGCACAATAACAACTCTAAAATAAACTTTAAAGACTAAGCTAAAATGTTCAAGAGAGTTCAAGCTTGAAAGCTTGATAGAGAGCTAACTACAATACTTCATGGTCATGAATGATATGCTTGATAAGAGCGCAGGAAGCATCGTGTAATAACACTCAACTCCTTCACAAGTCACAACACAATAATGAGATGTATGAAGAGCTGATTTATACTAAGTAACTAGGTCGTCAAATGCGATTCCAGTTGGCTAGAGTCCGATGGCATTCATCCAGTTCCTTCTCAAAAATTAATTGCTGATAAGTGGCATCAATCGCCATAAACAATTTGTCTGCATAAATGAGCGAAACTGTCACTCTGTAGAAATGAACGTAAACTGCCATCAGGGAAAAGCAAAAAAATCGAAGTGAGAGAAAATTTCGAAGGGCAAAAAATGTGAAGGTCTTCAGCAAAGTCATTTCCTTAATTTTTAGGGCACTTTGAAAATGCGAAAACGCAACACTGCATTTTTACGTGAAATTCTTGACGGCAAAAAATACGAAAAAAGATGGCATTGCTGTCAAACTCCGTGTATTTTTGCAGACTGTGTAAAATCACTTGTAAATCTGCAGACTGTGTAAAACATGGAAAATCCGCAGAACTGGATAAACAGTTGGATGAAGATTAAAAACGATTAGTCGATTAGTAGGAAGAATAATAATCCAACAACATCAAGACATTATATTTGATGAGCAAAAACATGATCAAGAAGATACAACAGAAACATGTCTTGAGACATTTGATACTCAACTAGACCCTTTAGAAGGTAGTACGAGATCGTTCCCTTTGGAATCAAGATGAACTACTGAGATTGTACTTAGAAAGAAACCGGTCAAGACCCGACTATCATTTAGAACTATGAACGAAAAACTAGAACCTACAAGATGCCTCAAGGTAAAGTTTGAACAGTTGATGGACCAAATTACGCTACCAATACATGAACGTCAGATACCGAGGGATGGGTTAAATCCATGCAGTTATGGGCTAGTCAGAACTTTTATGGCCTTAAAATTTGCCTGATAGTTAAAATGCCGGCAATGTCGAGCACAATTTCGATGTACCCAAAAATATTTTGACTAATAGAAAAATCTCTTTGTTTTTCAGGGATGTCCAGTCCGGGTCCAAGATGGCTCTAGTCCGTCACAAGAAGAATCGGCAACTCGAAAGACCGAAATCAGATCACTTGAGCTACCAGAAGGAAAAAGGATCATAAAAATCGACATAACAATGTTTTGCAGTTATTCAAAATATTGGGATCGAAAATGGAAATTGGGCACTCGAATATGGGAGATGACAAGCATGGGGAATTGTGAATTTATGGCATGAGAATCCAGCATTACGACAATTATTAGTGAAAGGGACCGGCAAATGGGAAATCCAAAGTCAAGGCCAATTAGCCACTCCAACCTTAGCAAGCAAAAAAAAAATTCCAAGAGAAATTGAAAATGGCCAATGGAACTTCACTTTTTGCAAAGTGGCAAAGGACCAGTGGTTACGACTTGGAATAAAGACTTGATAGCCCTCAGAACCTTTCAGCAATAGGCACATGGGAAATAGCCTCTGAGGTGTCAAGGCACTAGTGGCCCACATTTTATAATATTCAATAAAATTCATGAGCAAAATCAAGTCATTGCCAGATGTCAACAAACCTATGGAAGTGGTAAAAAGTGAAAAAATAGGCATGATGAAGGACACCTTTTCTATGATGTAATGGGGCACTTTACAACTTTCACATGCTAAAAAGGGAGAGATGACTGAAAAATGAAAAGTTGTCAAAGTGAAGGCCTGTCCCTCATCACCTTCTATAGAAAGGAGTATATATATATATATATATATTGTCATAAACTCATATATATGCTTTCATATATGTAATATATATATATTCAAAACTTTATGTTTTCGTCTTCTCATACTAATGTTGTTTATATGATGAGCATTTGTAGGCTTTCTACGCAACAGAAGAAAAAAACCTCATGCCCGTTGGTGATGCGAATCTAATTCTCTTTACAAAGATATAAAAAATTGTTCAGAAGCCTAGTTCCAGCGGCCAGTACATGAAAGTCTTCGTCGTTGTCTCCAAAGTATCGGTTGGTGAGCCTCGATTCAATGAAGGATGTTGAAACTATAGGTGTGGTGCGGGCAATTATAATGCATGAAACCATGCTGATTGAAAGGGTTGAATTCATGACCTAGGGTTCTAATGGAGAAGAACGCCATTTTGTTCTGTCTTGCTCGGATACATTGCATTATATGGAGGCACTCGAAATTCATGACTCAATTGGTGCATTGCGTACATATCATGGAAATTTACTTGATGGAATGATTGCTCTTCAAAACTTGCATGAAATGATGCGAGAACATGAAGAAACAATGATGGAGACAGCTGAAATTGCCACGGCCGTAGTCAGCGAGCTGAGAGGAACATAAGTGGTATTATTATCTGAGACAGAACCAGCATTATCCTCAGCTCCAACTCTATCTGGAGGTAGAAAACAAGCATGATGAAAATTTACATCGAAACGACGCCACTCAGAATACGAAATTTCTGTTGGTCGAAAGACAGCCAAGCCGATTGGACAGGCTGAATGTCCATTGGAGCCAAGGGTTGATCTAACTGAAACAATATCTGGAGGCCTCTATGACATTGTATCATCCTCCGATAATGATGATGCATTGGGTGAGTCTGAGGAGGAAACAAATGTCAATCTTGATGCATATTCCTCTGATGATGTTGGTTACGTTTGGGGCAAGCATATGTATCGAATTGAGTCAAAGAATATTCATCGAGCCTCATTTTTTACGAACCAACGTGCCCTTGATTTTAGAAAGTGTGTGTTTGGTTAACTTGCTATGTTGTTGAGAGAGTGGCTGTGCATTTTTACATTAATATACTGCTCTCGGACGAGCTGATTAGTTTGTATCTTGTTATGCTGCTAAGCTGAAGTGTGAGCCTGTTTCCTTGTTATGTTGTTGAATATGAGGTGAATTGATCGCTCCCATTCTCTGCAATGGTAAGAGAGGATCCATTTTGAGGGACTTGTTTCTTTTAGTAATCATAGAGCTGAATTTGCATGTTGTAAGTAGAAAAGTTCTCTTCCTCGTTGAGGGACTGGGTTAATGTATGTGTTTTCTCCACTTTGAGAGGGGTTGTCTTTGGCTTGTGATAAGCTTGCCAGAAAATTGTATGAGCACTGAATGGCATGGTGTTGAAAATCAAAATGTTGTAGGGAGGGATTTTTGTTTTAAAAGTTATTACTTTGAAGGAGTCTATTTAATAGGCTTTGAGAATTTGTTTTGAGACCAGTGCTTGATGAGGGGTAGTGTCAATGTCTTGTGTGAGACTCATCACTGTGGGAAGGGTAGCCATACTTAGAAATAGTAGTTGCTTTGTCAGGAATCTTTGTTTCCGTGAGAGATCAAAATGTAGGAAATATTATGCAATAGTCCATGTGAGCGGCCATATTTGCCAGTATCTGCATTCAGTTTATAATGTCTTGATCTTCCAAATATATTCCAACTCATCATGTTGCAATACCAGTCTCAAACCTTCTGGCCAACATGGATTATCTATAATTTCTGTTAGAGTGTGAACTTCACAACCCTTCAAGCCTAGAAGTGACATGTTAGTTAGACCTAACACTAGTTAAATGTAGACAGTAGGTTAGGTGAGTTACATGAAGTATTAGGTTCAGAATCATAAAAGTAGACAAAGGTAGGTGCAATGTTGGCGCGAAGTGTGTGAGAGAAAGTGCTGGAATACATATATCAGCCTTGCGTTCTGGTTTCATTCATAGAGTGTAGCAGTAAGAAGATTGGTAGATAGAACAGGAGAGACATCTTTCCATTTGCATAGTTGGGTGTAGCATTATTGTACTGATTTTTCTATTTTTTTATTCTCACTAGTAAACAGTACATTTGTCTAATGTGTCAGCTGTGATGATTGTTCTACCTTCTTGCTTGCATTTTGCAATCTCTGTTTTGTAGATTGTTTTGTGCTGTGTGCAACGTTTAGTTGCAGATTGTCTAGTACTATTTTGCCTCAGAGGTCAGAGCAGGTTCTCCTTTTCTTTCTAGCAGTGGTATTAGAGCAGTGGTATCAGAGCAGGTTCAGCAGGAGGCTCAGAGGGAGCTTGCAGGGCAACTAATTGGCAGCAGCAGTTGCACAGAAGATAACCATCATGGTTCCAACTATGGGTTTTGGAAGAGGCGTATGAAGATTCTCCTTTAGGGAGACGGGCTATGGGAGGTAGTGAGTGGAGATGAACCCAGGCCAGCACTTGAAGATGCTAGAGTGGCACAATGGAAGAGGAAGGATGAGAAAGCTATTTCTCTCATAGCTCTTTCATTGAGTGAGGAGATCTTGATGAATATGGAAGAATTCCAACTTAGTAGCTAGATTTGGGAAGGGCTTCAACAAAAGTTTGAAGCAAAGACAAAGACGGAGATCATGCATCTCACGAACCAGCTCTTTAGCATGAACTGGGATGGCTCCCATCTTGACCTACATGTTAACATAAGGAAGAGCATCTTCATACAACTAGCAGCAACTGGTGTAGAGCATAAGGTGCCAGATGTCCAACAGTTCATGTTTCTAATTCGATCATTGCCATAGTCCTATCACTCATTAAGGACCATCCTAATGAGATCGTCTGATATGATGTTTGATGATGCTGCCAAAGCCATTGCTGAAGAGATGCTGATCAGGAAACAGGTAGAGAATGGAGAATCATCAGAACAGGTCATGTTCTCCAAAAGGTCCAAAGGGAAAGATGGGGAACAAGGAAAATCAAGTGTTGATAAGGATCAAGAAGGCAACAAAGGAAAGAAAAAGGACAAGAAGCATATTGAATGCTTCTATTGATAAGAAGGGGCACTATGCCTCAGAATGCTGGTCAAATCCTAAGGCCAAGAAGAACTCCAAGAAGGAATCTGTCAACACAACAAAATCATCCAAGAAGGATGAAGATGAAAGCACCAAAGCTTTCTTGCTGACTGAGAATCAAACAGAGGAGGCGCATATTACTCAGAGAAGTAATTCTCTAGTTGTGATTGATTCAGGAGCTATTGTCCATGTAACATGCCGAAAGGAAATACTCAGTGATTACATACTAGTAGCAGCCCAGAGATTCATCGCACTTGGAGACAACAGCATGCACAAGGTTGTGGGCATTGGGAGCTTGCAATTAAAGACTTGTGCAGGCTGCAAGAATCTAGAAGGAGTCCTCTATGTCCCAACATTGAAAAGGGATCTATTGTCTGTTGCAAAGATGACAGAGCTTGACATGAGAGTGCAATTTGCACAGGACTATTGCAACATCTTTGATAATTAAAAATTCTGACAAACCTGTTATAACAGTACAAAGGAAAGGGAATTTATACCAAGCAGAGATTTCAGATGATCCAGAGGAGGTGTATGCAGTCTCGTCTAGTCAAGATGAAGATATGTTATGGCATATGCGAATGGCCCACCTGAACATGACGTCGCTTTGTCATATGACAAAGGAGGGTCTAGCGATTGGAGTGAAATTGAACAAAGAGGTAATAGACTTTTGCCATGTATGTGCAAGAGGAAAGCAAAGTCGAATCTCATTCAATAGGCACCCAACGAGAGCCAAGAATATTCTGGGACTGATTCACTCAGATGTGTGCTGCCCAATGACAGTAATTTCACTCTCAGGATCAAAATACTTTGTGACATTTATAGATGACTACAATAGGATGACTGTAGTATACTTCTTGAAGCAAAAAATCAGAAGTATTTGAGGCATTCAAGAAGTATAAGGCCTATGTGAAAAAGCAGCTTGGTAGTAAAATCCAAGCACTCAGAACCGATAGTGGAGGAGAGTACATCAGTAAAATCTTCAAGGAGTTTTGTAAAGAAGAAGGGATAGAGCGCCAATATACCATTCCCTACACTCCACAACACAATGGAGTCGCAGAGCGGAAGAATCAAATGATTCTTGATGCAGGTTGATGTATGCTGCTACAGTCTAGGCTACCCAAAAAATTCTGGGCAAAAACAGTTGGCACAACGGCCTACTTGCAGAAGCGGACACAAATATCGGCTATCAAATGGGAGACGCCCTATGAAGTGTGGAATGGTTGAAAATCTGACTTGTCACCTATTCGACTTTTCGGATGTGAGGCCTATATGCACATACCATATGTAAAGAGAAAGAAACTGGATGACAAGGCAATAAAGGTCCAATTTGTTGGATATTCTTCAGAATCAGCAGGCTACAGGGTGTACGATCCAAAGTCCAACAAGATTCTGATAAGTCGTGATGTGAGATTCGATGAAGCAAGTTTCTCAGGACTAGAAGAATAGTTTGATGGGGACTTTCTACAACGACCCTATTTCCCAAGAGATTATCTATCTCAAGAGGGAGAGCCAAAAATTGTAGCTCTAGAGGGAGAGCATACACCACAGGATCGGCCAACTGTAATCATGCCTGAGCAGTAGCAAGTAGCCGCAGGAGAGGCAGAAGTGGAACAATCAACTGAACAATCTAGAGCGATCAGGTCAAGAAAGCCATCATGGAAGGTAATAGAAAACGCTGAAGTCAATAATGTATACCATATTGATTTTTGCGGAATAACTGAGGAACCAGAAACATATGAGGAAGCCATAGATGGAAGGGATCGAGAAAGGTGGAATGAAGCAATGAGAGAAGAGTTGGATTCCATAAAGAAAAATCAGACATGGACTCTAACTCAGCTACTGGAGGGGAGAAAAGCCATCAAGAATAAATGGGTGTTCAAGAAAAAGCAAAGTGCAGATGGCACAATGATCCGCTACAAGGCCAGACTGGTGGCGAAGCGGTTTTCATAGAAATCAAGTGTGGATTATTTCGAAACTTTTTCACCAATTGTGAAGATGACTACCATTCGAATATTGATGTGCTTAGTAGTCACGTTTAACCTGGAAATACATCAAATTGATGTCAAGGCAATGTTCCTACATGGGGAGCTAGATGTAGAGATGTACATGTTGCAGTCACAAGGTTTTATCAGTAAAGATTTTCCTAAACATGTATGCAAGCTCAATAAGAGCATTTATGGATTGAAGCAAGCTGCAAGAGTAGGACACAAGAAAATTGATTCTTTTCTGAAGTCAATAGGTATGAAACCATTGAACTCAGATTGCAATGTCTATGTAATGCAAGAAGGCAATGTTTTCCTATACATGACACTTTTTGTGGATGACTCACTACTAGTGGGAAACTGTCTTAAGCTCATCCAAAAGGTAAAGAGCCTATTGCACAGTAATGACCTGGGTGAGGCAAAGCTTTGTGTTGGTCTACAAATTGACAGGAATAGAAGTGAAGGAACAATTTTTCTATCTCAAAGCAAGTACGCTTTGAAGGTAGTAAAGGACTACGAGATGGACAATTGTTAAGGGCAAGAGTACTCCAATGGAAACAAGGACTAGTTTGACACTAGAAAATAGCCCCAAAACAGAAAAAAAGAAGAAGAAAATGGAACAAATTCCATATAGGAATTTGATTGGGAGCTTAATGTATATAGCAGTGTGCACTAGACCTGATATAGCCACGACAGTCTGCACTCTGAGTCAGTTTGGAAACAATCCTGGCCCAAGGCATTGGATGTTGGCATAGCGAATAGTTCAAGATATAAAAATGACAGCAGATTATGGCCTAATGTACATGCAGAATGTTCACAACAATCTCTTGGCATACAACGATGCAAGTTGGGCGAGTTGTAGAATTGATAGTAAGTCAATTTCAGGTGGATATTTCATTAAGTGTGGGGCAGCAGTGAGCTGGGTTTGTAAGAAACAGACCTTGGTTGCACAATCATCCTATGAGGCAGAGTACGTTGCAGCGTCGAAGAATGCAAATGAGATTGTTTGGCTTAGATTCTTACTCGAGGAGCTTGGACTACGGCAAAAGGATCCAACAATGATGTATATGGATAGTAAGAGTGCAATCTACCTGACTGAGGATCCAGTTTTCCACTCCAAAACAAAGCACATACCTCTCAAATATTATCATGTAAGGAATCTGATCCAGAATGAGGTACTTATTCCTAAGTACATCGGAACTGCAAACATGACTGCAGATATTCTGACCAAGCCATTGAGCCAAACATCTTTTACAAAACATCGAATGGGCTTGGGCATCACTATAAATAGCTTGAAGGATTTCTCAGTTCAAGAGGGAGCTGTTAGAGTGTGAACTTCACAACCCTTCAAGCCTACAAGTGACATGTTAATTAGACCTAACACTAGTTAAATGTACATAGCAGGTTAGGTAAGTTACACGAAGTATTAGGTTCAGAATCATAAAAGCAGACAAAGGTAGGTGCAACGTTGGCGCGGAGTGTGTGAGAGAAAGAGCTGGAATACATATATCAGCCTTGCGTTCTGGTTTCATTCATAGATTGTAGCAGTAAGAAGATTGGTAGATAGAACATGAGAGACATCTTTCCATCTACACAAATGGGTGCAGCATTATTGTACTGATTTTTCTATTTTCTGATTCTCACTAGTAAACAGTACATTTGTCTAATGTGTCAGCTGTGATGATTGTTCTACCTTCTTGCTTGCATTTTGCAATCTCTATTTTGTAGATTGTATTGTGTTGTGTGCAGCCTTTAGTTGCAGGTTGTCCTGTACTATTCTGCCTCAGAGGATCCATACAGTCAGAGCAGGTTCTCCTTTTGTGTGTTTTTTCTAGCAATTTCCATTAGTAATGAATCAAATCACTGAAAAATGAATCAACAATTACTAAAAAGCTCTGGAGCATTCTTCACAAGGGATGGCCATAATGCGTGGGATTATGGAAAAGCACGCGTTGCCTCAACCACATCTACAACATAGATCGAAGATGGTGTTGTCATTTGCGAGTATCATCTCCCACTCGACATGCATAAATGTGACGTCTTCAAAACTATAAATACACAATCTAAAGACACGTGTATTTTTGAAGTTTCAAGATCCACACTCTACAAGATGTGGAAACAAGAGTTTGGACATGTCAAGACTTTAACAAGACAAAGAATGTCCAAATGCAAAACATGAGACGACCTTCAAACTGCAATAGAGACAACTCCTGATGCTAGGATGCGTGATCGGTATGTTGCATTGAGAGGTCGTCATCTACATCATGTTTTTTATTCCAGAAAATTATATGCATATTCCTGAGCAGTCTTTGTGTCTCATCATTGATGAAATAAATCAAAATACAACAACATTATCTCGTTTTAATAAGACTCCTCCCAGATTAGAAGACAATCGATTTTTGAAAACACATGTTTGTGGGTATTGGTTCATGGATTCAAGTTGCTCTGTGATGTTTGGATTGATACCTTGCATGCTCATGATAGCAATCAAGTTGCCACATCAATAATGCGAGCAATAAGAAAGGTACAAGCATCACGCGGTCCTTACCTCCGATCTTACATATTCAAGTTGACAATTGTTGGAGAGAGAACAAGAACAAATTTATTTTTGGTCTTTGTTTTATGTTAGTGGCACATAACATCTTCCAAAAGGTGAAATGAGATTTCTTTTGGTTGGCCACACACGTGAAGACATAGATCAAGTTTTCAGTGTCATATCTAGGGCTTTGAAGTCCAAATCAGATTATACAATGCCAAATATGCTAGCACAAATTGGTGAGAAGATAGGTGGCGATCATAGCAAAAGCACTAAAGTAGAAATAATGGAACGAATGGTAGATTGGAAACAATTTATAGATCCTTGTACTGCTCAAGGAAATGATGGCTTAGAAGGACACACCAATCCTCACTATTTTTATTTTCAAATGTTGAATGGTGAGCCAACCATGCAATGAAAATACTATTCTAATAATCGAGACAACACATGGAGTGAGCCTTTCAAATTGTTGCAATGTGTATCTTCAAAAGATGAAGCCATCTTTCTAGCATCCACGAAGGATCTGGATCCAAATGAAATAAAAGGAATAATGTCCTTTATTGATTATTTGCAATTCATGAGCCATAAGTTCCTAGAATACAAGGATTGCAATGATGCATGAAACTTGTCGAATATCTTTCCAAACAAAAGATGTTGTTAGGAACAACGTATAGCCAAGAGGCTTTTTGGCCACAATCCTTGCCAACCACTTTCGATCCATCTGTATCAATCTCGATCAATGAGGTCGAAATGGATGCAAAGTTATTACCCCAAAGGTTTTGTGGGCGAAAAGTCGATGCGCCTCTGGTTGAATTCATCCCACGTAAAAAAGTGGTGTTGGACAAGTTCATTGCAATGCGGCCTCCAGATGAAGATGTTGTGGAAGGTTCCATACCTATTTGGGTGGCAAAAGTTGTCGAAGTGAAGAAAAACTCAGAAGGCCTGGCCACAAAGTTTAAAGCATTATGGTATGAATCAAATCAACGACGTAGAAACCAAAGACAAATTGAGAATTCGGAGCTGTACAAAAATTGCTTAGAGAAAAAATGGGTTCCGAACAATGACGGACCACAATTTATGGATCTAGATACTGTTGTTCATGCATGGAAATCAAAGACAAAAAAAAACAATTAAAGCACATGGCTATATTGTGGAAAAATCAATATCTATTCCAAAACTATCAGTGACACACATCAAAGAATACTTGTCCAAATTATCCGATGAATGTGCTGCTGATATAGATTCCCTAGCTTCAATCCTATAACTAGATCTTATTCCATGGCATGTGTATTGTAAGACCATGAGGAATCATGATGTAGGAAGTTTAACGGCTTGTAGAAATTTTAAAGGTTGGAAATAGTTTATAATTCTCAACCTTTAGAATATTAAAATAGTTTATTCTAAAAGGTTAAACTTCTACACTATCTGGAATTGCACCAAAGTTGTGCATCTTTTGTAATAGTCTCTTGACTAATGTAGGGCTTTTGACCCAAGACCATTAATATAAACATGAACCACTTTTAGTGGCAAATGACATATTGTGATTAAATTTCTATGAGAGTTTCTTATAATGCAGTTTGAAAGTAGTATATGATTCAGTGATGTTTACGTTTCTTTTGAAATTATGTTTAATATTTTAAACATATGAAAAGTTGTGTATGTTATTTGGATCGACACTAATTTTAGACATGATCATATCTAATTCCCATAAAACATCCACCACAACCTCCTTAATCTAACATCTAGAATGCTAACTTATAAGTTCAATGTATATGATACTCAAGGACCAAATTTATTTTGAATTTACAATTATATAACGTGCTCATAGCTTTTGGAAAAAATCATCAGTAAATTTTAGAAACTAAATTGTGACTCGTTGATTAATTTGTCTTGTTTGGCTTATAGTTGTATTGAAATGATATTTGAACTTGAGAAAAATCCACTTCAACAATAATTAGTAATTTTTTATTGTTTTTCTTATCTGGCTCTTTTGGTACCATATGTAGAAAATAGTCCAAAATAAATTAAAAAGTCCAAAATTAATTGAGACTGTGTTAAGTATAAGGCAATAACACGATGATATTTGTTTTGGGACTTTGACTTGAAAAAGAGTAATCTTTTTTGGTGTTTTTTAATGGCCCTAGTTTTAGGCCAAAATCATGGATTTTTTTAATAAATCTCTAAATTTTGTTTTTAAAAAAAAGCCCAAAAATGCATATTTTGAATAAAAAACTACAAGTTTTTTGTTGCAAACTTCATAAAACCATCATAATTACAAATCAAAATAATAATTCAAGAGAACAAATGATTTTTGAAACTCGAAATCCCATTAAAATACAAAACAGCTTAAATTATATTTGAACATTTTCTTTTTTAGTGTACATTTTCTAAGAAATTTTCATTGACGCCTCTCAATTCAAAACTTGACATATTCTCAACACTCTCGTTTTCAGCTGATGAAGTGGAAGACCCGTCTTCTTCATTAGAGTCAACTGGCATATCTTCCTCAGAATCCGCATCTAATGTTGACAAAAAACCTTGTAAATAAGTTTTTCTCTGTTGATGACGAGTGGAGGATGATGGGTTTTTCAATAATCTAAGTCGTTCTTCCAATATAGATATAGTTGACTTTTGTAGATGATTGGTCATTGTTAATTCAAAATTAAATGTCAAAACATCTACATCCTATAGATTCAAATCATCGGCTCTTGGTTGATTTTTGGGCAATATATTTTTCTTGCCTTTTGGATCTACTTGCAACATTTCGAGTTCATACCTTCCCAAAAAAAACATTCGTTGAAGTGGTGCGCAACCAATGTCTAATTAAATTTTTTGGAATCAAGTATTCAAGTAGCTTATCATATTTTTGATGAGTTTGATCAATATTGGTGGATGGATTTTTTTGAGGAACAAAAAATTAGTTTGCTCAATCTCGAAGATACATCAACAACTGGAGAATTTCATTGGCCTCATAAATTAGGAACATCAATTACAACTGTCGAACCTTCAGATCTTCCTCGAGATAATGATTTCTTGTAGCTTGTGCAAGGTGAGGAACACGAAATTTATGTGGGCTCAAGGAAGAATAGGCAAGTGTAAAAGCTGCAAAAATGAAATGGCATGATGATTTGAATAAAATCCAAATTGGAAGCCTTGTTGCACTTCTAGCTTCAGAAAACAATGAAGGACATCCATTTTGGATTGCCAACGTACTTGGTTTTAGTCCTTGCGCCTTTTGTTCTTCTAGCAAGGACTTCAAAAGAGACAACACAACAGGCTTGATTTGAGTCGATGGAATGTTAAGAAAAAATCGAACTCCTTCGAGGTAGCCATGAAATTGAATTTTAAAATAGTTTGTCCTATAATAATATAGTGTCTGATTTGTTACATTTGATTTTAAACTGATGCTGAAAGTTAATATCATCAATATTAGCTACGCATCGTTCTGTTTCACTAGACGCCTTAACAAAATTATGAAAATCATATGTGTGTCTGATTAATGACACGTTTGGCTTTGGCACATACGATTCCTCGACAATGCTTTGAAGCACTGGTAAAGAAAATATTTTCTTGCGTCTCAACCTCTTAGAAAAGCAACTAAATATTTAATCAAATTGATCATGGGTATGTCCTACCAACAAAAATCCTATTTTTATTTTTTTGAAAAAAAATTCTCTACTAGCATGGACAAGTAGGCCAAAATATTTTGGTTTTTATTTTCCGTGTTGTCAAGCTGCAAATAAAATGTTATTGGAAGGTTTTCACCAAAAAATACAAATTATCTTATGTACAATGGTGATTGTCAAATTTGAATCGTTTCGAACATTGGGATAATTAAAAAAGACCTTAGACTCCCAAGTGTCATTAAACACAAGTGCTCCAATGAGATGAACCTGAATAAATTCTGTCTCGTTCAAATTTTTGGGCACTCTGACAAAATGAGACAACATTATTTTCTTCTGATCTATGTCGTCAATAACAAGGCCCAAATATTTTTGTGGACATTCCAAACATTTCTTTCGTGGCCAACTTTTGTCTTTCAGTTGTTTGTTGATCTTTGTGCACTTGAAGGGCTTTTGTAACATCCACTAAAAATACAATGATTCACTTATTTAATAGAATAAAGATCATATCATAATGATATTAAAAAAATTGCAACTTAAATTTTTTCAAAACAGAAATTATTAAAATGAATAACAAATTTGATTAATATTTAATTTTCTTATCATTGGTCTTTGCAACTTGTTTTGCAGACTTTAACAACTCACAAGTGGAGCATACTATCATTCGTGATTTTTTGAGAATCTTTACCAATCCAAAATCTTTTTTTTTTCAAATTCTAAGAAAATATGAGTAACTCAAATAGGGAACATTTTTTTGTTTTGGCAAATTCTTTATATATCAAAAATATTTTTAATTTTGTAAAATTATCCGGCAAGTGAAAATATAAGAAATTAGGCAATTTCTCTCCATGCAAATCTATGAAATGCTTTAGCCAAGCAGTTGCATTTAAAGCATCTGGAAAAACAGTTCGACCTTGTAAGGATCTCCGTAATGTTGGGTCTTTCTAAAGTCATGCATGCATTTGTTGAAGCCATGAGTTTTCGATTGCGTGAACTGCTTTGTAAGCTTTGCGACAAACGTCCAAAACATTTAAAAAAAATGAATAGGAGTTTTTTTTCCGGCCTCACTGTTGCACACAAATAGTAATTGCTCTCATCCCTACTTCGTAAAAAGAAGTTTGATCTTAATTTTTCAATTTCTCTGATACTCAGTTTTTGCAAACAATAGGATGAGCAACAAATAATATTCCGTACCTTTCGAATTTCATATTTTGTAATCAACTGTCTTTAACGATTCGTTAAAACAGGTGAAGATCTCAAGTGTTTCTTGTATTTTCCTTTTTGTTTGGAGTCTGATCTATAAATTGAACCTGTGACACTAGTAGGTGCTTGATCTGGTTGAGAAGGTGTTGGAATTTCATGACTTGGAATTCTGGCTCCAACCTCGAGATGCTCTAGACTCTCAAAAGGCTCTAAATTTTCAATAAATATAGCCCTTTTAGATTTAACACGATGAACATCACTTTGAAAAGGTCTCCTACGAACATGAGAAAAGCTTGAATGTCGCAGATCAACAGACTTACGCAAATCTGTTGATTTACTAGAATCAGTAACCGAGTGAATTGAAACTTTTAAATCATCACTCAATGATTCAACTTGTTCAAAAGAACAATATTCTAATTATGCAGAGCCTATATCTAAAGAGGAGAACGAGGTCGAAAGATTTGACACAAGTTGAGTTATAGGTCTCATAGTTCAAAATTCAAGAAAAATTTCTTGCTGATCAACCGTGATGAGGATGAGGAAGAAGGTTTTGTGAACGTGCCTGTAAAGTAGACGGATAAGTCTCATTCTATTTTCATTTTGAACGAGACTATGATAAAGATTCGACTTTGCCAGGACGAGGCCATCAAAACTTATTTTGATAAAGCTCTAGTTACTTTGGTACGTAATCATAAAATCCATTTTTATTCATGTATATTAACAAGTGTTCCATTCTTAGCATAGTGGTTACCTAAATATAAAATTCACATGAACTTATAGGTGGAAACCCTTTTTGGAAATTGAGTAGTTCTGTGGTAATGAGCATGGCCAATATAAATGCCTTTACTCAGTATAATTTAAAGCTGTTTTTTGTTTCTGTCCAGAGCGTGAAGCAATGCTTAAAAATGGTGCTAGCTGCTATTGTTGAGGGGAGAGATCCGGTCTACTCATTACAGAGTTCAAAATCTATATCTATTGGACCTCACAAGCATGCTTCTACCAGTGCTCAGGTCACAAAGCCAACCTTTGAAAACGTTGAGGATGATACTGTAATTTTCCCTCATCCCAAAAAAGATGTTGAGGATGATATTGTAGTTGTCCCTCATCACAAAAAAAACAGATCACATAATATTGTTGAGTCCTCTCCCACTAGACCCAAGTCCCGCCCAAAGACCATGGCTACACATTGCCACAAATCCATTCCATCAGCTGAAAACAATAAAGCCATGATTGAACCGTCGATGTCTTACCAGGTGCTTCCATCTGCCCCTTACAAGATAGCTCTGAGATTGCTAAATTAAGGGAAGAGATTCATAAAACAAAAAAAATCAGAGAAACAACTTTGATTTTAGATATAAATCAGTGTGATAGGCCACTTGTAGACCTAATAACAGGAGATAGGCCAATTGAAGTAAGAGAACCAAATGAAACACATGTACATAACCTAAAAATAAAATTTAAAGATCATGCACAGACCATAGTTACCCCATTTCTTGTTTTGGTTGATCCCAACGAATGCAACGACGTTGCAAATTTTGATTTCTCTTTATTAGATTCATATCATTTTTTGTTCTTGGGGGCATACACAGTTTACAAGCCCGAAAACAGTTATCTCAAGAGTATTCCCATATTCTTTCCTTTCGAACTGTGAGTAATTGCATTTGCTGGCTTGACAGTGGACGAAGCAAAATTATTGGCTTGGGACCATAATATTGATCAGGACTACCGGATGAAGATGACCGTCATACAAACAATCCGGTTCTATCACAAAGAATACACGAGAGTCTCCAAAGTAGGAGATGTGAATCAACTAGAGCTGAAAGCGCTTTGTGCTCAAGAGACAGGCATGTCTTTTGATTCAAAAATCCTACGCAGAGCCTTACAAAATATGATTATTTTTTACAACTTGCTTTTCGCAGTGGCCAGGTAATTTTTTTTGTTATGCTCATCATGGAATGCTCTAATTATGATATATGTTACAATCCTTTTAAATTGTTTTTATCAAACTAAAATTTTGAACTCAATTTCAATATTCCTCAAATTTCTTATCAAATAATTTTAACTTTTTTTGATTTTAGGGTGGGCCCTTGTTGTTAAAATTTTTGATAAACAAGAAAATTTTCAAATAAAAGGCCAACCTGCTCAGGGTGCCACAAAGTCAAAGAAGAAAGTTGTCAACTCTCAAACTTTGAAACCAATCCCTATAGAAATGAGAATATCAGAGTGGAATAACATGTAAGGGATTAGCTTTTCAGAGCTAATAATAAGTGTTCTTTCTAGAGTTGTCGATGGTCAACTTTCTCTGGCAGAAATGGGAAAAGAATTTCAAAGGTAATAGTCATAATTTAAATATTTCTTTTCATGTTACTTTTTGTAATAAAATGATTTTCATGATTTTGTTGTATTTTTAACAATTACACTTTTTGAATGCAGACAAAAATTATTTATAAAAGTTCAAGAAGCCCTTGTGACAGGGTTAAATTGTCAAGATTTCGAAGAGTGCCAGAGGCTTTATTCTCTGAGCAGCCAAAATGAATCTCTGACTCCATTTTTTATTTTGTTTAGAGACATGGTATTTACTTCACCCATGCTTGGCATAGGTGCTTATTAGTTGTTTCTTTTTTATATTTTGTCTCCTATGCGAAGCATAGCTTTTTTAGTTATTTAATTGTTTCTTTTTTATACTTTATGTCTCCTATTCTGTTTTATATTTTATGTCTCCTATGCTAATCATCATGTACAATTTGTAGCACAACACAAGAAGCCATTTAGTTGAGCAAATGTTGGACGAGATGGACATGAAGTAGGAAAAACCTAGTGACAACAGTCAAAGTGGCATTCAACTGGTGAAAAATCTGGTGTTTCATGTGAGGACCAAACACATCAAAATTCACTATCACTTTATACGTGAAAGACAGTTGAATAAAGAAATAAATATTGTTCATTGTAGCATAGATGAACAATTAGCTGACATTTTCACTAAGCTACTCGTTAAAGAAAAGTTTGATAAGTTTAGATCAAAGCTTTATGTACTTAAAATTTGTTTACTTTGATGCAATGTATATGAGTGTGTAAAAAGTAGAACTACTATGCTACTGTATTGTGGATACGATCAATGGATTAGGACCAGTTGGCCTCACCATGAGGCAAGTCGACGGGACACGTGTCCTGTCAACGACAATTCGGGGCCATGCATGGATTTCCATGAAGAAAGCTTAGCCTATATGTACATTGTATTATGGTTTTCAAAAATATAGCTGCTATGTGAGCTTGGTGTGGGAGAGTACTTTTTGTGTGGATGTTATTGTGTTTCATGATATGTGATCCTGCTTTAAGAGAATTTTAACTAAATTGAAGGAAAAATAATTAGTCCATTGGCATTGTGTCTTGGATCTACCAAAAAATCCAAGCTTGAGGGTGTTCTTTATGTTTCTATCATAACAAGAGATTTGTTAAGTGTTGGACAACTTTTGGACAAAGGCTTCTTTTTTAGATTTGTTGGAGATGCTTGCTTGATCATGAAGAGTGGTAAAGTTATTGCAAGAGGGATTAAGTTCAAAAGGATTTTTTAGGTGTGATGCTTGTGTAAAAGCTAATCATGATGGATTGACAACCAAGGAGGAGATAGCACAAGTGGAGATGATACATGTGAATCCATCATATTGGTGCCACATGGTGTGAATGTGAAACCTATTCACACGTGTGAAACATAGGCATAGATTAGTTTGTACATAATTCCAAGATCCATTAAGGCAAATAGTCAAATTTTTTCAAGTTACAAGCAAATTTCCTAGATTCTAGATTTCAAGAGGTGTAATTTGATTGGATGGCCATAGATTTGTATAAGACTTCAGAAGGAGACAAAGGAAAAGTGAATGTATTGTCCCACATGTGTGAAATAGGTCAAGTCAGTCCAAGCCTCAGGCTTTTTGTATATACTCCTTGATGGAGCTCATTTCACAAGAACATTTTGAAGAGATCTTGAGGATTTTGCATCAAGCTTGTCTAGATAGCTCTCCATTTGCATGCATTTTGATGGATTCAATGATTTGATTAGTGTTAGTACTTTGCTCTTTGGTCCATACAATAGGTTGTGGTTCACATGTGTGAAGCCTATTTGACTGATGAGAAAAAAAAAAGGTGATTGACTGATGAGAAATTCGTCGGATTCGTGAAACTTTCGCGAAGGCAAATCAATCACGACTCTCTTCAGTTCGGATGGAGTTCAGATGCGACCGTTGGACACTGCCAACTGAATCGCTCCTACAATCCTCCAGAGTGTAGTTAGTCAATGCTGATCTACGTTCATAAAATTAATACAACATTCGACTTAGTTTCAACCAAATTGCGAAATTCAAATGAACAAGAAAACTCAGACATATGAAATATCAGCATAAGCATTCAACATCCAAGATCAGACACAACAAGAAAATAATCTATATTAATTTTCTCTGAATTTCTTCAAGCATTGCATGCGAATCCACACAGTGCGTTGGCGTGAGAGAAACATGGTTCTCTCACGAGTAGTAGTCTCGCTTCATCAGCGGACAGTTGGATCTTCTGATCCTAGACAGAATTGTCTTCGCGCGCAGGCGGACATGTATTATGTATATCGTCTTGATTGCTTACTGGCATCAGACTTTTTCACTCTGTTCTGATATATGTCAAGTATCATCCAGTAAGTATAGTCTCTCTATGTAAACCTAAGATTAGAGTGATTAAACATCTACAACTAATCAGGGAATCACAAGAGTGGCAGATTAGCCATGACCTAGGGAGTATCTGCTGATGTCATGCCATCAGATCAGATCTCTGTACTTCTGGGTACTTGTGTGATCTTAGCTGGTACTCTTTTGAGCGTGAGGGCAAACGGATTTCGTTTCCAGCGTTGGTTTCGTTTACCTCGTCTGCCTTTCTCTCGTACTGGACCGCAAAGGAATCTCGTTCGTGGATCTTTCGTGTTCGCGAACCGTTCGTGATCGTCTCCTTTGACTTTCGTGTTCGTGAACCGTTCGTCTTCGTTCCCTTTGACTTTCGTGTTCGCAAAACTCTTCGTGTCTCGTGTCTCCATATATTCGAGTTTGCGAACATCTTCGTCAGGTTGAGGGCTAAAAGCTAGCAAGGCTTTGTAATCAGAAACATTTTGTTTCTTCATTGATCATTTACACTTTGCTTTAGATTGCTCTTTCTTACATATCAAGATAGGACCAATTTAGCTTGCCTTTAGTGACATAATTGTTGATAGTAAACCAACCAATCACTCTTGTGGATTGAATGAATCCATTTATGTCCTAATTGTACTATCTTTCACATTACAGTCATGAATGGAACACTTTCAAGTTCAAAGGCCTCAACTTCAATGTTCAATTAGAAAATGATATCTTATGGTTGGTAACTTTTCAGGTTTAGTTGCTCTTTTACAAATTCTACATGGATAATCTTCTCTATATTGAATATATTATTATTAAACAATTTTGTGTTTCTCTTATAGGTATTGAAGACAACAAAAGACATGAAAAGGAGTACAAGAAAATCAAGAGATCGAGAAGATCCAACTTGGAGACCCATATTAACGATTTATATATCTAAAAAGCTATTTAATTATTTTAATTTGGGACAAGCTATGTTACGTAGAAGCGTGATATCAACGTGGGTTTCTATTGGTCCACATAGCAACACAAATGAGAAAAAATAAAAAAAAAAGGCATCTTCTTTTAACGCCCTTTTTGGGCTCGAACTTTCTCTAATGATGTGTCTAAAGCTTTACATATTCATGACTCTTGTTTGATAGATGATGACCTTCTTTCTTGTTTAATAATTTTGAGTCTTTCAAGTCATATACAAACATGGACAAGTTAAACATCTCTAATAAGGCCATTTTATCAAGTGCAACAAATGTTACTTGCCATCATCAATAGATCCTTTAGATCTAAAGCATTCTAGAGACAAAAATAATAATCCAAAAGACAACTTGGGATCTGTCTTAAAATTCTACACAAGGAAAAAAATTGTTAGTGATGGTTGCTAATCCACCATCAATAGATCCTTTAAATCTAAATCCTTCAAGAAAAATAAATGATAATCTAAAAGACAATAGTTTGGGATCATTCTCATTTTGCACAAGGTAGGTAATTACATTGTATTTGATGGTAGGTAATCCATCATCAACAAATCCTTTAAATCTAAAACATTCAAAAGAAATAAATGATAATCTAAAAGGCAACTCACGATCATTCTCATTCTACAAAAGGAAAATAATTGATAACCCATCATCAATAGATCCTTTAATTCTAGAAGATTCAAGAGAAAGAAATAATAATCTAAAAGACAACTTGGATCATCCTCATTCTACGCAACCCAAAAAATTGTCCAATGCAAATCTCAATAGTGATGGTAGGTATTTATCCATCAAGATATTCCAGATTCAACATCACAATACAAGATGGCGTCCAAAACGTTTGGTAGCTTTGACATTGAAGGAACAGTTGGAACCTTACATGAAGCTGCATCAGGTGTGAAATTACGTTTGAAACCAGCTGTATGCTTTGCAGCAAGCTCAAAGCCAAACATTAATTTCAAATCCTTACCAGACGAATATCTGGTTTAGGCAAGTTCTCCATTTGACATCTACTAGTACCAAATCAATCAAACAAAGTTTTATCTTTTTGAAGATCCTGCCAGGAACATAATAAAATGGAAGTGATGGAGGTTTACTTCTGTTTTTGTCTGACAAAACCTTGGTTCTGAACAAAAATAGATTGATGGTATCTATAGCTGAAGTTCGTTAGCAAGTCTGTGAGAGCAATTTGTGATACATATGTTGGCCCTTCCGGTCTAGCTACTTATACAATGAGCACAACGTTTTTGAAGCAGTGATAATTTAGTAATCTGTGAGAGAATCAGTAGCTGAGAGTCATGATTCAACAGTAGAGCGGACACCGTAGCTGCTCCAGCTCATGCTTTTCTAATGAAATTCAATGCAAAAGCCTGGGACTACAATCATTGTTAAATCAGATGGCTGCATATGACGCTGTTAAGCAAAGCACTATTCCATTTTACTTGTAAATTTACGAGTAAAAGCTCCTGAAACAGGACCAGTATTACAGCAATTAAAACTTATTTCATTCTTGTATAGTAGCAAATTATGCGATCCCCATGCCTAGGACTAAGAGGTTGCACTCAAATCGGTGCGGAGTTCTTAAAGGGAGAGCTCGGCGATGGAGATGAGTGTTAGAGGTAGAAAATGCTCAAGGAAGCTCTACCTGTAGTAGTCTTAGCAGTGACCAGTCCGAACCTCGTCGGGGATACTACTGGGACCTTGTTCGAGTGGGAAAAGTTGAATTGCTCAAGCTCCTGGATGTTTATACAGCTTCGGAGGTTTTTCTAGATACTGGGTTTGTGAGAATGTGGGACTGTATGAGATATGAGATGTGGAAACAACGGACCACTGGTGTTTTGATGCCTAAAGTTTGTAGGTTGCTCTTGAAACTCTGGAGCTGGCGGTAAGTCTCGGAATCTAGGCGATTGATGAGTCGCACGAGATGAGCGCGGCGTTGTAGGGGATCGTTGAGGGGTTGGCAATTGCTGGTCATAGGTTCTAGGCGGTTGGGATGCAGGGTGAGGCGGAGCTATACAGCAAGGAGCTGGGAAAGTATCACCTGCCCTCATAACATTCGGTGCAGAGGCGATACGATGCATGGATGGAGCAGGCAATTGCGTGGACGCAGGCCTTGGCAAGAGCACCAGGTTGGGGGGCTTTGAAACCGCCCTTTCATTGAACTGCTGCTGGTCATCGTCAGCCCGCCAGTGTCGACTTCCAGATGTTGTATTGCTGGATACGTTGAGAGATGGCAGCTTTTGGATGCGATTGTCCGACGACAGATTTGGATCTGAAACTGTCCTTTGCATAAGCATTTTCTTTCCTTGATTCTCACATGAATTCCAGTTTTCGCCGGAGCTCAGGTCTAGATTTGGGTGATCAATAACGCCCCGCGTAATCCTCATGCCTTTATGTTGTTGTTCGACGATCAGACCAGAATTAAACTGTACTGCTGACGCGAAACAGGTATCCTGGTTGATGATCTTGTCAACCGAATTTGGATCCACATAGTTTGGTTGTGCATTACTGAATGAATCATGATCTTGGCTGATCACTGTAGGCGCACCTAACTGATTAGTGTCGCGTGATGATGATTCTGGCCGTGTTGTGATAAAGGAGTCGGAGATTACCCATTTTTCTGTCACGGAAGTAGGGTGAAGCATAAGTTGTCTTTCCGATGATGTTTCCTGTCGAGGCAATGAAGCAATAAGTTGACAACAGGCAATTGAATGCAGGGGAAACGCAAATCTCTTATCTAATGTAGAGCTTTGAACAGGTGAAAACGTGTATTGGGCAGCAAAAGCTTCCGAGGACAGAGCAGCCGAATTTTGATCTTGATTAGTAAGGCCTTCCAGTCCGAACAAATAGTCAGGAACCTGGGCAAAGGTAAAAGATTTGGTGTGTGGTCTACAAAGGGTAGACACACCATTGACAGCATCCAGGAACCTTTGCTCGGGATTCCGCGGATCTTCAAGAGAATCAACAACTGTCTGCTGCTTTGCAGTAAAAAGAAAAACTCGGATTCTGGAAGAGCCATCCTTGGAATTAATTTGCTTCTCGAACTCTTCCATCATGATATCAAGGTCTTCATCGCTTGATATAGAAACAAGAACATCTAAGTCCTCATAAGGAAGCTGATACTTAGGAACAACTGAGGTCCCGCACAGCTTGCCAAGCTTTGACATAAGATCTGCAAACAAGATGTTCCGAGAAATACCCAGGATGCGCGTCTCGCCACCAACATACCGTAGCTGGTAATCACGAGGACGTGGCAGGATTCTTCCACCATAGCTACACACCAACTTCACCCGGCCAGAGGACAGCTCCTCTGAGTTCACATAGCTTTGATCTTCTGCCAGAGGCTCAATCCGAGGGGAAGAGCATTGCCCATTACAATCAATTACTAAATCCATCCTTTTAATCGCTAGATTCATGCAGCAGGCAAAAATCTACTGCAGGAAGAGCATTGCTTAGTACAAATGCTTACTAAATCTATACTTTTTTGTCTCTTGATCCATGCACCAGGCATAAATCTACTGCGTGTGCATATGCTTGTTTGCATTCACCATATAATCTTACGATCCAGACATCAATCTGTGTTCTGTGACAGCTAAAGTACACATTAATATTTGAAGAATTCTGTCGAATACTATCAGCTAAGATCAAGGCTTTCAATCTTAACAGCTTGAACTAAAACTTTTGCCTATGTTATATCCTGAGCTATATCAGTATATGCACCTGCCTATGTCAATCAGGCTTTTCCAATTCTCAACAAAAGATAGTTCTGTGCCTGAGAGAGATGTCTAGTTTGAGCTTTTTTGTATACAAATATTATGGGTTTTTTTAGGGACCTTTGCACTAGGTAAAGCATCCATGAAATTATGACGAGGTTGTATTGAATGTTGCTGAATCGGGTGTAAAGGTCACTAAATAGACTTTTTTCACGCCTAAAGGATTGTCTTGGCATTTTAAGTTACGTCTGAAGACATTTTTATGGCCAATAGATTTTGACTTTTTACGAGTTGTAATGTGCTCTCCCCAATTCTTTACAAACATTTCATGAGCTGTAAACTACTTTTGAAAAGTTTTATGGACTTCAAGATTTCGTAATATGTCACTTGATGCTTTCACAAATGATAATCTACTATACATTTATTTTAGGGTCCTTTTTCCATAAACCAGCTCACACAACAATAAAACCACAATTTCTAGAGAATTGAAGTTCTTTGCATGATTTAATGCACTTCAAACATACGAAGTAAATCAACAACATCTTTTACATATGCTTGTTGATGGTTGTGATCTAAAGTCAAGTTAAACTTACTATAAAGGTTCATGTTGAGTACCTTGGATACATGGCATTCTCTCTAGTCTTTGTCTAGTAATAAATAAATAACTATTGTATCTGAGGATTAACATTGTAACACATGAATACCATGTAGTTTCTCTCTTTGAGTATGATGATTGGGATTGTGGAGCTTGAGATCAAATTTGAAACTCTTGACTAAACTATTTCATCTAGCCTTGATTTTGCAAATGTAGCTTGTTGATGGACTTGGTCAAGGCATTAGTGTCATGCCCACGTAAGGACTCATCTCAGATTATTATCCCGCAAGGAAGTTAGCATGCCTACCTCAACCTGTAAATTAATTTTGATTATGAGAGGTTGGGGCTCTCATGGTATTAAGGCCTAAAATGCTAGATGGTGGATTGGTGTGAAACTAACAGTGACTCATAGGAGAAGTGGATGAGGTGGCCAATTAGGTTGCTGATGTGTCCAATGAGGTGTCACAATTCATTCCTAGCTAAGGAGGAGCCTTGGAGGATATAAGTATATACCCATAGGCCCCCAATGGAGGAGAGCTAGTTTTGGCGATGGTAGCTATATGCTGCTAGACTGACACCTCTCTTATTGAGCATTGGTTGATCAATATCTTGGGGGCTAGATCCATTTGATCTCGATTTGGTTGGGTAGGTTTTACCATCGGATTCCGATTCCCTTTGGTTATGTGGGTTCAACATCCTAGTCTTGGAACCTGATGGAGGCCTTGATAACTAGCATTAGAGGCAACAAAGGACATAAACACAAAGGTTCATCAATCTTGATCATTCTCTTTTCTAATGATATTTTCTAGACCGTTTGGGAGACAAGACAATCACTCAAGTGAATATGATATTTTTTGGCTACCAAAATTTATACTCTTAGAGTACTTATTTATTTCAATATTTTTAAAACGTGTGCTCTAGCAAGACTAAATAGTTCCAAAGCCATTATCACGGGATTGAAGGGAGGGGAACAATATATATCACACTTCAAGTCGTATCCCACAAGATCATAGCTGATGTACTCTATGTTTCAAAGTTGACTAAACATTTACTGTCTATAAGTATAATTATTAGTTTTGGTTATTGAATTTGGTTTGACATTTGACAAGTCCCAATCCTAGACATTAAGGCAAGACTATTGAAAAAATATTTAGATATAAATGTTTGTATATGCTCTATCACAATTTTTCTACCAAATCTAAAGCCATGTTCACTAAATTATAAGTAGATAAAAACCCTTTTAACATTAGAGTTAAGGTCATCTCAATATGAGAATCTTGAAATACATGCAACTCTACTTCAACTCACACATGTGAATCTTGTAAACTCTAAAAGCATTCAAGTAGATTATCCAAGAATGGAGCTCATAGAGTAACTTCAATTATGAAATTCATTTATTTTGACCTTTGTGGTCCCATGCAAACCACAACTCTTGGAGGAGCTAAGTTCTTCATCACATATTTGAAAACTATTCAACAAGAACAATTGTCAAGATCTTGAAACCTAAATATGTAGCTTTTAATTATTTCAAGCTAATCAGGAAACTTGTTAAAACCCAAATAGGCCTAAAGGTTAAGAACTTCACACAAATGGAAGGGGGGAGTTCATCTCCACAAAGATGATCAGAGAGAAATCTGAGTTTTGGTAGTCTCATTGGCAGGTATAAGGAACGATCTATCAAATGGTATGTATTGCATGTAGTAAGAGATCAATTCCACAAGTAAAAAGTGATATAAAAGCTTAAAATCATGTGACTATGATAGGAGAAGAGGATTTTGTCATGGGCTACCTCTATCAAAGCCTAAACTACATCACGTTGGAGGATTAAGAATTTTAAACAATTCTAGAAGGTGGTTCAAACTCTTCAAAATCTTAATTTTGGTTGTTTGTGGGCTCCAAGGCTTAATGTAGGAGAAATCTACCTTTGTTGGCCTAAAGCCCTTTGTGGTTGTTCTAATACCTATTTTTGATTAATTAGTGAGGAGGTTCGAGAAGTAAACAGAGACTAGAAGCAAAAGCACATTGAAGTCGATCTTCTTATACACTAGTCCACCTCTTGGTTGATTTGGTCACTTTGTAGCTCAATGGAGATCGCAAACTTGTTCCTAACAGCATAGCATCCTATGGCAGCTAATACTAAATCTATGAGCTATCATCAAGAAAAGACACTATACATGGCTAGCACAAGGCATCATATATGTATAATAGAGCAGCACACAACATAAGAGAAGATGTAGGCACAAACATCATGCACAAGCCTCACAACTCTCTCTCTCTCTCTCTCTCTCTCTCTCTCTCTCTCTCTCTCTCTCTCTCTCTCTCTCTCTCTCTCTCTCTCTCTCTCTCTCTCTCTCTCTCTCTCTCTCTCTCTCTCTCTCTCTCTCTCTCTCTCTCTCTCTCTCTCTCTCTCTCTCTCTCTCTCTCTCTCTCTCTCTCTCTCTCTCTCTCTCTCTCTCTCTCTCTCTCTCTCTCTCTCTCTCTCTCTCTCTCTCTCTCTCTCTCTCATGGATGGTATGACGTTATAACTAACCCTATTACACTCAATTTATAGCTCGAAGGAAGCATACATTATTCAAGTAGGCCTATTTGTCTAAATTACCTTATGTAAACCCATAGTGTGAATTTAACCATTCACCTATATAAAAAATCATTCACCCTAAATCCAATGGACAGGATTCAACACCGGACAAAACTTCTTCCACAAGCCAAGCCGGATGGGTTTTAGTAAGCATACCCATTTGGCCCTAAGGAAGACTATATATAGATCAAGTGATTACACCCATTATCACCCTTTGAATGACTGAAGAAGAGTTCACAACAACTTCTTCTTCTTCTCCCCAAGCGAAATTATGGATCACTATATTGGTATGCCTCTCTTTGCTTCATGCTCTTTAGCTTTGTATTTTACAATATTGGTATGATGGATTATTCATGCGTAAATTCATCATTGTATAGTGAGCTATAGGCCACGAGTTACCACCACTTTCTTGTAGCCTAAATGAATGGAGAAGAAGTGTTGGCTTTCCAGCCATAATTGGCATCGTTTATGGCATCATACAATATGTAGAATACAATAAATATGTTAGATACTTTCCTACGGGGCCTACGTTGGTTTTCTAGCACTCTACAACCTTTTTTGAGCATTTTTTTATGCATAGAACGCTTTGCTTATTCAGAAGTTGTTGTGAAGAAAAGTGAACATCTGATTAGTGATGGACTAGGAACTTGCATAAACTATTTTTGGCCTTAATTGTAGCCTACTGGCATTGAAAACCAACGATGATCCACAACATGGTCCTTCAGTTGAATAGAATGATATTTTTAGTCTCTATTTGCATTCCATTTGTCTGATTATAAGCTATTGGGACAACGATTTGCTACAAGGAAAACATTTATCTATTGCTCGAAATGTTAAGCATGTTTAACATATAGTTTCCATGGTTGAAAAAGTAGGTTAAAAGTAGAATAAATGCATACCAATTCGATTAGACACACACAGTCACACGAGTTTCATACTTACACTTTTTTAGAGCTGAGTTACACATCTGACCTACGAGATTGAGCTCTTTGGTCATAGGTACTCTTTTTTACCTCTCATTTGTGCAAACCTGTTACTAGCATAATAAAAGATTTGTCTTTCATTCAAAGCAGAAATGGATAGAAGAAGGATGGTCATATAATTTATGGATGTTGGGTTACTAGTTTGAATAATGCAATAGGTATAAAAACCTATTCACAAGACTAAAATGTTTCAAATGTGTATTAGTTAGAAATATGTTTTATATGGAAGTATCATGGCATCATCCCATGAGGGTACGGCTACAACTATCCAGGTTCGAAAAACATACCTATTCTTTACTTTGTGACGGAATTGATATAAAGTTTGTGCTATCATTTGGTATTCTAAGACCTCTAGAAAATTGGCTCATGATATGTAATAGCATTTCTACCTTAACCTCTACTGAAGCTTGCTTTAGTAAATGATACTACTTCAACAAATTATGTGCAATGTTCTAAGTCGCAATGTAGCACCTTACTATGTTATTGATACCAATAACTCTCGTAATCTTTATATTAGGTTTTTCTTGGCTTGGGCATCTTGGAACACATGGAGTTGTGCTCGAGTGTTGACATCCTTTTTTGGTACATGGATTAGGATGCATGGAGTTTCCCTAATACCATTAAGGATGTACCAACCTAAATTTAATGCTAACAAGTTGTAATGTTATGACTAAATATGTCAAACGGGTTCTAGTAAGTACGCTTGGAGTTATAAACAAGGTTAGGGCTTGGTCATCCTAGAAAGCATGGATATGCTCAGGATAGAGAACAGGAGTATAAGACTTACTAAATATGTTTGGTGATCTTCAATATTAGTATGGCATGGATTCACCCCAATACCAGCCTCATGGTCCGAACCTACCCCTGTTGTTATGCATCATATACATTTTGCTTTCAATACACAGCCGTTTGAACTGATCAGTTTGGCTGAAGCTCTGATACGGTAATAACAGGGTTCGACCTAATGCTAATTTTAAGACTTGAATGGAAACATTGGACTTAAGTTAAGAACTAGAAATGTTGTTAAGTAGTAGAACCTTTTTTGTACATGGATAACAACTGAGGTCCAGCATTGACACCTGTCTTCCTCACTTTGCTAACCTGTATAGTTTTGTGTGGTGGAATGGTGGCAGGTATCAGCTGGATATCTTGAAATATGTTTTACTATATTGTGCTTTCCCGAGTACTATATAAATTTATTAGTTCTATCTTTTACCTCGTTAGTTTATAAATAAAGGCCTCAATGTTGGAGATGGTGAACTCAACCAAACTTTTTCGACACATTCCCTGAATAGCCAATAGTTCAACACGCCATCAATATCGACATCTGAAGATCCGATAGTTTGAAGAGCTTCCGAACTATCGAAAGTCTACAAGCGCTGAAACGAACTATGAACAAACAAACTGTCAAGCGATTCGAATTATTTCATTCAAAGCTTGACAGTCATGAGATGCAAAATTGTCACGCTCATCAGCCTTAAAGCAACGTTACAAGAAGAGATACATAGTTGGCTGATAGTTTAGCATATGTCTCTCTTGTAATGAATAGTTAAACTATCTTTTAATCCCATCTGGCGGAACATAAGTATAGAACATAAATCAAAGAAAAAAAAATGTTGTCAACTAAGAGCAACATAAATGTAAGAGAAGCATCGGGCCGCTATTTCACGTTGCACCATCGATTCACTCAAGAGAAGAAAATACAAAAGATGTTATGTTTTTCCAGTAGTGTTTTTGTGTTAGATCTATTTTGTTTGATTGATTGTTGCATTGCTTGTGGTTCGTATTAGCATATCTAGTTCCTGTAATCTCGTGCATTGTGCAACACACTTCTGCAATATACAATGCACTTTGGCAGCATGGTATCAAAGCAAGTTTATTAGATACAACATGGCTACTACAATTCAAAGCAAAAATCACGATCAATATTGATGGCACAGACTATCGCATATGAAAGTTCAAGATAAATGCACTTCTAAAAGGCAAAGGGATATGGTTAGTGACCGATCTCACATAGCCAAAACCTCCAGAGGGAGATCCAAGGAGGGCGGAATGGAAAAGGAAGGATGAACGCGCAATGGCGATCATCGTATCCTCCATAAAAGAAGACATCCTCATGCAGATTGAAGATTGCCAAAGTAGCCATGAAGCGTGGGAAAAACTAAAGCAAAGGTATGAAGTGAGGACAGCTGCACCGGTCATGCACCTTCACAATCAACTGCAGAGCTTGTGATGAGATGAAAATGAGCTAGATCAACATGTAGAGAAGATCAAGACGATCTTCACTTAGCTCTCTACATCTGGACAAGAGCATCAAGTCCCAGCACCCTAGAAGCTGATGTACTTTATGAAATCACTATCCTCATCTGATCAGTCGTTGAGAATGCTCATCTTATGTTTACCTGAGATGACATTCGAAAGAGTAGTCAATCTTGTTCGATGAAGGAGAAACTAATGGTGACCAGGAAAGGCCCAAGGGAAAAGAAGAAGAAGAAGAACAAGCCCAAGATTGAGAATACTCAAATGAACTCTTCAAAGAAGGGTAGCAACAACAAAGATACTTCTACATGTGATCACTATCACAAGTCGGGGCATACAGCAGACAAATGTTGGTTTAATTCGACTATATCTTGCACTCACTACAAGAAAAAGGGACATTCAACATATGATTGTTGGCATAATTCCAAAGGGAAGCACAAAGGAAAAAAGACAAATGTCGTAGAATCATCCAAGGATGGTAACAAGAACGACAATGTGTTCACAGTTGTAGATGAAGAGTCAACGACCTACACGCGGCATGACTATGATATAGTGATTAATTTAGGAGCCACATCTCATATATACATAAAGGGAGGAGAGCTAAGCACATTCTGGAATTGGTACATTCAGATGTCTGTGGACCCATGAAGGTCGACTCTCTTTTTGAATCGAGATATTTCCTCACATTCATAGATGATTTCAGCATGATGACAACTATATACTATATGAAGTAGAAGTCCGAAGTATTTGATGCATTCAAGAAATTTCTAGTGTTTGCAAAATGACACACCTCCAAGAAATTGCAAACCCTCAAGTCCAACAATGGAGGCGAATATTTGAGCAAAGAAGTTTTTCGAGCTTCTGTCAAGAGAGCAGTATCGAACATCAATTCAAAGCCTGCATATACACCGCAATACAATGGTATAGCAGACAGACGACATAGAACCCTTGTCGAAAGAGCAAAGTGCATGGCCCAAGCACAATTGCCAAGTCAGTTTTGGGCTGAAGCAATCGCAGCTGCAGTTTGTCTGCAAAATTGATCAATAACGACAATAGTGAAAACTTAGACATCGTACGAAATATGGACAGGTGAGAAGCCCGATTTATCGTATGTATGAGTGTTTGGATGTGCAGCGCACATGCACGTACCGAAAAAAAAAAGAAAAGCAAACTGGACAAAAAGTCGGCACAAACTGTGATGGTCAAATATTCGAACGGCTCACAGATATATAGACTCTATAATCCAACCTCAAAGAAGGTGGTGATGAGTAGAGATGTGAAGTTCAACGAATCGACATTTCCAAGAGTAAAAGAATCAAATGGTCATGTAGTCTTTACAATATTGCCAATCAAAGAGGGAACTCAAGGCCAAATGTCGAATCGAAGTGTCGAACCACAAACTCTAGAACAAGAGACATAAGAACAGTCTGTCAGCCACAAATCCAATTAAGAAGGTCGACAAGAATTTGAAGACCCCCCAACAGATTCATCGATAACCTCCAGTCTGTGCCCTTTGGTAGCACTCAAAGGGCTTGGTCTTGACTTGTCAAGGAGAACTATATAAAATTGTGTAATCTCTCTCTCTCTCTCGCTCTCTCTCTCTCTCTCTCTCTCTCTCTCTCTCTCTCTCTCTCTCTCTCTCTCTCTCTCTCTCTCTCTCTCTCTCTCTCTCTCTCTCTCTCTCTCTCTCTCTCTCTCTCTCTCTCTCTCTCTCTCTCTCTCTCTCTCTCTCTCTCTCTCTCTCTCTCTCTCTCATGGACACACACACACACACATTGACAACTATGCAAATCGATATTCTATGGTTGATAGCTTGTTGGAATTGTATCATGAATTGTGCCAATCAATCTTTGATCATAACCTAGAAGCTTCACTTTCAAAGTGGTCGATGTCGATTTATGTGAAATTTTGAGTTTAATCCCTTCAATAGGTTAAAAGATTTTTATTTTATGTAAATTTATTCTTTTATTTATGGTTCTTTGATATGAAGTTGTGATAAGATCATGGATATGAAGCTATGATAAGATGAAACCTAGTACACCCTTCCCCCGTTACCACTCCCTACTCCCCCTCCCCCACAACACACACACACACACACAATAATAGGATGGTGATGCTTTCACGTAGAGCCACTTGTTGGAGGTAAGCTATGGCCTAAATTGAATTTGGATAATGTGGTATCACATTTCATTGGACATGGGACCATGTTCTCTCAACTTATCAAAGTGAGCATAACTTGGGAGCTCTCTCAACAAGTGAACTTATCCCATATTGGCATTTATTCTTACCACATAGGATGCCAACTAGGGGTAATCATGCCATGTGTGAAAGGTGGGAGGACCTTTTGAACTAGTCTCAACCAATTAGAGGACAATATTTGGAGCCGTTTCTGCTTATCCTCTCGTGAAACCACCATTAGTGTTTTCCATATGCACTTGAGCACAATCCACCTCTTGCTTATAGGTACCACTCAAATTATGGACCCATGGTGTGGCATGCAATGTTCTTATCCATTAGGGATAACATAATTGTGATTCAACGTGAAGTTTTAAAATTCCTCTCTCTTATCTACACAATAGATACTTTTGAGAGCTATCACATCAAGCTTTTAATGGCTTTGTGAGAAAGCTAGGTCTAGAACTTATCCTTTTGAAGATTTCATACATTTATCTAAGGTAAAGATTTTTTTTTTTAGATAAACGTAGAGATTCTTCTAGGGTGAAAAGGTGGGAAGTATGGACACCTTTTTTTGGGTTGTAACATAGAGTCAATTTTACTAGGTTTTTTTGTACAAATACAAAATAAGCACCAAGTAGGTAGATCCTAAACAATGTGCTTGGCTCTAAGATGCCTATGACACAAAGGACGAGGTTTGAGCATGGTGTGCAAAAGCACCTATTGTATTCTTACCATACTTGACTTGATGGTCTTGAGTTGACACAAAGTTACCTTGATAGATAGAAAATCTATATTGAAAATTCTACATGACTTTTTCGGTTGAGAGAATTTTTTGATGTCAATAAAAAAGCACAAATTTGGTAATCATTGCATTCTAGAGTGTATGCTAGGAAAGAAAGTTATTATGTATCTTACAATATTGTTGGACATGATTACTATGTATCTTACAATATTGTTGGACATGATTACTAAAAGAATATTAGCTTAAAAGAATGGTCTTTCAAAGAAACTTTCATTCAATTTTAAAATGATCTTGGGTTGAGGTGATCTTGCTCAAACCATATTTCTACATATTAGACTTCTTTGAAAGCAAGTGATCAAAATTTTGGTCATAAAACATGTTCTGAAAGGTGAAGAAATTTTTTGGCATAATGAAACCCAAAACAACTTATGCTTTGTGATGTTTTAGAAAGACAAAAAAAATCAAACTAACCACCCTCTTTCAAGATTGGATAGGCAATTTTTTTTTATAAGTATTAAAAAATCTAAGCCTTGTTCCGTTGGGCCTCCTTGCTTATGATTTTGGCCCATTGGTCTTCAGTTGCCACTCAATACAGATGGATCCCAAAAATGCAATTAAAGCTAAACGTGGGCCTATGTAGGTCAAAAATATATATGAAGAGATTTTGCCTCATAAATAATGTGTCGTATTTTATCAACCTCCTTAAATAAGAACAAGGGGAAATGGTAAAGTCACTAGATCAAAATTCCGTTAAAGCCAAATGTTCCATAAACTAATAGCTCTAACACATTGCCATGAACAAGTAATGCTAGAATCATCAAACACTATGTCATTAATAAGAAATTCTAAATAAAAAACCATTTAAACGTCACATGGAATCTAGCTATGATAAATCACAAATGGATCTGCAAAGGTGAAGGTGACAAAAGAAGAAGAGATGTTTGACATCTTTTTCCCATGTTTTGCATTTAGTGCAAACGTGGGAAGAACTTCCTCTATTAATACTTAGGCTAACATGAATGGCTTGTTGAATGACTTGGAGAACAAAGATTTCACTTTGGTAGGTTCAATTTTGAGGAGATGAGATAATCTAGATATTCCTATGAAAGGAGATTCATCACCATTCCATTTGGCATTAAAGAAGAGAAGGTAAAATGTTTTTCCTTGGTGGTAGAAAAGACAAAATAAAAAAATGATTTTTATAGATTTAGATTGGTTTCAGCCTCCAAGCCCATGACATGTCTGCCTAGGGATGAAGCAACATCTAGTAGCACACCAGTGCCAGCTATGAAATCCACTAGCACATCACCAAGTTGGTAAAAACTCGGACCATGTATGCCATTAAAACTTTGCCCCTTTGCGCTCCACCTTCAATACAAACCCAAAGCAAACTAGTTAAGACTTGTATATACAAGTTTGGATACCGTAGGCAATGGAGCAATGTACATACCACTCCAAAATTTTCCATTATTGTCAGCCTATTCATCCCTCCCGGCTTGGTCTTCAACAAAATCTTTGAATGGTTTTAACCCCAAAGTACTTCCTTCACAAGATAAAATCTAAATTTTTTGTTGTCTGCACAAGAAAAAACTCAACGCCAAATGAAACCACATAAAGAAAACAATTCAAAAAACATATTAGTATACCTGATGGGATGTGCTGGGCTCCCTAAATGTGAGTTTACAAAGTACAAATAGGCCTTTACATGAATTTAGGCACTACAGCACATTTACATGTATAAAAATTCAAAAATTTTACAATATATAACAATAACTTGGATAATGTGGAATCATGAGTCTCCACACGAGACATAATATGGAGGGATCGTACAACCTCCATTTTGAAAGTAATTTAATTATAAAGTCAACACCAATGGTATATTTGTATTACGCAAAGCGCAAAATATTGTAAACAATCAGTTTTTTTCGTTGAAAGTGCCTTGAAACACAATATGGAATTTTATGTGGCATGGCTCAACAAGTTTTAGAAATGAAGGGATTATCATTTGAAGATGCGGATAGTTATTTGACGTAGTTTGAATCCATTACCATAGCAAACAAAGAACATACGGACGAGGACAAAGTTAGAATTTTGCCGGGTCTTCTACGGAAGCAGGCTAGGATTTGGTACAGTCAATTAGTATCGGAAACGGTTAATACTTGGAACGCTTTAAAAGCAGCATTCCTTAAACAGTTTAGGGAGATAGGTTATTCCACTAGATTGTTGGCTCGGATTAATTCTGTTGAGAAAAAACCGAAGAAATCACTTAAAAAGTATACTCGTAGAGTTAAGAATTTAATAGGAAAGTTAGGACCCCAATAACCGATTCCTATGCAAAATGAATGGTTCTTAGGCGGTTTGAGCAGGCAACTGGTGCCTGCTGAAATAAACTATACAACCATCGAGAGAGAAGCATTGGCTATGGTCTATGTTGATATTAGAGGTATTTAATTTTCGCGTAGTCGTTCGGAAAGGGACCCAACATTTCATGGCGGATCACCTTTCCCGACTACCTAATGCTGAAAAAGCAACTGCACCAGTCAACGATGATCTTCCTGATGCGTGTCTTTTTTAGATTGATGCTATACCCTTATGGGCTGAGGAGATCACTCAGTTTCTAACAACAGGCAGACTCAAAGAAGGCCTGAGTACAGTGGCAAAAAAGAAATTTTTGCTTAAAGCAGCGCTCTTTCAGCTCATAGCCAGACAACTTTATAAACGGGACATTGACAGTATTATCCAACGATGCGCTTATGAATCTGAAATACGACCTATCATGTCTCAGGCTCATGAGGGTATTGGCGGTGGCCACTTCTCTACCGAGACTACAGCTAAGATTATCCTTCGAGCAGGATTGTGGTGGCCATCCTTATTTAAGAACACATTTGCTGTCATTAAAACATGTGATGTCTGTCAGCGCGCCAAGAAAAATACAAAAGCAGACTTCACACCTTTAACTCCCATTATAGAATGTGAAGCCTTCCATAAGTGGGAAATTGACTTTGTTGGACCAATCAATCCAGCAGCCAAACATGCCCAAGCCCGTTACATCCTCATAGCCAAACATACCCAAGCTCGTTACATCCTCATAGCCCGTCAGATCTCGACCGAGGCACTCATCAGATCTGAACCGAAGCACCTATCAGATCTTGATCGAGGCACTCATCAGATCTCAACCGGAGCACCCATCAGATCTCGATCGAAGAACCTATCAAATCTCGACCGGAGGTTTCCAATTCAAAATTAAACGAACCGGCACGTCCCATCTCGTCCGAAACCAGACGATGGCGTCCATAAATGCCATCATCTCAACGCCATTCGCACCTCAGTGAAGTGCGAATTCTGACATTTTCTTGCGACGATCTACTGGCGATTTCCTTGCTCCTGTGCATGATCTTGGCGCTCTGTTGTTCCTTACTTTTGTCATCATCTCCACACCATCTCCACCAACTATCCACCACCATCGTTTGCATACCATTGAGAGCGCCATCGCCGAACATCTCCAAACCTAACATCGTCGGCAGGAAACACATCATTTTGGAATTTTTTGCATGCTGAGGGGTAGTGTCATGCGAGCATTCATCACGCTCCCGTTACACTATTGAAAATACTATCATCAACATCACAAAACCTATTGTTTACACCCAGTTCATTTCCCACCTCCATACATCCATTTCCACACATCTCTATCCTTGCCCAACATCCTCACCTTTTCCATTTTCCGAACTTCTACCTCCCATCTTCTTATCCAACCACATTATGTCCCAATCCTTTATTCCACGACATACTTCAAATTCCTCCTTGCAAACACACATCCACTTTACAACACTTTACCTTCCATCCTTATTTTTCCAACCTCCATCTTTCACAAACCCTCTCTTCCCGCACCACACCTTGCTCCACACACATCTTCCAATCCTTCTACACCGCCACTTTCACCTTCCATCGTGACCGAAGCCCTGTATCACATCTCCTTGTCCCATCTCAACCGACGCCATCTCTCACATCTCAATCAGAGCTAGTCCATCCCATCTCGACCGACGCCATCCATCAAATCTCAACCGACGCCCTCTCTTGGCTGGACCCAGTCCATCCCATCTCGACCGACGCCATCTCTCAAATCTCAACCGAAGCCACTCCATCAAATCTCAACCGACACCCCTTAACCCTATGTGTAATCTCAATCGACACAATATTTTCAAAACCCTATTTTTTTCATTTTTTCACCGTCATCCAACCCCAGTTCCTATTCTGATGACCCCGAGGCAAATAAGCTTGACATCCAACTATGCAAGTTAGATCTTACAGAGATGCAGACCTGGTTTCAACAGGCAGAGTCATTCTTCAAGGCCATTGAGTTCCAGATCCCTTTCCTGACGGGATATCAAAGCACGTACCTGGTACATATTGTGTATGCCAATTATAATGTTATGGCAAGGTCGTGCCAACTCATAGTTCCCCCTGTCAGGAACTATGTTTATAACGTATCTTTTGCGACGGTCAACTTGCAATCCTTTGGGTTCTCTTGAGGACCAAATGTTATCACAAGGACTCTCCAAAAGATCGAGCAGACAACATACTTCAAATACATAGATCCCTCCGTGGACAAGTGGGAGAATAAGGACGGGTACAGAGTTGAGGCCATCAATGATCAGCAGTTGCAAGTGGCACGTGCATATCTGACCATATGCACACAACGACCAAGGACAAAAGTGTTGAGAATATCCATGTCCTTGTTCCACATGATGGCAGATTCACGACTGCATACCCAGAACCTCTATGATTGGGCACAATTTGCTTTGAACAGAACAAGCAGCCACTAACCGTACTGGGATATCTCATGACAAATATCACTCTCCAAAAAGTACAAAATGGAACCAAGCTTCAACAACACCTGCAGATTGCGGACAAGGCATGAGACATCCCAATTGGGTCCAAACAGTCCAAGCGTTCACACTCCGGGCTACTTCACCATCGGGACTCCAACCCAAAAGAGTCAACACCAGTATTCTTCCATTGGTACAGAAGCAGAAAAGCCCACAACCAGACCCACAAGCAGCCGCATCCTCGGAAGCTCAAGTGGCCGATACCTCCAAGGCCCAATTGCCAGACACAAGGCAACAAAGAATATAAAGAAAGCTTTAGGCTAGGAGGACATCACCCGCTGGAACAGCATCAGACGGTTCTCTTATTCCGCTTTTAATTTTTCCGAAACATTCATTCCAACTTACCCTATTTTTTCCTCTCTCCACCACCTCCTAGCAGAATAATGGGCCCTTCAAAAGGTCCAGCTAACATGTTCAAGGCCCGATGGGATGAGTTCCTTCAACAACTCCACTCTCCCGGTGCGGCGTACAATTTGTTAAGCCCACCGCCTCCCCAACCTGTCATCCTTGCACTCTCTCTCCAGATCACTCAGTCCCTGACCTTCCAGAAACTAACCCTGACATTGGGGGTAATGACGACTTCCTGGCAGGTCCACCAGAAACAAGAAGATTCTCGCATAGACAACAAGACACGGGCGCAGCTGAGCCATCAACGAACGAGCGAGCGAGGCAAGGACAAAGATACGAGCACCAAGGTCCTGGATAATTACCTGGCAAGGCCACCACAACCATGTAGGACAGCTTCTCCTACTAGGCCCAGGAGCAAGATGGCTGATACAAAGGAATCAGAGAAGTTTGAAAGGAAATACCCTCCCAACATGAGGGGAGGCAAAGAGGATATAGATCAAAGCCAACTCCACCAGGGCTGAGATCATTGCGGCATTACAACCGCAACCGGAATGGCGAAATAAGATCCTAAAGGGTAGCAAGCAACTCCAAGAGTAAATAAAGGCGCCGACATGGAAGCGAATAGATCCATTCTACATGTCGCTCAAATGCTGAAATCCATGGCTGGCAGAAAAGCCACGGGTCGAGTTAGTGAACTGGCCAGTGATTCCGGGAATTTCAGAGAGAACCTCCCCGGATGACCTGAGGCTGCAGTTACTTGATTTTGGGCACAAATACAAGACAAGTGCCGATCTATGCATGCAAGAAAGTGCTGAATACTGCCGATCTATGGCCTTTCTAATGCAGCAAGAATGTTTCTGGGATCATGGTTTGGATCCGATCAAGATCAATCCCAACATAGCCCTCCAGTCAGAGGAAGACCATGAGATGATGGCCCGACTATACTACAGAGCGGCTTTCATGTCATCACGATATGTGACCATGGTGGAAGACTGGCAGAGATGGGCTTTATTGAAAAGATAAGACAGTACATGGGGCCATTAAACTTCGGAAGTAAGCTCCGCTTCCAAGTATTTGAAGCCTTGGGACGAAAGATGAGCGAGCGAAAACAAACGGCAAGATGGCGAGGCGAGCAGGACTCGCAAGAGGTTCTCAAGAGGGCTGAAATGTAGCGGCCATTGAGAGACCTTCATTTTTGAGAAATAGTTTTGCGGATAATAAGCACCTAGCTTTATGGAAGCGAACGAAGATCCACGCTTTTCCAAGTGTCGAGCGGAACGGCGTCACCTGTGTTGCAGTGGGTCCTGCAACAGATTAGGGGTGGATAATATTAGCAGATTCCAAGGAATCCCCAAATGCCGAATCAAGCTGAAGACATAGATTATCTCTCACCCATGACCGATGAGGTCTCAGAAGGAGAAGAGCAAAAGAAGCTGAGAGCCGAGCATGAGAGCCGAGAAATTAGTAGCTAGGATGACAGTGAATTATCTATGTGAGTCTACATGGTGTATCCCAGAGAAGGAACGACCATGTAGGAGTTAGTAATATTTCCTAGGCATTGTAAATAAGTGTAGACACCCTTAAATAATTTAGAGTGACCATCTTTTGATGGTGACCTCTAGTGGAAGGGCAATTTCCACATTTAATTTCTAATTTGGTGGAATTGCCACTTGGGCTCCACATGGGCAGCCCTCTTGCTTATTTAAGGGCCCCCCTCTCTTGTGAGGGAGCTTTGAATGTATTGTCAAGTGAGTGAATAAAGAAGATCTTCCATGAGTTCTTGATAATTGTAAAGCTCCTTGTTCATGGCAATGTTCTTGAGTGAAATTTCTATGAGCATGTTCTGATTTCCTTTTGTGTTTGTGGATTAATTAGACTTCTTGCTTTCTTCTTGATTGTGGAATTTAGATGTGGATTAACAATCTTGTTCTTGATTGTTCTTGGGCATTCCAAGCATCAAGAAATGGGTGTTTCTTGATTCTTGAGATGTAGAGTGCTGTTAGGAATCTAGTTTTCTTGTTTCTTGTTTCTTGCTGAGTAGCTTAATCTTGTCATTGTTTGTTCCTTGATTTTGGTAGATAGATTGTAAATTTGCTCCCTGATTCAGAATGCTGACCTATACTGAGTTAGGACTGGTTGCATGGCTTGTATATGCATGTAGCTGAGTAACGTATCCGTCTCTCCCCAATGACAGACTGGAAATACTCATTATAATATGAGAAACGCTTCTGCTTGGAAACCGTTCTAATAAAAAGACCAAATCGTAAGAACCGTAACCTACAGATGTAACAAAAGAAGAACGATAAAAAGAAACCGTGTTCACAGATTCAGTGGGAATCTGTGAACAATGAGGTAATTCTTCTGGAAATACATCTTTAAATTCAGACAATATCTTATTCTTCTCAATTTGCTCTTGCTCTAAGTCTATAGAGTTAAGAATCTTTGACAATTCACAACTACTTAGATGCATTTCAGATAAATCCAAAATTGGCTCAACGAATAAAAAATAGGCTTCATATTGCGAATAAAAAAATTTCCATAACATTAGCAAATGAACTCATCCCAGATGGATGTACATATTTGTCTCCAAACAATGTAACTATTTTTTTACCCTCTTGAAAGGAGAGAACCTGCTTCTCAAAATCTATCTCAGGATGCTTCTTAAATAACTACTCGTATCCTAGAATTATGTCCGTATGTGCTCAATCTAAAACATGAAAATCTATTAACTCTCTATAATCCTGGATCCAAACTGGAAGTCTTGGAACTTTAACATCCCACGTCTCCAACTCCGCACCTGAAGCTAGATATACTCGATATCTATGGTTATTGGCTTCAGTTTTCAGGTCGAGTTTCTGCACAAGACCAGAGTTAATGAAATTATGAGTAGATCCACTATCCACTAAAATACTAACTTCAAGTCCATTAACAGTGTCTTTCAAATGAAATAAATCATTTGGCAAGAATGAAGTAGTACTAAAAGAACAATCACGCTCACAATTAACCTTATTAATTTTCAACTTAAGATTTTTTTTTTTTTGGCATCTCAATCACTTGAGTTGCGCCTTTCTTTCGTTCTAGGCAGAATTTCATAACATGTCCAGGCTTACAAAAATGGAAACACACATTGGTCTTTCTAGTTTTTTTCCGGGACAAATGTCTCTTTTGTCTAAACTCATATGCAACTTGATCTAGTTCGTCGAAATACTTGGATTTTTTTATTTTCATGAACTCTTTTCTTTCCTTTCTTCTGGCTGTGGGTCCGGATGATCCAGATGGATTAGCTTGTAATTACTTCCTAGATGCCACCACTGTGAAATCATACGCTTTCGCGACTCGTACAACGTCATCGAAAGTTTGAAGCACATTACACTTGCACTCATTTTGATAATCTACAGGCAAACCTAGGATAAACTGCCATAGTGCCAGTTTTGCATTGAATGAGGGAACTTCATTCCATAAATCCATATAATCTTGTAGGTACGAGTCCAAACTCCAAGTACTCATTTTGTAGCTAACAAATCTTTGGTAGAAATCTGAGTCGTCTACAACCACAAACGACTTTCTAAACACTTCCATAAACTCATCCCATGTGGTAGGTTTTGGTTGCAAATTACGCCACCACGACGAAGCTTTCCCATGGAAGAACAGAATAACACTCCCAATCATTTCTTCAGGAATTTCGTGTTAATTAAAATAACCGGTCCACTTGGTTAACCAATCATCTACATCTTTGGGTTTTTTTCTCTTTTTTCTCCCCTGAAAAATGTTTAGGCTGAAAGCCCAAATTTAGTGCAGATAAAGTTTTCACTTGATTCAACAGTACTTCCATTTGTTGATCCCTTAAAGTGTTCTTGTTGTTTATTTCAGTAAGTGCTTGGCTTAACGATTGGCAAATTTGCAGATAGGTAGGCATCAGCACCTGACCATCGAGAGCTGCATTTGCTTGATTTCTTGACATGCAAAATTAGCTTAATTAGTCGAGATCCAATCATCAACTAATAAGTGAAAAGTTTAGAACCTTCATGATTGGCTGATATAACTCAGCAACGTTTTTCACTCATTTAAGCAAATTTTGCAAAAGCAATATCAGACTGATTTAAACAACAACAACTTTTAGGACCAAAACTAAAAAATTTATGAAAAACTGAGATTTTCGTAATCTGTTCGAAATGGACCAACTATGAAAATCGATTAAGAAGATTGATTTATCAAATTCGTAGGCACTGTCACAAATCAAAATCATTTCAAAACATCCTGCATGCATCTAACTTGACATGCACTGACTTTTTCAAAAAACTTTTCGTAAATAGCCTAGTTACTAGAAAATCAGCTTTTTGATCTAGAATTTTAAAAAAAATAGCTTCATGCAAGAAATCTATTGATCAATCTACTGATTACGCATGCAACATGCATCCGAGCATGCAACATACATCTGAGCATGCATAGAGGTCTATCCATACATTTTCATCCACAAACAAACACTATACTGAATTACAAGCATGCATGCATAAGAACATTTCCAAAATTTACGGGACACCAAATTGGTCGTTGTAAAGCACGGTACGGAGGGACAGTGGGTCTACAAGGCACTTGCCACATCACCCTGCCACCTAGACTTCACACGTGCTAGCAGTAAATGGCCAAAATTCAGGTACTAGGGCGCACTTTGGGAAGGTGGTATCATCAAAACCTCAACTCCAGCCCAATAAGCATCCAATCAGAGGTTACAACCACTCTACTAAGGTTCATTAGAGAGGCATAGAAGTTTCTAACAGGTCCAACAAACAATCATAAGCTCAAATCATGCAAAAAATGCATTTTTGGTCTCCTCCAACAAGCAAAACTTCAACATGATGGTGTCTAATGCTCACCTATCCAAATTGGATGCATGATGGCTCAAATAAGAGGCAATCCATCATATCTTTAAATGAGAACCAACAGGTCTAAATCCCCATTTGATAGGTTTTCATGCCCAAAAATCACAAAAAATACACTATCTTTTGATGTTTTGAGTCCCCTAATGGTGTCCAATCCCAAACAAACTTCATGATAGCCCTAGGACAACTTCATTACACCTTTGAAAACATGCTTACCAACTATTGGCTAATAATTTTGAGATCCACCACAACATTAATCCAAAAATCATCAAAAAACCATGTTTTTTGATCAATTTTGATTAAAAATTTATGGAATAAATCCACAAATAAGTGCCATCTTATCCCAATCCCTCAATTTTTGGTCCAAAATCACTATCTAATCATTCTTTTGACTATTGAAACATCATGCAATCATTACATCCAATCATTAATGATTGTAAAACAATAAGTACAATCTAGAAAACGTACTACATCAATATCTATGATTGATTCCAAGCAAAAACCATGAATTCTAAGTGAAAAATTTACTAAAACCATAAGAAATCCTATGATTTCCATCAAAATTCATGGAGCAAATCCACAATTATGATCTTTAGGCTGAAAGTACACCAAGGATCAGAAGCCACCTAATTGGAAATTAATTCCACCACCTGGAAGAATAAGCAAAGAGATACACCAAAAGAACTGCACAAATCCAAGATCCTCAAGCCCCACCTCCTGGTTGACATGAGCCAAGCTCTGATAACACTATAATGATCGCCAAGTGAAGATCTTCAAGAATCCTGTCACATGCAAACCAAAAGGACACCTGCTGAGCATAAACCACCCAACCAACATGAAGAGGCTAGTCAATACCCTAACCCTTCACCCCCAAGCCACAATGAATGAATACAAGAGAAGAGAGGAAACCTGGCTCAAGAATATGAAATTCCAATAGGGAGATGAGCGAGTTACCATGGTATGTATTTCTCCAAGAAGAAAGAATATGTGAAAGTACAGCAAAAAGGACCAAGAATGGATCCAAATTAGATCCACAAGTGTAATTGGGTGTTAGATTAGATTGATCTACCAATCTACACAAGATTAGATAGCACTAGATCAAATCTACATTAACAAATCTAACAAGAACAATCAAATATGACCAAAACTTGTACTTGCTAGTTTCACACATGTGAAGACCTGTCAGAGTACGGACTACCAGCAAATAATGAAGTATACTAAGCTTAGAAACCATTAGAAGCATAAAATCACAAGACAAATGGAGAGATTACTCAAGAAATGCACCAAAACCAAGATTTAGCTTTCTTGTCAATTATGGCCAAATGAGCCACCATATATACACAAGGGCTGATGCTTACTCAGCTGATTTGGCACGTGTGAGAGTGCCTACTCATCAAAGGATCCACCAATAATCATCAATATGGCACATGGACCAAGTTTCCTAACTTATAGCCACCTCCCTTGATTTTAGGCAATTTTCCTAATTTATAGGGACTTGCACAAATATTTATTACAAGTTGGATCTCACCTACTACTGATGTTTTCACACATGTGAGCAGTCCTTGGCACGTGTGAGATCACTCCTATCCATGTGAAATAGCTTTTCCTACCAATAAAATGATGCCAAGTGGCATATAGCTAGAAAACTAGATTTTGGCCATTTTAGTCACTAGATCTCAAATGAAATGGTATGTACAACCTATATGACTCATCTAAATGATAAATGCATTTATTTCACATGTGGGAACAGGCTCCACACATGTCTAATGATGATATGTACTACTCATAATGGTATTTACAAGATTTGATCAAGTTAACTTTTGCCAATTTTAACACTCCTCCTCAAAACTAACTTGATAAAAACATGATGATATTGAGAATGACTCCATGGGCTGAATTGGTCTTCTAATATGGATCCTTGCTGGTTCAAAGGTGTGAAGATCAGCCAATGAGCTTGATGTCGATCCAAAATCACCATATCCATGATAGTGCCTCTTTGATGTTGACTTTTTTGATGAACTTGAGAGCTTTGCACCATCCTAGCACCTCTTTCATTGATTTGTTCCATCCTTGAAGCATATGGTTGATCCAAAAGCTCCTCCTCCTTGAAAATAGCTGCAACTCCATGATAAAATAAAGAGTCCTTCTTGACTCATGAGGATCACAAAGATCCAACATCATGTTACCAAGATCTCGAGGATTAGGCTCATCAACATTGGCAAGACTATGCATGCTATAATAACAAAGAGTTTGTATCATATCTTCATGCTTGGTTACCATGCTAATCTCAGATCTAATGAGGCTAGATACTTCATTATGGAGATATGTTTCCTTAGAGGATGATTCACTTTCTCTCATAAAGAGTTTACAATTTGCCTCAATACATGAAAAAAGACAATTTTTCACACTATGAGTGGACAACTCACTCATGCTCTTGAAAGACTCAAGAGCATACATTTGATGAAATAACCATTTGCTTTCTAATTGATCTAAAATCAATTTCAAATCATTAAGAACATCAACTATGTTCTCAATAGAGACATCATACTCAACTAGTATGGCTTTACTCCAACTTTGAGATGCAAGTCTCACTAAAGCAAATTGATTCACCAAATGACATAAGAGAAGCAAGCATGAGATGTATACTACTTGAAATGTGCTCATCTTTCCCTTGAAATGTGAGCCATATGAGCTCAACCATGTCTCTTGATATTCTTCTTGGAATCATAACTTGAGAAGGACTCTCCTCCTCAATCCTTGGCACACTTGAACCTTGAGATGACTCCTCAAGATCAACTTCTTGGTGCTCATCATTTTGTAGCATCTTGAGACAAAATGATTTCTCTTGCCACAAAGGTTGCATTTAGGATCCTTACTTGCCTCCAATAGGTTGCCACCTATTGATGCCATGATGAGGAAGTAAAACCTTGTGATATGACTTTTTAAAATGTAATTTGTGACTCTCAAGAAACTAGATTTGAACACATTTAACAATCTAGAAGGATCTACACAAGATCTAGACCACAAATTTTGAATCATATCTCTTTCAACCTAGTCAATTGGAAACTAATCTTTGCTTTGATCACTAAGACAAAAGCACTCTATCAAATCACAGAAAACATATCCAAACATCCCTATTGGACTCAACAAATACCAATGACTCTTCCTCTTGAGAGTTGGAATGGATTTGAAAAGATTTGATACCTAGATTTTCCTTTTCTCTTGACTAGTTCACTCAACTTTTGAGATTCTTGAACAAATTGAAAAACAAACTTAGTCACTTCTTTTGGACTCACTCTTGAGCCAAATAATCTCACTCTTGAGATTTGGATTGAATTTGATTTGATTTGACAACAAATTAAACCACTAATTTTCACAAAAAAAGGATCTACACTAGATCACAAAAACTTGACATGTATACTTGATTCAAACACACAAAGATCAGATCCAATCACCCCTTTTGGAATCTCTCTTTTACCCAAAAAAAATCTCACTTTTGAGATTTGGAATGGACATGAAATGGTTTGATAACAATCTATGTCAATAAGTTTTCACCAAGCTTAAAAATTAGACATCTAGAGATTCACAAAGATCCCAATCATGTATGAACACTCAAATATGGACTCCTCCCTGTTCTAGACTCCCAATGGGATCACAACTTGACCCTCAAACTCTCACAAAGAAAGTTGAATAAAACTTATTTGAGTTTCATACATATAATGTCAAAGTTTTGCTCAAAAAATTGAATTCATTCACCCCTATTGGACTCCTTCAAGTACCAATGACTCTACCTCTTTAGAGTTGGAATGAAATTCAAATTTTCAGAAATGTGATGCTTCTCTCTCACTAAGATATGTGCTTACAAAGAGATAATTCCACTTAGCAAGATTTGATCACAATGAATAAGACAATTTTTCCACCAAAGTCAAGAATGGAGTTACTAGTTCTTGCCCTCTACAAAGGAAGGATCTCTTGAAAATTTTGGATCAACCACAACACATATGTCTCACTCCCATTCATGACTTTAATTAAAGTCAAAAACACACTCACACACTTGAGTAGGGGTGAACAATGTGGCTTGGATCTCAAATTTTTCTCCTAGTACTTGCCAACAATTCTTATCACCTTGTAATGGTAGATTTTGCCTTTATGAGTATTTGTGCTTTAGAAATTCACTAAGATTTCACTTGGAGGACTGATCCAAGAGTGTCTTCTAGCATTTAGATGCTTCTAGACTCAGCCCTTTCAATCTTGAACAAATCTAGAATGAAGGTATAATGGATTTCAATCTCTCCCCTTGCAAATCACTCCTTAATCTTTGGTTTATAGCACTCTTTCTCTCTCAACTTCAATGTACACTAAAAAAATCAGAGAATCAACTTCAATGTACTGTAAACAAGCTTTAATCCATCTATATGATTGATCTAAACCAAGAACAAATCAATGGAATAGAAACAATGCAAGTGAAAGCTTGAAGAATGCACTAAATTGACTCAAAATTTGGTGTATGAAGCTCAAAATGCACCAAACTGAATTTTACTGTCCAAAACAGGTCTTGTACGGCCCCACACGTGTGTAAAGTACACCTGCAGCCCACAACACGATTTGGTACAAATATGATGGTTCTAGCTATCCATTCAACCTTGCTACCTCAATATTAACTTGTTTCCAAAAACCTGCCAATTTGGGTATAGTTTAGATCAATGCCTTTAATGCACTTGTACTTGGCTCTGATACCATGTCAAAGTACAACAAAATGGACCAAGAATAGATCTGAATCAGATCCACAAGTGTGATTGGGTGTTAGATTAGATTGATCTACCAATCTACACAAGATTAGATAGCACTAGATCAAATCTACATCAACAAATCTAACAAGAACAATCAAATATGATCAAAACTTGTACTTGCTGGTTTCACACGTGTGAAGACCTGTCAGAGTACGGACTACCAGCAAATAATGAAGTACACTAAGCTTAGAAACCATTAGAAGCATAAAATCACAAGACAAATGGAGAGATTACTCAAGAAATGCACCAAAACCAAATTTAGCTTTCTTGTCAATTATGGCCAAATGAGCCACCATATATACACAAGAGCTGATGCTTACTCAGCTGATTTGGCACGTGTGAGAGTGCCTACTCATCAAAGGATCCACCAATAATCATCAATATGGCACATGGACCAAGTTTCCTAACTTATAGTCACCTCCCTTGATTTTAGGCAATTTTCCTAATTTATAGGGACTTGCACAAATATCTACTACAAGTTGCATCTCACCTACTACTGATGTTTTCACACATGTGAGCAGTCCTTGGCACGTGTGAGATCACTCCTATCCATGTGAAATAGCTTTTCCTACCAATAAAATGATGCCAAGTGGCATATAGCTAGAAAACTAGATTTTGGCCATTTTAGCCACTAGATCTCAAATGAAATGATATGTACAACCTATATGACTCATCTAAATGATAAATGCATTCATTTGACACGTGGGAACAGGCTCCACACATGTCTAATGATGATATGTACTACTCATAATGGTATTTACAAGATTTGATCAAGTTAGCTTTTGCCAATTTTAACAGAATATTCCCCTTAGGATCCCCATGCAACCTATATTAAGCTATTGACCTCCTATTCTTGCATTAAAGCAATCATTCACCATGCAAGTGCTCCTATGTCCAATTATAAGTCCGGGCCCTCATATGGTTGGAGTGACCACATACAACTGGAGTGACCGACTATCCATGTCAGGAATTATTACGATTCCCTTGTACAGGACATGGACATAACACTTTGTGCCTCACCTAATGCTTCATATTCGTCCACATAAACATCAACCTCATGGTAAGAGTATAGTAGTCCCAACCATTGTGAAGTGACAATCCAAGGAGCTTAGCTCTGTAAATGGCATAGCCATGTTGTATATAACAACCACTAGTTGCTTAGCATGTATGCCAAAAAAAGAGCATAGTAGTCATTTAAATGGCATGCAAAAGAAAGAGGGTATGTGGAATATAGTCTCTAAACATGAGGGTTTGGAATTTGTCTTGCCCACCTTGCTTGTACGCAAATTAGCTATTACATTTGCGTACACAAGACAAAATCAGTTTCTCTTTCTTTTTACTAAGGCATGCATGTTACACAAGCCTTATTTGAAAATGTAAGTATCAAGTGTTTCGTATGTCGGAATGCAACTATGATGTTTTGTTAAATGCAGGCTTGCTATGCATGAGTGAGAGCGAGAGAGAGAGAGAGAGAGAGAGAGAGAGAGAGAGAGAGAGAGAGAGAGAGAGAGAATGTTGTTGTGGAGAAAAACTGATTCGTGCTTTCTCATTGGACCACATGTGCCCTGAAAGTTTGCTGACCTACATCTAGGCTTTTTTTTTATGTCAAGACTTGCTTGACCAGTTGACATTCTAAAAAAGTTTAGGAATGTTGGAGAAGATTGTTTTCCAAAGATAGAAGAATGTCAGAAGTGGTGGACAAAAGGGTTTTGGGCATTCTAATTGGTGCACATGTGATTAGGGTTTTGGCCAACTAAAGTCAACGAGGTGTGTTTGATGGACACGTGTCTTTCAATTTGTCCCATACCATGAGTGTTCTCGAATTCTGCAAAGCATGACCTTCAAGATGAAAAGCGTGACAAGTTATGGTTTCTCTGAGATTAGGGTTTGGGGGAGGAGAAATAGCGATAAGAGAGAGAGAGAGAGAGAGAGAGAGAGAGAGAGAGAGAGAGAGAGAGAGAGAGAGCATGCACGGATTTTTAGGGTTTCGAGAGGTAAATAGCAGTGTTGGGCGGTTATATAGGGTCGTGCCTGGTATCAACCCTGGTATTAAAAAACATACAAGTCTGGTATATAATTTTTCAATACCTAGCAAAGAACCGGATATCTTTGTGCATCGACTTTTGATATACTCAGGCTAATACCCGGCCAGATTGGTATAGGCCCAGGAAATACCAGGGATATACCATTACCAAAGCATATTGGCCCTTTTAGCTTGTGCCCGAGTATCAATTCAGGGTATAAAATTTTATTAATATACGCATTAAATAAGACATGACCCTGGTTAACTTTTCATTAATTCCTTAGAGCTCACACTCCGCGCTCCGTGCTCCTTGCTCGCGCTATGTGCTCCATCGCTCTGTGCTCGCACTCCTCTTGTGCCGCTCCATGCTCGCGCTCCTCCATGCCGCTCCATTCTCCATTCGCGCTCCATGCTCCATTTGTTTACACATTACCTACAAAGATCGTGAATCCACACGTTAGAAACCCACGCACCTACCCACTTGTCCTCGTTTACATTGCCTCACAAGAGCACCTTAGCCACGTTGTTCACCAGCACAAACTGCTATCTGAGCGCAAATTACAAACCCACTTCTCATCAACAAATCTAGCTCTCAGCTTCAAAACGCCATGGCAAAACAGAATCAAACTTCAAAGACCCAGGTTGATTACCCACGCACCTACCCACTTGTCCTCGTTTACATTGCCTCACAAGAGCACCTTAGCCACGTTGTTCACCAGCACAAACTGCTATCTGAGCGCAAATTACAAACCCACTTCTCATCAACAAATCTAGCTCTCAGCTTCAAAACGCCATGGCAAAACAGAATCAAACTTCAAAGACCCAGGTTGATTACCCACGCACCTACCCACTTGTCCTCGTTTACATTGCCTCACAAGAGCACCTTAGCCACGTTGTTCACCAGCACAAACTGCTATCTGAGCGCAAATTACAAACCCACTTCTCATCAACAAATCTAGCTCTCAGCTTCAAAACGCCATGGCAAAACAGAATCAAACTTCAAAGACCCAGGTTGATTAACCGACTGGTATCAATTTTGTAATACCAGTCCAATTTATACCAGTCTGGAATGCTCAAAACCTGCTTATGTTGATAGTTGGCTGGTATCACAAATTTAGAAAAAATCCTATTACCATGGAACTCGATGGTATGAAAAATTAGGGAATCTTATAATACCAAGACCCGACTGGTATCAAAAATTTTGATACCCGCCCAACAATGGTAAATAGCAAGACATTCAGGTGTTTTGGAGAGAGAGAGAGAGAGAGAGAGAGAGAGAGAGAGAGAGAGATTGATTTTGAAGGAATACTTATTTTGAATAGCCACATTGTTTAGGATCATGTCAATAACTAGAGATTCCTATGGCAGTGTGCATACATTAATATAAAAATGTAAGCTTATTTTATAGTATGTCACATATAAAATATAGGCTTCTGAATGTCCTATTACAAATTTTCTACCACTCATTGACAATAGCTGAAGCCAACTATTCTGCATCTTCACATATTGGATGTGATCATTCATGGTGTTTTACCTCTAATTTTCTGCAAATCAAAAGCTATAATGTCTGTGGCAGTAGAAATAGTAGACGGTTTCGAGCAAAGATGTTTCAACTACGAGAAATCCTTGCTAAATCGGGAATTCAAGGTCTCCAAATCAGGCATCAAACTGATTGTTTCGATTCAGCAATGCACACTGACAACCTTGTACTGTGCTTACAAGATTTATACAAAATACACAATGAAGTCTCACACAAAGCTCTTTCTGATTTTTGCTCAGGCTTCTAGGCTGTTAATCAGTAAGTATTTTCCCCATTTTTCCATGCATTTGATCATATAGTGCATGTCATATATCGCATGTAGACTTATATATGGAAGTTAAGCGGCCGTGCTGCGATCAACAGGAGCTTTGAACGAGGAAACATATTCAAGGTCTAGTTTGTCAAGGCCATCAAACAGATAGCTGAAAGGTGCCATGGGAATGTATCTGCCTGCTCCACGCTTGACATGAAGTCTACCGTTTTCCCACGCGACTCTTCCTTGGCTGATTGTCACCTCAATGTTTCCCTGCAGAGAAAGCATATTATCGATTTAGATGGAAAACTTATACATGGGATCATAGTAGTTCCAACTTGGTGAATTTTCCACAGTTTGGATCATTATTAGCAAGTCAAAATGGCATGGATAGCCATAAGCTAGTAGCAAATTTTCAAGGACGTGGACAGTAATACACCTTCATTGTCCATCCCTCGTATATATTGGTGTCCATCCTGGAATGATGAGTTGAGGCACTAATCTTTGTTGTTGCATTCGGATTTAAAATTATAATATCCGCATCTGAACCTGGTAAAATAGCCCCCTTTCTAGGATAGATGTTGAATATCTGTGCACTATAGCATTTATCAAAAAGTTAGATGCCATACGATACCAATTATGCATACCCGCAAGCAGGCCACATTCAAGGTGTTAGAAAAAGCAAAACTGTTTTCATGTGAAATAGTTGTGGATATGAAATAGATAGTCCCTACGAAGTCAGAAATAGCACTTAAAAGAAATAGCATCCAAGCAGCATGGTCAAATCCTTTTTTACAGGGATACACTTCTTCTACATGAGCAAATGAAGGTACAACTGACCATGCAGTGCTCGTGATACGCACATACTCCCTTGGTGATAGCTTCCCAGAATTCTGATACAAGAAATTTCAACATCATTAGAGAAATAAAAATAAAATGGAGGAATATCACTGGACTAGCATGATATTCACATTGCAACTCTAAAAGTTCTGGCAGTACAAAGAAGAGTAACAACACAACTTGCAGGCAGTGGTCCGCTGATCCAAAAAAATGTTCAGCATTGATCTGACACTCATTCTCTACGGTTACCTTGCTCACTTGCTCCTGAAGTTCAAAACTGAAGTTACAGAGCTCATATCAAGCTGCATCACATTCCAGAATGCAATTCCTCAACATATTTGGAATGCTCATCCCAGAACATGAAGCATTCAAATGTCCCGGAAGTTGTTTTTGCGATTTTTTCGTCTTAGGTCTTGGTTCATGATTGTGGAAAGCTTGGCTTTAGATTTGTACCCAGATTGAATTGAAACTTTTTTCACAAAGACACCTGAACACTACTTGTATTTCTACCATGGTCCTGGTAATTGATCCCTCATTCATAGAAAGCCTAAACTAGAAGCAAAATATGAGTTTAAAAACAGACGTTTGAGTCGCAACAGCATTACAGCAGCATAAGGTAGACCAAACACATCTACTATGCAAGGAATTGGCAAGATAACATAGTGTCATGAAGTTCCAGCACACCGACAGAACCACCAAGTCTTATCACTAGACTGGGAAAAAAGCAGCTCAAGTTAGCAACAACACTCACTAAATACAACTCTGAAGACCACCTAGATCATATCCTCATTTTAGTCGTCTGACAACAACACCATGCTATCAATAACAATGCAAACACAGCTCTCTTTGCCAAAGGAGGAATAAAGAGAGATATCCTGATTGCCTCAGCCTCTGCCATTTCCTTGTGGCTCCGTCCAGTCGTAGAAGGATGAGTTAGGCCTATAAGCCTACCTCTATGTCTTCAAACATGTACACTTGTCTCCTTATCAGCCTCGTTTCCTGCCTGTCCTGCTAGCATCTTGCTCACCTTGAGGCATGTTCCTCATGACCCTATAATGCCTCCTCATCTATTCCTACATGTTACATTCCTACAGCGAAAACCTCATCATTGGCATTTGTTGTGATGAGAGCTTAGCTGGTGCTTGTACAGCAATGCAATCATCAAGATTCACTTTAGTAATCTTTTTGATCCTCATAACATGCAAGTGTGAAGTTTGTGTTGCAAGAAACCAATGGCCCACTTCCCTCACTCTTAATGACGCCTTGCTTTGGTTCGCCTTGGAGTGACCTTGGATGGCATCTTTCATACAACGTTAGGACGCTTTTGAAGTCGAGATACTGTTCTATGAGGTGGATACAATTCATTGATAGAATCCATTTGTTGATCAACCATCCTTTCACGATGGTCTTTGATAATGGGGACCCAATTTTGGGATTTTGCCTAAAAGTTTTTTGTTTAGCATTGCTAGCTAATGACAATGCATGAAGCAATGTAGCAATCTTCCACAAAGAATGGTAAAGAGCATCACATAAAGCCCTACAAGCAATAGCAAAGGAATGAGTCCTCCCACGAAAAGCCCAAGCAACACCAAATCATACGCTGAAAAATGAATGTAAATAAGGCCAACTTATACTCCCTTGAGAAACCCTAAAAGTAGAATTCAAAAATCAAGGGAGACAACTTCTAGAGAGAAAAAAGTGCACCACTTAAAGGTTGGCCCCAATCCTAGATATAAATGCAAAATGAAAGGACTTCTAGGCCTATATATGAATAAAAGGGTCTATGTAAAAGAGCTATATACGTGTCATGAAAGCATGGCGAGGAGAGTACAATGAGACTAGTCCATCACTCTCTCCCATCAAAAAAAATGCCCCCATGTCAGCATGGAAAAAAACAACATCAAGAAGAATAGTAGCAACATCAACTATAATAGTAGCAAAAGCATCCTAGGACTAAATAGTGGCAACAAGTGCATGGGTCTGATCAGCAAGCAAGGGAGTATGATAGAAAAAATCAATAGGCTCCCAAGTAGCCTCTGTAACAAGTCTACCATCCCATTGAACACAGAACTGAACCTGATCATAACAACAACTAAACTATAGTATAGCTACTGGCAGAAAAGAGACGAGCTCTATATCATCAAGAAAAGTAGTATGGCGAGGAGCATCATCTTCAATAGTGGCAAACAACATGCTCACATGAAATATATCATAGACATGTGTATCAGTGGAAGTTGAAACTAAGTTGGAGATCTACAAAATCACCCTCATGAAACTCCACATGGCAGTGATGTCTATCAAAGGTAGTCTTATACCATTGCTATATCTGCTATAAATGCATACTAGTCTAAGCAATTATTTCACATGCCCTAGATAAAAGAAGCAATAGTAACTAGTGAATCATTGTGGGTAAAAGTAGAGAATACCCATGAGCAAGTGGGAAAGGAGAAACACCAATGCTAGAACTGACTGTTCTAGCTCTATTTTGCAAGACAAATATGAGCTGGAAGGCGGGACAAAGCATGAACGACAACATTAGAATGACGCAGTCTATAATGGATATGAGAATAAAAACGTGCAAAAACTGGACCCAACGATACTCTCTATTATTGAGATCTTTTTGGGTGTACAAATACTATAAGGACTTATAATTAGTAAATATATTTACAAACACATGATAAAGGTAATGATGCCATTTTTTAGAGCAATAAGGATAGCTATGGGTGCAAATTGTCAATAAGGATATATTCATGCAAATTCCCATTTGAAAAAGGAGCAGTTAAGAAAGACATGCAAAAGATGATAACTAACACATAAAATTGCATCAAGTTATCTCCTATGAGGGCCTAGAACGCCCATGTCATAGAATAAGTCTCGTCTATGCATTCGCTCAATGTTGTTATAAGGAGCACCTTGGTATAAGAGATGTTTTGGGCCCTTTGAATCATTTGAAATGTGTGCTTGAAGCTTTGAAAGAATGTTTGCCCAAAAAACATGGCAGCTCTTTAAGGTTGCTACCAAACACATATACTTAACGCGGTGTAAGAAATGCCTTTGCAAACCATCAAATAACAAGACTACTTGACTATTGTTGGTTGCATTCCAATTTACTAGTGCAAGGCCATCAAGAAAACTCCTCTTTTCAGACATTTCCTTGGATCGTGCAAGGTGGCTCTAGAGTTACTCTATATCTACTACACTCATTGCAACCTCACTTACTGTGTTGGTACTTAGTAAGCTTGAATTTTTCACCTCAATAGATGTTCAATAATCATTTTCAAAAAGTATAACTTTGCCACTCAAGTATTGGCATAAAAAGGGACTAAATGTATGACAACAACACCACCTTGCATACATAAATAATGTTAAAACTACATGACAAAATAAATGCTTTTTGAATAATGATAGGAATATACCTAGCAAAACAAAAAAAAATTCACTTACCACCATAACATCCCAAACAATGTGCATCCTTTCCTCAATGCCTACACCAACATGGATCCAAAGTCAAAGGTTTTTTAGCCACAAAATGAGCATAATTTTGACATTATACACCGACATGCCAAAAAAAAACGCTTTCAAAGAATTTGGGAGAATAAAATGCATAATTAATTGGTCAAAAAAGGGTGAAAATTTTCTTTACACAATAGCATCATACCATTTACACCATTCGGAATAGCTCGAAAATCATGTCTTCCTTGAGCCTTTTGCGAGGAATTAAATGGGGCATGATCTGTACCAACTAACTGCATGCAAACATTCCAAATATTACAAAGAATGTCCAATATTTTCATACTTTAAATGAGTATCATTATTGTGATGTAGCTAATATAGTGTCCCACTATTATTTATCGTCAATCTTTAGAATGATGCCGGGACCTTTTGATTGTTCTACCTAGTTTAGTGGGCCCAATTGGCCTATATCAAATTTAAGGTCACCGCTTAAGCTAGTTATTTGAGTCTCTAGCACTAGAGCCACAAAACACAGACTAAACACAAGAAAAAACCATGTTGCTCAAAGAGGATGTGAACCTCTGCGGCATCAAAAGAAAGGAACCTTGACAAGAATATATATACATGCATATATAATGTATATACATGTATATATATGTATGTATGCATGCATGTATGTATGTATGTATGTATAATATATATCATAATTGCCTATTTCTTTTTGAAATTTTGTATTTGTAGAAAACAGATTATTGAGAAACAGTGCTAAATTGAATCTATACAGTGCAAAAAGAGATAGATCATACACAAAATTGAAGCATTCACATGAGCATATCGATTTTAACCCAGGAAACTCCTTTGGAAGAAAATATAGCTATCTATAACCTATAGTATCTTAGGTCAATAAAACACTAACTTGCTTACCACATTTGGTACCACAAAACAAAATGCCAGGAATTCTAAGATCCACAATATGCATTTCCCACTAAGATGCAACTAAATACAAAAACGACTACTTTGAAAAACCCTAAAAATTGGGCAAAGTGTTTTGCCCATCCTTCAATCTCCCACTTAATGAGCACTTTGCATAACATATTGGTTGATAAAAATTTTAGGTTCTCAAGGAAAAAATGCCCATGCCTTTCCTACACCATGAAGACTTCTCTGTACTAACTGCCTTGGTCAACGAGTCCACAACCTTATTTAAACTATCCACTTTATTGTTCTCTAACAAAATGAAATATGTTTGATCGAGCATGATAGGTAGGATTCTTGGCTAAACAAATTGCCCTCTAACTATTGCAATCTATGTTCACAAGTTCCTACACATAACCAACATCAGAAAGCTATAAAGCTTTTCTACCAATAGGTAGCTTGACTAGATTCCACGTTCTGTTTTTCTTCAAGGCCAAAATCTTCTCATCAATGACCTTTTACCACGACTTACATACTCTTGATTCAAGTGCCTCTACAATAGTTCTAGAATCGTCATCTATGCAGATACACAAAGGTAGAACAAAAGTCCTAAGGAGTATATCTTGTATATCTTTCGGGTTGCCTTCTTTCCCTAGGTGATCTCACTTTCAAAGGAAAACTTTCTTTACCACACTTTGTTTTATAGAAAAATTCTAGCTTATCCCACAAGATCCTTAATCGTGGTTCCTGTGGAAACGTTCATCAACAACAAGTCAAAAAGACATAGTCTTATTGAAATCCACTCCTTCTTGTCCAGCTTCATCCAATCTTCATCAAAATAGCCATAGGCCACTCCCTTGATGTAATAGATCCTAACACCACAGTAGGGCAAACACTAACTGAACCACCCAGCCTTGCCTACTCCCTGATATGGAGCAAGCCCCTCCTAGCCCAGTGTGAGACCTGGTAGCATACATACTGCCAAGTGTCGGCCACGTGGCTCTGACATGGCCGACTGCACGTCGGGACCCAACGTAGGGCCCTATCCTGCTGACAGGGTCCCTAAGTTGTGTTGGGCCTGCCATGACTATGGACCGTGCTGGGACACACTACTCACACTGTCTTGCCCTGTTGGACGTGTACGCTAGACACGTCCCTGACTGTGGTATCTGACCTCCTATGTTCTCTAGGGTTCGGCACTGGTTACGAGCTCATAAAATCTTGTGAAGGACGCTATCTCTTTCCCAGGTGGCATTCTCAAGAGGCTGATCATTCCACTTAACCAAATATTCTCGGTATAGAGTATGACGAGTTTGCGTCTCTCTACTATCAAGAATCTCCTCTGGTTCATGTGGAGGTTGCTGAGAATCCAATGGGAGAACTAAAACAATGTCCCCTACCGGATTTTCTGATCTGGTTAAGGCTTTTCATAACTGACTTACATGAAAAACTGGAAAAACCTTAATGCTGCGTGGGAGGTCTAGTTCATAGGTGGCCTCGCCTAGTCTCCTATTGATGGTAAAAGGACCACAATACCTAGGAGACAACTTAGCACACACTCCTGACTTGAGGGTTTTAGAGTCAACTGGGACTCTCAAGTAGACTTTCTCACCAGCAGAACTGCACATCCCGTCTGTGTGGATCTACATAATGCTTGGCTCGATCCTGGGACTGCCTAATGCTACGCTTAGCATGTTCTATCATCTGGTTTAGGTCTTCTAAAAAGTTTTCTAAAAAGTTTGTGTGGATCTGCTTCAACTTTTTCTTGTTTAAACCCTACAGCTGTGGGTGAGCGTGGCTGAAAACCGTACATCAGCATAAATGGGCTGTATCCCGTAGCTAAATGTTTGGTATTGTTATAAGCAAACTCTAATATCGAGAGATACTCCTCCCAATTAGTCTGCTTCTTGTTGACGTATGCACGAAGCATATCCTCCAGCACCTGATTTACCCTCTCTGTTAGACCGTCCCCGTCTGTGGATGGTCGGTGGTACTCATATTAAGTTTAGTATGGAGATAATGGAATACTACCCTCCAAAAATTTCCATTAAACTTATTGTCCCGATCGCTGACTATGCCGGAAGGTAGACCGTACAATTTAAAAAACCCATCTACAAACAACCTCACTAACTCTGGAGCTCTAACGGTTGTTTTGGTCGGAATAAAATGAGCCTTTTTGGTCAGACGGTCAACTGTGACCCATATAGCATCATTACCCTTTTGGGTTTTAGGCAGGCCTACTATAAAATCCATGGAGATACTCTCCCATTTACCAGCTGGTATATCTAAGGGCTGTAACAACCCTCCTGCCTTTAAACACTCTGCTTTATTTACTTGACATTTCTGGCAATTGGTTACATATTGCTGGACGTCCTTTTTCATACTAGGCCAAAAAAATTGCCTACGAAAAAGCTCATAGGTCTTCTGAATGCCTGGGTGCCCCGCACTAGGATTGTCATGACACTCATATAGGACCTGCTGCCTATAATCCTCTGAATTGGGGACACATACTCTATCTCTATAGAGCAAGTACTCATCCTGAATGGAATACTATTTCCATTTGAATCCTTGAGTCAACTGACCCTCAACCACTAGGGTTTGCTTGGGTAATACGATTTCAGAGTCCTCAATGTCATCTGACATATACTCGGACTCATCATCATCCTCAACGGAAGCTGCCGTATTCTTGGATGAACTGGCACCAGATCCGAGAACTAGTTTTGGAGTCTGTAACTGTCTGCTCTGGACTAAGTTCCAGATAGTAGAGAAGAATGCATCATGCTGGCACTTCCCTCTCAAGTACTCGAGTAACTCATTACGAATCTGAGTAAAACTTAGCTCGTTTATCATAGGCATTCTACTAAGTGCATTTTTTACTGTATTGAATTTTTCCCGTCTATATCTGATAGATCAAACTCTTGCATTAACTCAGCCCAACAAGCTTTCCGACCTCTGAGCTCAGGCTGATTACAAAGGTATCTGAGACTTTCATGGTCTGTCAGGACCTCAAAGTTGGCACCATACAAATAATGCCTCCAAGTCTTAAGGGCATGAACTATAGAAAAGAGTTCCTTTTCATAGGCACTGTACCTAGTCTGTGCTGGCTCGAGTTTTTTACTCTCAAACGCAACTGGTCGTCCACTCTGAGTTAGTACAGCACCAACTGCAAAGTCGCTAGCATCTGTTTCCACCACAAATGGCTGATTGGGGTCGACGACTTTTAAAACTGGTGCTGTAGCTAAGGCTATTTTGAGAGCATCAAAGCTCTCCTGCTGTGCAGACTCCCAAACGAACTCCTTTCCCTTCCCCTTAAGAAAATTTGTCATTGGAACTGCTATCTGAGCATATTCCTTGACAAATCGTCCGAAATATCCAGCCAAACCAAGAAAAATCTGAAGCTCTAAATGATTCTGAGGTCTTAACCAACTGAGTATGGCTTTGACCTTATTAGGGTCCATCTTAATCCCATCTGCCGAGATAATGTGACCCAAATAAGCTACTTCTTCACCAAAGAATTCACACTTAGGTTTTTTCCCATAAAGCTTATGCTTTTTGAGCAGTCGAAACACCTTTCTGAGGTGTTTAAGATGATCCTTCCTCGTTTTACTGTAGACGAGGATGTCATCTAAAAATACGACTGCAAACTTACCTAAGTATGGTCTGGGGACACTGTTCATCAAGGTCATAAAGGTAGCTGGAGCATTTGTGAGCCCAAATGGCATCACCTTAAACTCATAATGACCATGACAAGTCCCAAAAGCTGTTTTCGGGACATCTTCCGTTTTTATACGGACCTGATGATATCCTAATCTGAGGTCAATTTTACTGAAAAACTTAGCCCCGTCGAGTTGATCAAACAACTCGTCTGCCCGAGGCATTGGGTACTTATTCTTAATTGTGACTTTATTGAGGGCTCTGTAATCTACGCAAAGACGCATAGACCCCTCTTTCTTTTTCACCAAAAGGACTGGTGAGGCCCATGGTGAACTTACCATAGTTTTCCAAATTTTCTTATCTTCACCCTTAGCTAATGAAACTATGTACCTATGCTGACTAGGTATCTCTGGAAGTCTGAGTTTTTTAACTAGGGTGTAGTTGATGAAATTATGGGTCGCCCCATCATCAACCATAACTCTGACTGACTGGTTACCAACTTTTCCATGCGTACGTACTAGGTCATGTGGCCCAAAGCTGAAGGGTCTCGCTAGCATTGCAGAGGTCAGCTGGCAACAGTGTTCATGGTCTTCATGAGCTTCCTTTCGCGGAACTCAAAATCAAGCCTTTGAGTTCAGCGAACGAGTCGTCCACACTGGACTTGAAATTGGCTAACGCCAATTTCAGTTCATCCACTTTTGTTACCAAGTGGAGATACTGCTCCTTGGTAACCAATTCGTCGAGTTCTTCGGCGAATTGTTCCTGTTCTTCAACTTCCATGGGTTCTTTCCCCTTAGTGAACCTCAAGGATTCCGTTTCTAATTCATCAATGCCTCTTGTCAGGGGTTGATCAGGTGAGAAGTGGTACTTTTCAGAGATAGAAAAGGAGTGCCTGACGTTTCCTCTCAAAAAAGTCGAAAAGACTAATTTATAACTGTACGAGGGAAAGAAAACTTAGCTGTTTCTGTGGACTGTACTTCCAAAGAAAATATCAAGGAAAGCTCTCTCAGCTCTTCCACAGCAATTTTCAGACCTGCTGTCCAGAAAAATCAGCAACCTGAGTGATGGAATGCAAGAAAACTTCTGATTCCTTTGCTCCCTTCCCTAGCTGTAAAAGGTACTGCTCTGCTGCCCTGGAAAATCACGATAGAAGACCCAAAAAATGGAAGAAAATTCGGATTTTGATGGCTGACTACCCTCACTGATTGGACAGCAGCCTGTCTGGCCAAACTTTCTCTAATTTGGGGCCCAAAATCTATCTCAACTTCTGATTTTTCTACAGCTCTAGGAGTGCTGGACCTGCTTCAATCTTTCTGCCCCGGAAACACTCAAAAATCACTGATTGTTGTCTCAGAAATCCGAGTTGGAACCTATCCTGGCAGCGCTGGACCTGCTCCAAGTTTTCTACTTGAAATCCGCTCAGTAATCAACTATCTGTACCCAAAAAACAAGGGTAGATCCCTGATTTTTCAGCGCTGGCTCTGTACTAAGAATTTTGCCTCAAGCCAATAGAAATTCCAGCAAATTTCAATGAGTAGAGAGCTGTTCCTACAGCGATTTCCGTCCTCTACTGAAAATCTGAGAATTCTTTCCTACCTTCTGATAGATTTCTCTACTGCTACTCCTAAGCTCCCAAAGAAGGAGATGGCTCTGATATCAATGTAATAGATCCTAACACCACAGTAGGGCAAACACTAACTGAACCACCCAGCCTTGCCTACTCCTTGATATGGAGCAAGCCCCTCCTAGCCCAGTGTGAGACCTGGTAGCATACATACTGCCAAGTGTCGGCCACGTGGCTCTGACATGGCCGACTGCACGTCGGGACCCAACGTAGGGCCCTATCCTGCTGACAGGGTCCCTAAGTTGTGTTGGGCCTGCCATGACTATGGACCGTGCTGGGACACACTACTCACACTGTCTTGCCCTGTTGGACGTGTACGCTAGACACGTCCCTGACTGTGGTATCTGACCTCCTATGTTCTCTAGGGTTCGGCACTGGTTACAAGCTCGTAACACTTGACATAGCGGTTCACTGCTCTTTGTCCACTCGAATGTCTTCATCTTAGTTTCTTAGTTTCCAAAGTTCAAAGTTTCGACCATTAAAATTTTTAGTCTCAAATCTATTGTTCGTTGTTGTTTTCTTTGCACACAAGATTCACTGCACAGTGCCTCAACTCAATAAATGCTCTACCACATAACTGAGAAACCTTGAAACCTTGCTCTGATACCAAATATAAAAAAAACAAATACAAACAAACAATGCTAAACTAAATCTATATAGTGCACAAACAAAAAAAATTAAATGCGCACGACGATTTATCTTGGGAAATCCTTTCGAGAGAAAAGCTAGCTACCTAAAACTTGTAGTATCTTAGATTAACAAAGCAATAACTTGCTTACAACATCTAGTACCAGAAAGCCGTCAGCCAAAAATTCTAAGATCAACACTATGCACTCTTCTCTACTGAGATGCAACTAAATATAGGTTGAATACCAAAAAAGCCACTTTGAAAAAATGACCTAAGCTAGCGCTCTGAGTTAGCTGTAACAAGTACAATTCCATTTGAAGATTCATCCTTATGTTTTGCTATTGGTAAGAAAGGTCGCCTTCAAAAAAGGACCCTAGCTAACACTCTAGGTTAGTTGTAACAAGTACAATTCCATTTGAAGATAATGCACAATGCACCTAATGATAAAGATGATGACCAAGAAGCAGAAGCAGAAGCAAAAGCATAGATGTCACAAAAATCGGAACACTAGGGGTATGTAGAGCGAAGGAGATCAAACCAGGGAGGAGTAGCAGCAACAAGGCTATGCATCAAGGCAGAAAGTGAGACAAAGAATCAACAGTTAGAAGCACCAAGTTTATAACATATATAAAAAGCAAATGTCTATAAAAACTGGAGCCAATGATATTGACAATCACTTAGTTTATTTTGAGTGAACAAATAATGAAGAGACAAGTGATCTATAAAAATATAAAAATGAGTGTGATAAAGATAATGATGCCATTTCTTAAAAGCACGTATAGTAACAAAAAATTCTTTTTCATGAGTGGAATAACATTGCTCATAAGAACAGAAACAATGAGACTCATATGCAATAACACCACCCATTTGACATAAAGTAGTGCCTAAACCAGCAGAACCAACATCAATTTCGATAACAAAAGGTTTAGAAAATCCAAGAAGACACATGAGAGGAGTAGAAACTAAAACATACTTCAAGGTAGTGGTAGCAGCTTAACAATCAAGTGACCAAACAAAAGGAACCTTTTTCTTGAGCAAATAATGAAAAGGATTAAAGATAGAAGAAAAATGGGGAACAGGACGACATATAAAGAGCCATACAAAGAAAATTACGAAGAGCATGATGGACATTAAAGGGAACATGCCACAAAGAGATCACCTGAATCAAGGCGAATATGACCATCAAAGTAACAAGCCACAAAAAACATGATGGAGAGGACATTGTTGTTTTTTGGATTTCCGATATATTTTGCACCACATGCTTACCTAGAGCTTGCAGGACTTAAGAATTGTTGCCAGATTTGGTCCTCACAATCATGCAACTATCTTTGAAAGTATTAAAGTTGTTTTGATTTCCCGGAGGGTGTGCAAGAGGCAATCACCAATATGGTCATTGAAGTGGGGATGGTTGCTCTCCCCTACTCTTTTAGCTTATATATCGATGGGTGGAGGCAGCCACTAACAATAAAGGAGGTGCATTCAATAGTTTGAGGAACATTTATTACTTCCATACTTATGATTTTGAATGAGATAGTTCTAATCTTTTCTTCTTGAGGGGAACAACTACACAATGACATATTGCTCCATCTATGTTCGGAGAAAGGCTTGGAGGTAATTGCAAAAAATAAAGGTGATGGTCTTTATCACAACTTGAAAGTCTTTGATAGCTGCCTCACAAAGATCCATTATATAGTTTTTTTTTATGACTTTCACGCATTTGGCTTTTTACTAGACATGGCATTTACAATTTCACTAGGATAAGCCTTACAGTTGAAAGAGATCAGCTCACAACAATTGAAACCAGTTTTTGCAAACCTGACCTGCAAAATCCCAGTTGAGAGAGCAGCCTGAAGAGCTTTGTCGTGTCCTGCAGATCGTATTGGAGGACTCATGACATATCTACAAGAATGTCCAGTGCAGTTCAGAACGAGAACAATCTTGGATCAGAATTAGAAGAGATCATATAACTCTATTTACACCATGTTTATAAAAATTTACTGTAGAGTGGTTTGAAAATCACCATATTCTGAATCATCCAAAGGCAGAAGAACTTACTGTGCAGCAATTTTAAAATCAGCATCCCAAAGTTTTGAATCATCCAAAGCCAAACTTGAAACTATTGGCTCCCCTATCACTCGTTGCCCTGAAAGTGCACCATAGAAGTTTATCATTCAAATTCAGAGCAAAAGTTTGGAAATACAAAGTTTGAGAAGATCTATTAAATAATGGGTTATCCCTTATGTCCTGTCAATATTCCAAGAGGAAAATCCAAACAGCCTGTGTAGTCTTACCAGATTGACGAGCTTGAGAAATCTCCTGCATAGCATCGATGCTCATGACATGCACAACATACAGAGGGGTGTTGATAAATTTTGCCAGTCTAATCGATCGTGCAGTTGCCTCTCCTTCCAACTTTGCACACGTATAAAAGGCCTTCATTAGTTACTCATTGCTAAAATTAAGACAATAAAATAAAACAGCCCAGCTTTCTCCACAAGGATGACAGATAATATCAAATAGCAGTTTATATTCAGGAGGTCAACCAAATTTCAATGTTAGAGGATTCACTATCGGCTTGCAGTCTAAGTTGACCTTGTCAAGCATCACTTGAGGATAGTTCGTTTTAAAAACAACCATTCTACTTTCCTTCTTCCAAATCTCTAGTTTAAAGCTTTCTCCTAATTTGCTGTGAATCCTTCTTAATCAAGAATGAGCATATTTTGCACCATAATTGACAAGTCAGTCATGGTGCAACAACCATCTAATGGTGAGGGTGGGTGGGCGGGTGATACCACCATCACTCCAAGATGGTATCACATATTCCCTACCCTTAGATCTTTGGGAGTCCACCACTCTCACTATAGTGGTGTTCCAAAATATGCGCTCTTGTTAGTCTTTGGGTATGATCTGTCATTGTCAGCACATTTCTAACATGAGTGGCCCCATAATCTTTTTTATTAAATATTGAATTCCTGAAAGATAGCAGCAATCAATCTTCAATCTCACATAGAACATTCACACCACGAGAACAATTATATAAAATTTCATGGTTGGTTGAGAAACATCAAGAAGCTTAAATTCAAGCCACACTGTCTACATGTACTTAACACTGCAATGGCATATTTGTCTGCATGGAGCAGTTCTTGCGTAGCGATGCTCCTAGATGCTTATGAACATCAAAACGTTTTCCTTGAAGCATCACAATCTTTTGAAGCTTTCTCTTCACCATAAACTGTTGACCTTATAGTCAGATGAAGTGGCCAATGATATTCAAAGTGTTTTAATAATCTACCACTCATTTAAAGTGCTTGCCCTGTGATGCTGCACAATACAGAAGATACTAGATTCTCAAACACACCAGCTTGACAAGGAAAAACAATCCTCTATACAAATGCTTCGATGGAGAACTGTTTGAAATCTTGAAAGGAGCACAAAATATGCATAGGCCAAAGCAATCTTATCATTTATGATACACTTGAACAAAAATTTGAGACTGCATGCAAAATATGACGGAGATGTGTAAGCATGAAGATAAGAAGCTGTCAAAATGAGTCTTCTGACTACACATGCGGAATATCAAAACCCCTTCTGCTCAACATAGTGGAGTATACCCTCATGTTTCTACTCATGGGGAATTAGGCCAACAACATAGCCCATACTAATGCTAAGCGATGGTAGTCGGAATGAGAACATACAACAGGCGGTCTTGAAAGGGCATGCCCTTCTGGCCCAGTGATACCCATTGCAAATATCTGAGATTGTCCCTCTGCTACTGCATCACCATTTTCTGCATGAACTAGTGGTAAGGCTCCAAGTTCTTTGCACTTCTTAAAACCTTGAAGCATTTGCTCGTCTGTAACCATTAATGCACCCTTATATGCAAGGAAAAACTTGAAGGAGTTTATGCCTGCAAACGTGCAAATGGTACACCCTGTTAAAGGGAGATTATGATTGTTACAAATAACAAATCATGTGAAAACAGTCAATGCAAGAACCAGAGAGTTCGACATTGGCAAAAATTCATGTGCCAACAATTGAACTGAGCAAGCAGTGTACTTATTAGGATCATATACTTCTACTTCAACATCTACATGTATTGTCACCTATTTAAATTTGTATCACTTTTTATAATTTCAAAGGCTTCTTAGCGAATCCATTAAATTTCATTGATTACATGATAAAATAACATGTCTGCCACTGCCTGATTGTGGAGAAATAACTTCAGCACAAGGATCCAGAGCATGACATCACCATAAGGTCTGTATCTTGATCTCCTTACTTTTTGTAAATCTCCTACCAAGTGCAAATGCTAACTCGTAGGACATAGGACAAAGACAAACAGATTCAGCAAGAAACTCGTCAGAAATTTGAATTTTTGGAAGTATGTGTGGATAAACAAACAAAATTCCTCACCTTTCTCTTTCACAAGAAGTTCCATATCCTTAGCTACCTTCTCGTTCCAGGTTGTTACAGCCATGTGGAAGCCATAATCCATGCAAGATTTTTTAGCCTTCTCTGAATAGATTTCAAATCCTTTCAAAAGATCTCCATTGCGAGTAGGGTGCCATCGAAAATCCAGAATTTGGAATAGTTTTTTGGCTTCAAACTTGGTTTTTTTGGACCAACTCCGATACTGTCAGATCAGTGAGGGTAGGCAGCTCTCAACTTCAGAAAGTTTTATACTTTTTAGGGTCCTTTGCCTCGCTTTTTGGAGCCCCACGTCTGCAATCAGAGCAGCGAGCAACTCTACTCAAGAAACCGGAAATTTTGGTACCATTTTGGAGCCACAAATTGGGATTTTCTGGGACAGCAGGTCTGAAATTTTGGGTGGAAGCGCTGAGAGGGTTTTTCTTCGTAATTTTTTTGGAAGTACAGTCCTCAGAAACAGCTAAGTCATCTTTCCTTTCCCTTGTACAGTTGTAAATTAGTCTTTTTGACTTTTTTTCATCAGAAGTTAGGGTACCTCTCTTTCAGTTCCAAAGATGACCACTCCTCAAGGACCTGATCAACCCCCGGAGAGAGGCTTCGACGAACTTGAAACAGAAGCCTTGGCTTATAGTAAAGGGAAAGAACCCATGGAAATGGAAGAACAGGAACAGTTCACCGAAGAACTCGACAAACTGGTGACCAAGGAGCAGTTTCTCCAGTTGGTAACAGAAGTGGATGAACTGAAGTTGGCATTAGCCAATTTCAAGTCCAATGTGGATGACTCGTTCGCTGAACTCAAGAGCTTGATTTTGAGTTCCGCGAAAGGAAGCCTTCCCTCCACTTCTCAGTTGTCCCCTTCTCCACTTCCATCAGTTTCGGGTGAGACTTTACGGTCTCACCCCAGTGTTTTTAAAGATTTAAAGCCTCCTACTTTTAATGGGGAAGAGAAGGATAGAAATGTAGACATTCTACAAACCTTCCTCAACAAATGGAAGAACATTCATGCTCTTAAACAGACCCCTGACCATTTGCAAGCTATTGAGGCCAGTCTTTCCTTAGGGCCTATGGCCCATAAGTGGTGGTTTTCTCCCCATCCCCTTGAAAGTGGCAATGATTGTAAATCATTGCATATAATAAAATCATGTGTGCTACAAGATATTGACAACTCCTTACCAAAGTGAGTAATGGAACTTGTTGCCTCTTAGAAGAATCTCTCATTGACATATTAGAAGCTTAAAATTCTTCTAGCCAAAGCGGAACTCTTTCCTATCTATAGAATTGCTCTTTAGTTCACACACATGGCAATATCGCCGCACATATAAGTAGTTCCATTGGTCACCTTTCATTGACTAATTGTGATTTTGAATAATGCACAAACGGAAAGGAAGAATATTTTTCAAGGAATTGAAATATCCATTGAAATGCTTTTTCCAACTATACTTTGTCAAACTAGGTGTATACACATAGAAATAGGACTTTGTCTATGTAATGGTCATGTGAACCTCTCTTTATGAGGTAAGGACAAACTAGGAGGTATAGAACATTCTCACTTGAATTGGAATACTACCTCAAATATTCTTGAAAAGGATGAGAGTGTTCTCATGTTGAATGCTTGTAGGTTGTGATCCATTTTTGTATACCATTGTTGTAACTTGTTTCAGGATTGTTAGCTTGTATGTCCTAGGTGTGAGCTAGATCTGTGCTTCTAGTGCACTAATTTCCAACACCTTCCATAAAGGGACACATCGGTGAGACACTTGAAAATACAAGATGAGTTCATAGTCTCATTCAATAAGTTATAACTTTGTTAGTGGGTAGCTATTCAGGAGAACAATCAGTTTGAACTTACACCACTCAATAGAAGATGCTTCGAAAGGATTCAAATTTTAAGCATGAAATATGTTCGATGTTAATACTGTTTAGAAAAACAGAAAAGTTATGTTAACATTTTGGAGAGGCAATGTGAAAGTTCATTTCAAAACAAAAAATTTGTTCATATGTTTGAACTTTGTAGTAGTATGTCATCATTATGGGAAGTCGTTCAGATATTGAGTGAATGAAATGTTCAAACTTCAAAGTCTCATTTGAATGGTGTGCAATAATGAAAATGTTTCCCACAATGCAAAATATAAAATGGCCTGGCACTTCCCCATTTCTTTTCAGCTTAAATTATACCTCCCAACCTTGAAGCAAGCTTATAAATAAGCAGATGGTAGATTGACCAAAAATAAATTCATGACTGATGGTATCCAATTTAGATAACCATAGTGTGCACCATTTTTGCAAGTAGTGATCGTTTTCTGACCTGGCATGACAAATTTTCCAGTGGCATCAATGACCCGTACATCATCAGTAACCTGGGTAATATCATACAAAGCACTTTCAATTACTGGTGAATATATTTTATTCGACCTATGCTTATAAAACTCTCATCAAGGTCAGGCATAGAAAACAGGTATAATCTTAAACTTCATGAAATCCACGTACTAAATCTTGAACGATCAACTCCGTCATGTAAAGTGAAATAAAAAGCTACAGCATCCCCTAAGAGAAGGTGAATACCAAATACATTTAGAGACATTCACATATATCTACACATTTTACACTGTACAGAGAGACCTAGTGCTCATGCCTAAAAACTAAACAAAGAATATCTTTGGAGATTATCAAAATGGTTACAAGCTCATATGACGTCTTTAGGAGTTCCAATCATTTGCTCTTTTTGTTAATAAAGTGTGTAATCCAAGCTCTCACATTTTGAGGTTTTGGTAGTAAAGCACAAAGGATCATTCAGTGGTAAGAAATCTTTAACAAAATGATTACTAAGTGTTAAGTGTTTGACAAAATGCTCACTGGCAGGTTTTGGGCGACCATTTGAATAATTCCGTCTTCCACATAGACATCTCTTATAAATTGGAGATCAGCATTCACCACAGTTCCTCCTTTTATCAGCAGCTTTGTTGTTCCGCATCCCAAACCTTCCCATTCAGTGCCATCCGCGGAACACATATGTTGATAGTCAAAAATCTGAACACCAGGAAAACCAGATGTTCCAATCATGTATGGTCTAGTTAAGACCCCAAGAATACATCTAAAAGCTAGCATGCCCACAAAACTCAAGGAAAGTGAGCCATTCGTAGTCAATTTGAATTTTGAACATGAAAATATAGCTAGCTGATCTGGCACACATTAAAAAATTGTAAAGTTGCAACTCCAATACAACTGGAATTTAGGAAGCTAACAAGCTTTTTCATAAGGTCAGAAGTTTTTGCATATATGGATTTATATAGCCAATTCTTAAATAGCAGAACTATAGCATAATGCAACCTGAAAAAGTCATAACTTCTGTGTCCATCACATCCATAATCAGATAACGAGCTTGAATCACTGGTCTACATGTTGGACAACAGCCAATTGTATCTAGGAAAGGATCTCAGTAAAAACAAACTAGCATAAACTAATGGAAGATGTGGACTTGGTGTATATCAAAGAGATAGGATGAGAGTAGCTGAAAAAATTACCTCAAGAACGTCGTGAAGGAAGTCAACAAAGATAAATTAGAGAGAAAACAATGAGTCTTTTTACTAAGCACACAAGAAATTGATGTATAAGAGAACCACAATTTTCCAGTGTGTCTTGTCTGATTGCTTCTTGAAGTTTGTCATCAAGTGGATGAGAGAGAAGAAGAGTTTGTGACTGGTAGGTGAGGATCCTTCCATGTAGAGATCAATATCAAGTGCATTTTTATGAGAGAGTGTGTACCTTGGTCGATGTGATTTGACATTTCTTCTGAGAAGTGGATCTTGGAATGCTTGGCATTAGCTGAAGGACGTACTTGGATCTCATCAGGTTATAGGCCAACACAGTCAAGGTGAGCTTGATCTAGGAGCATAGGAATGGTTAGCATTAAAGTTTGAAGGGTTTCTTTGATATTGTCCATGGAAGAGATGAGTAATAGCAGCACAGTGGCTACATTGTGCAAAGCCAAAGAGGTATTGAATCAAGCAAAAAGTGCTTGAGGTGGAGATGTTATTGGGCAACAAAGTAGCTTCGACAAGGCTAAAAACTAAAAGAGTAGATCTGGAGCCCAAGGCTTCATCTTCTTGACACGTACTGGTAGAATTATCCTGATTTGTGTGCTGGTAATGTGAAATCCATGGCACAAATTTGTGGAGTTTCTGGTTGTAACAAGCCTTGATTGATGTGATTAATCAGCAGAGAGGCATTTATTTTGAATAGAAGTTCAGATTTCGGCTGCTGAGTGTCAAAGAGGGAGGCAACTATAGAGATTGTGCAACCAGAGATATTTGCTTTGGATGAGTTGAAAGAAGGATAGAATTTGCAATGATCTGAGAAGGAGCCTAAATAAATCTTCATGATCATCTTTGAATGCTCATAAGTGATGAGCATAGTCTTTTTCATCTTGAGGATACCTCATAACTTTTGATGATCTCATCTGCTTAAATGAGCTTACAGATACAGATGCTGTATATTTCAGGTCGGAAGCATCCTTTTCTACAATCTAGCACAAGGACTGTTAGCTCCATCCAGAGCACAAGTCACTAGTAATCTCTCTTTGTGGCTTAGATTGAACGAAGCATTGGTGGCGTTGTTTTACCAGGAAAACGATGTTGATGTATTTTGAGGGTCAACGTATTCAATTAGAAAGTAAAATTGTCCAAGAGCTGTATATGCTTGAGCGTGAAATCAGCTCAAACTTAAAATGTTTAAAGTTTGTGTTGAAAGCAAAATACCCCAAGGCACAGATGCTGTGGGGTCCAGGTGCCATACCACGGCACACGTGCCGTAGTACGGCACCTGTTTTTTTTTCTTTGTGGTTTTTACTCGAAAAATGACAAAAAAAAACACAGGTGCCGTGGGTGCCATGGCACCTGTACGGCACCTATGGAACCCGTGCCGTACCAGGTGCCGTGGAACTTTGATTGAAAGGTAGGACAAGTTATTTGAAGCTTTGTGTGTAGAGACAATCATCTGTCTTGTGTTGGCTGTAAAACAACGATCAAAAGTTGCCTCAAGATACAGATCTGCAGATTCAGCATCAAGTCTATAACAGTTCTTGAAAGGTTGTGCGAGGGAACTTTAATGGAGTTTAAATGGCATTTCAAGAGAAATTTGCGAGCTGGAAAATATGAAAAGTGAATGTGGGTGTGTTTGTGTTACGGACACATATTACATAGTCCATATTTCTCTAGTTTTGGCCATTATTGTGGAGACACTTTTTCCCCCGGAACACTACATTACATGGTTCCTAATTTGTTCCAATATATTAGAATTTCATATTTCCCTCCAAGTTTATTGAAGGGAGGTAGCGTCTGAGTTTGAAGCCTTGAGCTCTTTGTTAAGGCAATTCCATCTTTATATTGTAGATCTTGCTTGAGCTACAAGCAGTCATTGATTTCATTAGTCTTCTTTGTTGGAGAATGCTTACAAAAATGCTTCTTTGATGATAATTGTTGTCTTTTCATGCTAAATCTGTAGATGTGTTTTTAACATGGTATCAAAGCACTTTCTTGAGCTATTGGAAAGGTGCTGATTTTTTTCTCTCTAGACATTTTCTCTAGAGACTCTCTGGCTGTTTTTCTCTCTCTAACCATTTTTCTCTGGTCATTTTTTTCCCCTCTAGCCATTATTCTCTCGTCAGTTTCTTTGGCCATTTTTCTCTCTAGCCCTTTCTCTTTAGCCATTTTCTCTCTCTAGCCATTTTTCTCTTTGTCCATTTTTTCTCTCGTCATTTTTCTCTCTAGCCGTTTTTCTCTCTCTAGTCACTTGTCCCTCTAGTCTCTCTTTTTTGGCAGGTTTTTTTACTCTCTTGCTCTTTTTCTCTATCATGTCTACTCTTGCCGCCCTCTATCTTGCTCATTTTCTCTCTCCTACCAACGGATTTCTCTCTAATGCCTCCCATCGCTGGCCATACTATTTTCTCTCTCTTGCTCATCGCTACTCATACTATTTTCTCTCTCCTGCTCATCCATGTCCTACACTATTTTTTCTCTTCTGCCCTAACCTCCATCATGGTTCCCTCGTTGGGAACGGCCTTCAAACCCAACTGTCCACTTTGCGAGCTCTCACTGAATCCATTTCGCTCTGTCCTCCTCCACTTCCCACCCATAATCCTATATCTTCCACTCCCAATCCTCCACCTGATCCTTCGTCCACCATCAATATTGCCTTCCCCAATGATCCTTCGTCCATCCTTCGTCCACCGTCGATATTGCCTTCCCCACACCACCTCGGCCCTCACCACCTCGGCCCTCCCATATTGACCATGGTTTGCATGATTCCATGAAAAAGTTTCTCTACTATTCTGGATATTTCGATGATACGGAACTCCAAAATTGTTTCTTTTAGCTAGAAACCTGTTTTCGGTTAATCCCTCGTACACCTAACAAACAGATTCAACTGGCTACGCTTCATCTTTCGCTTTGACTTGGTGGCATACACATCAGATTCTCCTTGCTACTCTTGCTAATTGGGCTAAGTTCAAGGTTGCCATCCACTTCACTATGGTCGCCCATGTGGCTTCAATCTCAACTTGACCTCTATCGACAACTCAAACAAACAACTACAATTTTAAACTATAATGATAAGTTTCTTAAGTATTCATTCTCCTTTTGTTCCTTTTAATGTTGTTCTTAAGCGGTATTCTTTGCAAGAGATAAATGAAATCGGTTTTGAGAACCTTTGTTTCAATTGTCGTAGCCTTGATCAAATTAATTGTAATTGCCCACACTCATAGCCATTTGCTACATTGCAACTCCATGAGGTATTTGATCTGGATGATTCTTCCCTATACCTTGTTGAGGAGATTTTTTACCCTCCCCCTCCTAATGATTTTGCTCAGTGTTTAGCTCAATTGGCCTCTGCCACATTTGGTCCTCGTCCTATTTGTTTCCGTATTTATATTATTGGCCGTGAATTCATTGGGCTCGTCAACTCTTGTAGTACTCATTTTTTTATTGGTCAGCAGACAGTTGCTTCTCATAGTCACACTAACACCATTCCTATTTCCCATCCTTTGGATGCTGAAGTAGCTAGTGCTTACTCTTGTAAAAGTACTCGTATGTTCCAAACTCTTCCTTACCAGATTGGTGCTTTTTATTTTGCATATTCCCTTCGAGCAATGTTATGGACATACATGTCCATATGATGACCATTACATGCAGCAATGATACATACATTATTATAGTGGCCTCAATTACTTTCAATATGAGCATGCTATTTCATATTGTTATTAGTGGACACACAATTTTGTTTGTATTTGACGAGCCAAGGACCTCTACTTCACATGGTTCCTAATTTGGGCCCTAATAATTGAATTTTCATATTCCCCCTCGGCTTATCTTTTGACTAGGACCTCTACCTCAATTTGGGCCCTAATATTTGAATTTTCATATTCCCCCTCTGCTTTTTATTTTCCTAAGTTGCGTCGGAACGGCATTCCGGGACCCTGGGTTCCGGGACGCTGCGTTCCAGAACGCAGTTCCCAAAAAAACTCGAAATTTTTTTTTTGCCACTATGCCCCATTTCACATACGTATTCCAGTTTTCTATTATTGGCATGACAGCCAGCAGCACTTAATCATCTCAACTGCAGAGCAAATTGTAATTCACAAAGGCCTGACATATTCTATAGAACCCAAAGCTGAATAGGCATGTTAAGGCAAAAATGGAAAAAGAAGCAAGGTTTAGGGTTTAGGGCATCATGTCATAGTTAGTCAGAGAAGCAAATGTACAACTTTCACACATATCTATTGCTAGCATCCAGCCTTGGCCAAAGGATGTTCAAGCAACTTTCTCAAGACCATGTCATTACAACAATCTAATTCTTTTCCTTCAGGATCTTGAGTTCTTGCTCCAAGACTTAGCTTGAACAGAATTTCCTTTGATCAAGGGAGCCTGCACCAGAAGAAGTGAAACTATCTATGTGCTGATGACTTCGACCTTGGACTGCTTACTGGTCAGGCTTTGACAGCTTGAAATTAGATATATTCACTGAAAGCGCTGCAAAGTCAGTTTTGGATGTTTCACATCTTTGTAGTTAAACTTTTGAGAATAGAGCAATTCTCAGATATTCAAGATGGTGTGTATCTGTCTTCTTTTATTTTGTCTTCTTTTATTTAACTGGAAAGAGGATGAATATCAGTCACAAAATAGAAGTCGTCATTACATATTCCAGAAAGGGGGCCAGCTATCCAAGTTTACTACTGAACTATTACGAGGGCTGAAAAAACTAGTCAAACTGAACATTACTCCATCTCCACTTCAAACCAGTGGACCATGGCCTTTGCAGCTACCAGGAAGCAGTGTGACATATCCTACTTCACAGAAGTAAATGGTCATTTATTGGCTTTGGCGGCGGGGCATTTTCTATCTAATTTAAGAACACGTCTCCAGACATAAGGTAATGCATTCTACTCTTAAGAAAAGTCCTCAATTCCTTTGTAACTTCTTACATTATTATCCACCCCAGAATTAGAATTTAGTGTATGTAGATGTGATGTCCAAGTGGGATCTCAAGCCGACCAATATGCTGATCCAAAAGTTTTTGAATGCGCATAGATCATTTCGCCTATTTTTGGGCGCAGTCAAAATCAGAAGCTCCTCCCCTTTCCTATGTTTCTACCTCTTCCTTGAATCTCACTTTCTGACTGTAAGCCTATACTGACCAAACGCTGTCACACTTCTGATAAGAATTAAGAAAAGCAATAAATTTCCTGAATTGTTACTTGCAGCTAGAATAGGGATTGGGATTATGCTACATTTGCATCAAGCTAATCCATGCCCATCAGGTGCAATGATTTTCTTGTTATGAGTTATACTCACTGGAGGGCAAAGTAGATGTGACTCCTGAAATCGAATGAGGCAAATTAAAGGCAATTCTAGAACAACTAACCCAGATTCATGTCTAATGTTAAATTCCAAGCATTTTTCGAAATTGGAATTTGGCATTGAAAGACAACAAGGTGATATCCATCCAGTTAATAAGCAATGACGCTTCTAGATAGGCCTTCTGTGTCTAGCTGGTGCCAATTGAGCGTATGGTGCTAATTGATTGTAGAAGCATGTTCGAAAGTTCAAAACTAACAAAGAAACAAAAACTAATCAACAAGGCAACAGACTGATCCAAAGAAGATGGCCTACCTCATCACCCAAGAACGGAGCTGGCAGAATAGAAACGAAACAGATTAAGCATGGCAGCCAAATAGCGAAATCCTTCACTTCCATCACAGGCGAGCGCTCTTGGCCAGTGCGTGGGTAGTCTGAGGAGGGAAGACCGAGGAGGAGGAGGAGGAGGAGCTTCAGTGCTTCAGGACATGGCAAAGAAAGAACACAAGGAGGAATGCTTTCTTTTAAGAACAAAAAAGAATGATTTCCTTATTAAGGAATGTTGTGAACCTCCCTCATGTAGTAATGCTATGCTAGATTGTCCAAAGGATGATCCATAGCTTGGTGGGTTATAGGTTGGCTTGTGGGTTTAGCATGTCGTTGAGCTAAATGCATGCTTAGTTGACTCCCAAAGCCTTTGCAAGCCACAAACTTGCATTCAAACACCTTCCAAACTATCCACTTCACATCACACTATCCACTTCACATTGAGAGTGAGGGTGAATGGTGTGGTGTGTGGCCCTAGTCTATTTCTACCACACGTGACACAACTCTAGCATGCATTTAGCTCAACCTTTTAGCACCTAAAATAAAGGACTTCTTATTAAACATATAGTGTATATTTATGAAGAGGCTTTAATTTTCAAAAAAACCATTGAGTTCATAGAAAGAGATATGTTATGTCATAAATGTTTTCATAGAGATTTTAGAATGAGCATATTCACTCGTTGTAAAGTTGACTCGAGTGCAACAAGCATGTCCCAAAAGACTCAAATGTGTGACACTCTCGAAGTCCCATAGCAAGTTTAGGAAATTAAGGATTGAGCCTTAGACTGTGATGAGCTAGTCAAATATTGACAAATCTTAAGCTGACTCTGGAGCTGAAGTCATGGCCTAGGCAGCTTCTAGGACCCGTGTCCATGAACTAAGTTATTTTGCCAACTGAGACAGCTCCCAAGATCCATGCCTGAGAGCTTGACTGATATTTGCCAAGCTTGTCAGGCTTAGTCAATAAAATAAAAATTAAGTCTAAAAACATGTGCTTACTAGGCAACACTATATTCCATGGCAGAGGTGATATGTAGAATCACAACGTAAGCCAAGCAAACAAAAACTTGGGCAACTCAACTAGCATCATGAATCTAATCGCCAAGTCTCAACTCCCTCTACCAGCCCAAGCGAAGCACTATGTCCAACATTTGTTAGTGGCCTCGAGATAGTCAGTCTATGTATGAATGTAACCACTTTAAATTTTAAGAAAATTGATCCTTGGGGATACTTATCATTTTGATTTTGCCTCGATACTAGTCCAAGTGGAGGGATTCTTATTTCAACCTTTTTGCATACCGTTGCATGGCTTGCCACTATGCCATTGTTGGTTCAATGACCACTATCTCTTGCATATTTACGAGTGACTTGTCTTTACTTTGTTGGCTTTTGGATTGGTTGGGATTTTTGTTTCCCTAAATATGAATAGTTAGACGAGTTAACTTTTCCATGTTGGCTTTTACACAGTTCGTGTTGGATGAATGTTAGACTTAAGCATGTCTTGAAAAAACTGCTCAAGTTCTAGCGCTCGTTGATTCGCCAGTGCTACATGTGATATTAGAGTCGATTGGCCAGTCAACTATGTGGGTCTCATAGGGATGGCAACTGTTGGAATTCATCAAAACAATTGCTATGCAAAGTATTGCCTATGAAAGTACAAGCACGGGTGCGCTCACACTCGGGGTGGTTAGCAAAATGGAGGACTTGATGTGAAAAGGTGTTGTCCGTTGGGTGTAAGCATGGTCAATTTTCACACTTTGGCTCTGGCGCCGTCTACACTTAGGACAAATGAGATAAAGTGTTGCCTAGGTAGGTAAAAGCACGTTTCATGACTTGTGGAGTGCAAAGTGATACATATTAACCATTGATACAAAGATGATGCTCAAATTTGGGTGTAAAGCATGGGTGGTCGGCGGAGTGACTGCCGGTCGTTTAACTATAAGGATTGTTGACCAAAATGGTAAGGTGTTACTAAGGCAATGTGTTGCTTGACGGTGAAAGCACGTACGATTGGATGAATGTTTTTGGCTAACTCTTAGATAGACATGTGTGGACAGGTCTAGACAAAGGTCCTACGTATGGTCTCAAGGGGGATGTGACTTGAGTATTGGAGTTTAATGCTATTCCTACTCACCTGATTCTACCTTTTGAGAACTTCTATCCATTGTACATACTCTCTCCTTAAAATAGCCTACAAAAATGAACTGTTATTCGTGATCATCTATAGTTTTACATGCATACTCGGACAGTTTGCAGAAATACACAGATAATCAAGACAAAGCAAAAAATCGAGATGATTCGACTCCAATACTCAATATTTGAGTTCGAGTCAGACAACTCTCATAGAATCAACTCGGCTATCGACTCTCGACTCTCGACCATCGACTATCAACTATCGACTATTGACCATCGCCTATCGACCATCGACTCGACTTTCGACTGTCAACCATAATCATGGTACCACTCAGAACGGAGTATTTTCTCTGCCAAATCTGATGCAAACTATGTCACTATTCGATCATGCTATTGTATGCAGATACTTATCAATGTCCAACTATTTACTATAGTTCATCATGCACAATGTACTAATTATATTAGTCTCTCTCACTTAGAGTTAAACATACAATTTACAAGAACTGATTAGTCAATAAACTTTGTTATTTTTGTATATATGGACACAAAGTGTAGGATAAAAAATGCAAGCAAAGAAAGCAAGAATAAGAGCAATCTAAAATGATAGAAAGATTGACTTATTTGTCAGTTGTATCTTTGATCAACTGAAGAAACATAGTAAGATCATAACGCTTAGCGCACAACTACTGTGAACCTCATCGATCACATGATTTCTTTCATTATCCGATCGTTGTATTCCAATAGCTTCAATTTACGAATTCTCTATTATCTATGTATGTGTTAATCATCGACATTCCGCATCGTTATTGAACATCCCCAATATTGAGAAGGATCCTCTGTGTTAGCAAAAAAGGGTTTGTATGTTCACTTGGTGTGTGTTTGCTTGGACCTAAATAACCCTTGATTATTTTATTTTATTCAAATGATTTGAACTAGTTGAGAGTCAAAGAAGAGTACTTTTTGTCTAGATGACATGCAAATATGGAAAGGATGAAAAAACTCCCAAGAGTGGTTAGAAGCTATCATTTCTCTTGAGAAAGATTTCAGGGAGGAAGTCATATTTCATGATCGATTCAGAGCTTCACATAATCACATTTCAAGGTGCGTAGTGGAACAATTCACCTTGTTCCAACCTTAAGGTGAAAACTACGAAAGGAGTACTTAATGCAGACAAGGCAACATTGAATATTCGAGTGTAAATTGAAAAATGGAATGCTAAACTTAGTTTTTTCATTATAAATATGCAAAGCATTCGATGTGATTTTAGGCTTAACTTGGTTGAATGAACATTGTGTTGCAGTATTGGATAAAAGCTGAAACTTGGTTCTCTTAAATTACAAAAGACAGATTTGTATGACAAAAGCTGCACTTGAAAGCTATGTGAAGGGTGTCGACATGAGCAAAACCTAGTTGCTGCATCAATAATGGAAAAAATGAGAAGGGGTGTCTTTATTATATTCCTTCCTAGATTTATCATTTGAAGGAGATACTAGAATGAAATTTAAAATAATACTCTCTATCCATTGTTGAAATGTGTACTCTTTCCATTTATTTGACGAATTTGAATGGTTTTTCCATGCTTGAAGCTCCTCCTTGGTTATTTCTCACTTTTCTCTTCTAGGTTTATCATCCATCATGTCGATCAATCTTGTCTCATGTGCAAATTTGTTGACGTTTTCTTCTTTTTGCCTCTAGTGAGTTTGTTATCCCCTGCGTTAGCCTCACTCATTGGATGCTTTCAAGTCAATGTTAGAAACGTAAGGCCTTGGCTTGGGATTCAAGGTTTCTTTGGTCCCAAGTTCAGGCCTCCCCTTGGAAATGAAGAAGCATAAAAGAGAGATGCATGCTACCATTCCCAATTTTGATTTCACCACTTTCATAATAGATTATAGATCTTTCCATACATGGTGAGTTGGAGTACAGGTCCTCCCACATGTGGTGAATTGGTGTATCGTGTTTGAGTCCCACGAGGTTCAATTTTCTTTGATTCCATAGGTTGGTAATACTAACAAGGTGATGTGTACACATCACGAGAAGCCATGTCTTATACATGGCATTCAAATTGTTATATTATTAGATTGCATTTTAAAAGAACCATAAAATCAAACAAAAACTCATATGAATGCTCAAAATCACTTTAGTTGACACCTCAGCTTTTAGTAGATTGCCCTAAAAACTTTTTGACTCTAATGAGAGCAAAGATAATAGAAAATGTAGCAGTCATGAGGAGTGATATTGGACACGTGGCATTATGTCATTGGTTGAGAGAAGGTTCATTATGTTCCAAATTGTAGTCTTTTGTAAACAGATTTAGACCGTCTATCTCTCTACTGCTATGTTAGGTATCGTTACCCAACGGTGGGCTATAGCTTGTAGCAGTATTCAACGCTCCTGTGGCTGGGCCTTTTACACGGAGTAGTCCATCTCGTGATGAACTATAACTAGTCCTTAATCAAGGTATACAAAAGGCCAATGATATTGGCCGTCAGATGAGATACAGATCGGACGGTAAAACCCCTTTCCTTCTGTGAGCTTACAATTACGATCTTCTTCTTCTTCTTCCCTTTTTCCATCCCATTTACTGCACATGCATTGCTCCCTCTTTCTTTGCCAGTCGCCCTCTCATGCTGAGAAGCAAGCTTCGGAGGCGGCATTCAAGCTAGCACATGATGACGGCAGAGAACATTGCAGAACTTAAAGCAGAGTTTGAGCAGCACAAGATCCATGTAATACTGGCTGATCCCTTTTCGTCCATCTCTTTCTGCTAGGGATTCGATCCATTGATGGCTGTGCTGTTATTTTTTGTTGCTTCAATGTATCTGTTGTTTTAGTTACGCTGCTTAACTACCGAATTGTGTTTTTCAGCTATGGCTTACTGATTAATTTCTATCGCCCCTCAGTAGGATGTGTCGATCGCTGTTGCTCAGTTCTTCGTATCAAAGGGAATTTTTTTCTAACCCTAATACCGTTTTTGTCAAGATCCTGTGTCGTAACCCCATCGACATCTACAGGAAGAGAAATTGGTCACGGAAGATCATTATAAGTTGACTTCAAAAAGAATGGTACTTTTTCAAGTCGCAAGGAAACTGCCAGATAGAATTGCATGTATTCAATTATGAATTTTTGGTATAATTCTAATGCATTAAGATATCCTTGTTTCAAGTTTTTGGCAACATCAGCCATATAAGCCGTCATATCTTGCCGTCACCTAGAATAGAAAGCGTGAACTATTATTTCACATCAACTATGAGTCACTTACAACTTAATCTACTTGCACCCCAATCGAGTAGCGCCTAAGTTCACCACGTTTTATAAGATAGGTCATAGTTATCACTTTCACAAGAGTGCGTTTTTCTGCCACTTGTTTTTTCTTCTGGTGCATGGCCATCACTTCCATAAGTGCAGTACTGGTAAATAGTTCTAAATCCTGCCCAAAGTCCATGTCAGAAGATACCATAATAGCTTTCTAGTCTGGTATCAACAAGGCTGTTCTTCTTTCCTTTTACATGCCAAATATGTAAGTTAGAGTCTTCAAAATGCATAAATCCCATCTGTCCTCGTTTTAGTTTCTTCTGAAGGTATTCTCATATTGAAGGCTAGAGAAACTTTGTAGATTTTCTTCCTTCTTTGTCAATCTTTTATTCCTCTTGTGACTCTATAATCTAAGGCCTGCAGGAGTACTCTGGACAAGCTTTCACAGGAACCTGCTGCTTAACCAATTTATGAAATACTTTTTTCTGCAGGATATTACTCTTTTACGAGAAGTCTTGGGAATTTTCATTCAATGTTCTGTATTAAGCGAGGGCTGTTTTGTGGTACAGCTATTTAGGGCTGAAGTGACAACCATTACACAATGCTGTTAAGAGTGTCGAACTGCAGTCTAACAAATCCTTAAGAAAGTTATTAACTAATTTAGCTAGTGGAGCATATAAAATAGGTTCCTTATTTCACATTATATGTAGGGATTTTATTTGTGACAAGAAAAACACATGTGCCTCATCTTCTATTTACAGACCTTGCATAATCCTTCTGGTCTCAAATATTCCTCCATCTGCTGGTTTTGATTCCAAACTGTCAGAACTAACTCTCATCCCGCTAATGAAATGCCTGTTGTAGTTGGAATTACTTAGTTGTAAGTATGTCTATGAGCATAGGATTAATCCTTCTATGTAGAAGCCCATATTTTCCTTTGGTTTCTTCCAAAGCTATTCAGCTTTCTTTTGTACGGGGTCTCTTGTTGCGTTTTTCCCTTCCTCGAGGTGTTACCATCAATTCCCCATTTTCCCATCCACCCGATTCTTGTTTGAATTCATCATTTTGCTTTTGTTACCAACATTGGCCAATATGCCATGTACTATAGATCTGCTTTCTTGACCTTATCAATATAATGAATAACCTGTCTGTCAGAATTTTTTTGAGTACTTGTTTCCATTAGAAGAATAGGGTACACTTAATTCTTCTGTCACACTCTCTATCTTCTGTCAACTTTCATGCCGGAGGATTCACAGAATTCATAGAGTGCCAGGTAGATGTGTCTGAAATTTTGTCTTTAACTAGCAAAATGACTTCATGTGAATAGATGAGTAGTAGTAGAACATGGCGAGCTATTTGAATACTTTCCCCATATCTTTGAATGTATTCATCTAACCCAGCCATCAAAATACAAAAAGAGCTGGGAGACAGAGGGCAACCTTGCATAACCCCAATGTTACTTTCCAAAGTTGCTTTTCCTTGGGGACGTTTGCGAATTTTTTTTTATTGTTACCATCAATTCCCCATTTTTCCATGCATTTTATTCCTGTTTTAAACCATCTATTTATTTTTGTTACCAACATTGACCCATGTGGTATTTACTTTACGTCCACTTTCTTGGCCTTATCAATATAATCTATAACTTTTCTAAAGGTAGCCCCTTAAGATAGCTTTGGGCCCAATAGTTGGAATTTGGTCACCATACAATGAAACTGGTTATTCCAAAGTAGATGAGAGGAAGTCTCCTCCATATATGTATTTCTTTGAAATCATTTTTCCTGGCATAAAAAGCATTTAGTCCTGAAGTCACCTTGACAGTCAAGCTCTAAAGTATTAATAGGAAGGGACTGCTTCAATCCTTTGACCAACGTATGTATACTTTGCGACCTTGTCCTTTGTGCCAACTATCAGTCTATCAATTTTCCTGTTAGAGGATTTACAAAATTTATAAAGTTGTAGAAGTGCCTGAAATTTCTGTCTTTAACTTAGCAAAACGACTTCATGTACATGGATAAATAGTAGTAGACATTTCGAGCTACTTTCCCCATATTTTTTAATTCATTCATCTAACTTAGCCTTTAAAATTCCAAAAAGAGGTGGGAGACAGAGTGTTAGGGGGATTGGGAGCCTTAAGATACAACATATATGGAATGGCTTACACATCCTCATCACCATATGGTTTTGAGGTTAGTGGTTATGAAGTATGTGTTGTATCCAAATGGTCTCAAGTTCCAATCTCCCTAACACAAAGGATAACCTTAATGTTACTAAAGTTGCTTTTCCTTGTCAATTAGATCTATTCACTACGGACCTCTGCAAAAATCTTTTCCAGTGTTTGATAGTTGTTATTTGAAATTACTTTGGTAGTTGTATCCTTGCCATTCTTTTTCACAAATTGTCTTGAAACTGTGCTTAATGCTTTCTTGGAACGCATGAAATAGCAGCATAGAGCATTCCATTTGCATTGTGTTCCCTTTGTCACAGCTGTAGGTAATATATGGTCGAGTATGTTGGCCTAAATCCTGCTTGTGATATGGCTCTAACTAATTTGTTGCATCCCTTTGGTCACCCCCATTAAATATTGGGACATCCAAGTGTGATGGACACTTGATGGTTCAATGCTGTCGGAACAAACTTACTGTACTATCCAAATCACTACAACAGAGAAATAAATACTAAGAAGAGAGAGTTACAGGCTAGGATTATATGGTACTGAGACCATTTACATATTCAGTTGGAAAACTCTTTATTTCTCTAACTCCGCTCTAACTCAATCAAATCTATGCCCTCAATATTAGCTTTTTGCTTGGTCGTAACAAAATGGATGTTACCGTCTCTGTGGATCATGCATCTACTTGTCTCCTTTGCTTCCTGATGTGCTTTTTTGCATTCCACTTGTACATAAGTAAGATATTCATCCAAAAAGATCTTAGTGTCTTTGAGTTTAAATCGGTGTCGTAGCACATCTCGCTTACACTCCAGCGAAGTGAAGCGTAAGATGAGAGTATTAATGTCTTTTTTGGTGCGCCAAGCTGTGTCCAACCCTTTGCTATGGTGCTGGAGGATTTCGTCCAAAAACTCTTTGGCTTCTCCAATAACATCCTGGGAGTCAAGAATGCCTCTTAGATGAACATTGAGGGCCTTGGTGAATGTAGTGGAGATGAAAGATATTGGAGCACACTAATTGACATGGGTGTTTAAGGACGTCTGCCCAAGCAATCCCCTTGTGTTGCTGTTCTTTGCTTTCCTGGACTGTTTGTGTTGGTACTGTGTCTTCAGCCTCTCTGACCTCTACTATGGAGGATTCAAGTTGTTGAATACGTGAAAGCAACTGCTGGATAGAGCATCGATCATTGTCTTATGATATTGCATTATCGTGTATATCTTATTTGTGTCTTCACACAGTTAGATGAGTCAGATCTTTCGTTGGAGTAGATAGAAACATCGATTCATGATAGGGGGTTAAGGGAAGAGCAATACTGGGCTCATCATTAGACAGGAGATATAGGGATGGCATGAGGCCAATCAGATCGAGACATTGGAGCAGGCGTAGCTGGAGATGTAGGAGGAGTTGAAGCTAAAGTGGTGGAATCTGAAGAAGATGGTGCAGTTGAAGGTGCTGCCTCTGATTCTGAAAGTGAGCAGCGAGTGGAGCTCCCCCTGCTACTTGCTTTTTTATTCTTGGCCATTTCTGAGATCACTGAGCTAGGCCAACGATGGCTGGATCTAAGAGGATGGACCAGCAGTGCGAACAGCAACGATCCCTGGCCAGCAAACGTTGCTGCCAGTAGGCCCCCTGTTCAACGTTCAACTGCTGGAGGATGCAGCGATGGAGCCTGGAGAGCTTCAGCTGGAGCAGCCTCAACAAAACGTGCTGGAGAGAGAGAGAGAGAGAGAGAGAGATCTGGTCTAAGTTCTTCTGTTCTTTACCTTTGCAATTGTCATCCTTTGAGATGCTGAATATCAAGATACATTCATATGGCTTTGATACATTGTGTTTGATTTCAAAGGAGCGTGCCTTTTTTATTATAGGTATATCCAGCCTTCAAACCACTGGTTTCGATCTTGTGAGATCTCACTGTTCAACTGAATTTATTGCTGTAGAGGGTCTCATTGTCTGTTTGTGTTCATCTTGTGTAGATAATGTCAACTTTCTATGTACACGATCTTTCATGTAGAGCAGTACAAAGGTTTCTTGTATTTATATCTGTCAATTTCTGTGTGTGCATGTATGTGAAATGTTTTTAGGAGGATGATCCTTTGATAGAGGACGAGAAAGATGACGATGAAGACGATGACGACGACGACGACGACGCCCCTGAACTTGAAGAAGATCATGGAGAAGGTAGTTTTTAATGTTATTATACAAATTACAAGGATTGAGTGGCTAGTGCTTTTTTGACTTTGATAGACCTATGTTTTAAGATTTAACTTTGTGCATATGGGATATGTTTATCAAGGTTTGAAGTGATTGGTATTAGCTTAGTAGCAGGAACACTGCATTCCAGACTCTTGTTAATCATTTATCTATGTTTCATGTACAGTATTCTATGTTAGTATGACTATAATCTACCAAACTTAGGTTTACATCCCTAGCATGAAAAATCAAGGCGGCCTTGCAAGTTGGCCGACCCCATATTTACAATCCTCCTGTGGAGGCCTATTGAACAAAGGCATAAAAATAATCATTGGGCCCTTCAACAGTTAACTGGGTCCTTGCCAAATAAGTGGTCATGTGTCCCAAATGTACTGTTAAGGCCTCACATGTGTTGTAAATTTTGTACATGTATTATTCATGAATAGCATCATTCCCTTAAGCTGGTTTGACATATCAACAAGAATCGTAGCAGAATCTTTAATAAATCAGCAATTGTAGCAATATAATGACATCACTAACTTCTCAAATCAAATGTCTGAATTTGGATATATTCCAATGTCACAAATAGATATATTAATAATAGCCATATAAACTGAGAAAAGTGCGACGATCTGATAGAGTCGATGGAGTTGGCCTTTCTAAAACAAACTTCATTTCTCTATATTCCTAGGTATGAATGATGATTAAGTATATGCCTCGCACAATGACCTATTTAATACTTGTTAAACATGCAGCCAGGGGCCCATTGAGTAGGGTTATTACAAGGGGGGCACACCATCTCTCATCTTTATGTGAATGCCTATGTAGGCATGCATAGGGGAGAACCCCTCCGTCTCTATCTGATCATTGTAGCAGGACTTAGAAATTGGTATCAGAACCATGTATGTAGAAGAGAGGATCTGCACGTGCTCTTGTTAAAAGAAAGACATCATTGCTGGGGAAATTTAGCATTTAAGCAGAGCTGATTTTGAGAAATAGAAGCGATGGAAGGCTGAAAAATTTGTGTGAAGATAGATATGTCGATGCAAGACAATTTAATATTACATCAGCGCTGCAACCTCACCAAGTCAAGCATGGGGAACATTCCAAAGCATGTTTGAATCTTTGTCATCTATGCAGTTCACACTATGAAGATGATGGACGAGGAGACCATGCTGGCTTATTTGACCCGGATAAAAGAGATACATGCGTAAATTGACAATCTCATCATCTTCAACCTACTGTCCAACTGCAACGAATTGATTCTGATTTGCCTTCACTTTCAACAAGTGTTTAATGATCGTTGCACCATCATTTATCCACAATGTGTGCAATTTTGTCTTCTAAAATATAACTCAAGATGTCTTGGTCATCTCAAACAATGCCTCAATGTATCCCAGGCTTCTTTCGGTCCTTCCAAATCCATGGTATAGGGAATTATGGCATCCTTGGCCAATAAATTGATCAGATTTTAAGCTTTTCGACTCTGCTTGTCAAATGCATCTTGGTCCTCCTCAATGATAAGCTGTCTCTTTGCTGGTTACAGTTCCCTACAACTTTCTATGGAATCGGTCTTCTTGTTTAATTCTTTCCTGGTCCTTGCAGTGGTGTTAGTACACCCATATTTTTGAACTTATTCTGGTACTTTGTATGGCCATTACAACTACACAGCCAAGTTTCTTTTGGTAATATATTTCCTTTCAAAAATCGTTGTAACACACATACTGGGCAAACTGATTGAACCACAAACTGGAATACAAAAGTATTATCTAACCACCAAACGATGGAGCAGTTGAAACTGTGCTCATATTCTGGACTATGAGGTCAAAGCAGCAAAACAGATATTGAAATCAATCTTAGAAAGAGGAATGTCAAACTTAATTCCTCTGAATAACAGAAACTGATGTTGTGAAATACATGGCAGTATACTAAGAACTATAGTTGCATGATATTTGGGAACGCAAAAAGAAACATAGATCACATGCTTTTCCTTAGCATGCGGGAGTGTAGCAGCATTAGCAAATTTTTTTCTTGAAATTTTGACCATGTCTATATATCATTTACATGTCAATGAAAAATATTTCATCACTAGATGGTGTTGTGTTTTCTTTCTAGCATTTCTTGATTTTTGGAGTGTCATTTTTTATACACATACATGCAATGTGCTTCAACGTCATTAACTCATCATAAATGCAGGGGAGGATGGGGTCACTGCCAATGGAAAGTCAAAACAAAGTCGTAGTGAAAAGAAGAGCAGAAAAGCAATGCAAAAGCTTGGGATGAAACCTGTTCCTGGCTTAACCAGGGTCACCATAAAGAAGAGTAAAAATGTAAGGTGCCTGTGATTTTTCTTTAGCTTCAGTCCACGGGTTTTTCTCTGGTTTTCAGAAGGTCACGACTGGTGGGAAACTTATGCCGAAGTTTTCTTTGCGTCTCTTCATTCATGAGCGCACACGTTGTTAGTATCTAGCTGACAGGATTCAATGTGGTGCAGATTTTGTTTGTTATTTCTAAGCCAGATGTTTTTAAAAGCCCAGCCTCTGATACACACATAATATTTGGAGAGGCAAAGATAGGGGATATGAGTTCACAACTCCAAACAGCAGCAGCAGAGCAATTTAAGGCTCCAGAGTTGGGTCATGTTGAAACAAAGCATGTGCACTCTGGTGCTTTGGATGTAGAAGATGAGGAAGATATAGATGAGACAGGAGTTGAACCAAAAGACATTGAGCTTGTTATGACCCAAGCAGGTGTCTCACGAGGCAAGGCTGTGCTTGCATTGAAAGCCACTGATGGAGATATTGTCGGTGCAATTATGGAGCTTACTCAATAAAGCTGCAGATGGTGTCAGTTGGAGATTCTCGTCAAATTTAGTGGGTGCTATTTTGGATGCTTTTGTCACTTCCATTCAACTGTGCCACCTGTCAGATATTCCACTAGGTTTTCGTCTTGTAATCACATTCCCAACTGCTGTCTAGATTGTTTTGTTGGATCTAGTTTCAATGCCTTTACTTTTTATTAGTTTGCATCAAGACAAGTCTCTTTTCTCTCAAGGAGGATTGTGAGCTTCTTTGCCTCTGAAATTGAGTTGGAGCAAATGTTCATGCATGATAGGTTTTAACTTTTTTGTTCGATTCGAGTTAGAATCAAATTCCAAACCTTGGGATGAAGAAGGAAGCTTTGCATCACCTTTAAAGGCAAACCACATACATTGTTTCTTATCATGTATTCAGACTGATGTCACAGATCAGCTTGTCATAGCATAGTGATGATAATATATTAACATCCGACAAATATACATGGAACATGGTATTGACAGAAGTAAATTTGGAGAAACCAACATGTTTTGCTATGATATTTATCATGTTCTATTATTACTTTTCTCTTGTATGTCCTTTTTTGCTCCTTCATAGATGATCACATAAACCTCCAGAGCTTCAATTTTCGAAATATAACGTAACTGTCCCAGGTTTTCGGTGCTAAAGAGAGGATATCTTAATTGATTGATACAGTTATCTTAATGTTTCAACCTTCTAAAACTCTCTACCAATCAAGATTTAACACTGAAGTTGTAGGACATGCACTTTCAGAGCACTATGTTTTACCATGTTCAATTATTTATTACTTTTAATGAATCGAGAGGAACTCCTTTCACATGCATGCTCTTCACATACACATGACAAAATCATGAGCCAATGATTTGTAAGATGATGATGAGCAACTTATGCATGTAGAAGTGATGAATAAAATTAAAAAAATTGAAATGTCAATGTGGTTGCAAGTTGAAAGTGATTTATGTCATTCAATATGTGACTTTCATGTCAATTATGTATATTGAAACTAATAATTCAAGACTAAAATAAGTTGAGCCATAATTTCATGGTAACATACCTTCGTGGTATCATCCACGGAGGGAGGGGGAGAGAGAGAGAGAGAGAGAGAGAGAGAGAGAGATTGTTGATGAATTGGTTGCAAATTATATAGGTGTAAGTTTTCATAAGATCACGATTAGGTCAATATGAGATTTTTGAACACTTGCTTGCATAAATGAAATTTGCAAATATGATAGGATGTGGAACAAGACAAAATGCTTGTATTGCAATATGTGAAAATGATGTTAATATGTTCAAGAAATAACAAGCTTTGAAAAATGCCCACATCGTTTGGAGAATTTTTTTTTTTGGGATGTGCCCAAAAAAAGTTGTAATAACAAATCTTTATTGGTGTTCAAACTTTCCAACTTTTGAACTTTTGGTGCTATGTAGCCAAAAAAAAGGCATGTGATTATAGGTCTTCTATGCTTGGAAAACTACTTAGGTTCAAATAAATGTCAATTCTATTCTTACAAAATGTTTTTCTCACACCTTTCATCAAAAGGAATAAATTCAAACAATGTACAATGGACTTATGAACTGCAACATTTTTGGATTTCCAAATGCACTTCTTAAGCAAATAGAGCATAATTTTCATTTGTGGCACAAGAAAATATGAAATTGTCCAATCACAAATTTGTGGTTGATTTGTTGTTATGCGACAACACATAAGCATAGTTTTCATTTGTGGGCACAAGAAACTATGAAATTGTCGAACCACAAATTTGTGGTTGATTTGTTGCTATGTGACAACACATAAGCAAGTAAGGAGATTCAACATCAACAAGATAAAGTTACAACTGAGCAAGAGAGCAAAATACATGTAGCACTAACAACAATGCATGAGTAGCAACATAAAGAGTTGGGATTCTCATCCTCTATCCTTCCCAATAATATTGCATGCAAAAATTTTGAGGTTTGGAGTAATAGTAAGTAATGTATTGAGCATGCAACATCTTAGTTGTGGTCAGCAAGCATAAACAACAGATATAAATACTTTGTTATATCAATCTAATCTTGGATCAACCATCACATACTCAATAGTTTTAAGAGAGTGATGTAACGTTAACTTAGATGCCCCAAATGCGTTCTCAAAAGACTTCGATGGGTGACCCTAGCAAGTCCTAGAACATGGTTTGACAAATTTGCTATAGAAGTTGAGCTAGCTTTGGAGCTAGAAGTTTGGGTTGACATCTTGATGCTCGTTTCCCATGAGCCAATAGGAAACTACGATGGGTGATCTCCTCTAGAAAAGGCATATAATATTGCAACATTATTGTGTGCCAAGACTGAAGAGAAGAGTTGAATGGTTGAATACTACGAGGAGAAATTGGTTGTTATGACTTGGTAGCTTTCTAATGCTAGGTCTTAGCTTCCCTTACTACAATACCTAGGCTATATGCGTGGGTCACATTGGTGCAACTATCCCAAATAAAGTGTGCCTCTTCTTTGATTGACAGAGACCACGATGCTTTTGGATGGTGCATGGTCAAGTGGTTTACTTTACGATGTTGGCATCTTATACAAGGCATACGTTAGTTGGACTGAGTAGGCTTAAGTGAAACTTGGAAAAATCGTTTTAGTTCGACTCCCTTTCGAGGTGTAATGGCAACTGGTGGTATCAAAGTCGATTGGCTAGTCGATTACACACATCTCATGGGAACGACCACTATTGTGAGATTCATCACAAAATTTGTTGCTCAAGATGCTGCCTATGAAAGTGAAAGCATGGGTTGTTGCCTTGAATTTGGTTGTTCTGCCTTCGTCTTATTGTCTTTGAAGTTCTTCTTCTTGGATTGATGCTTATTAGAGTACAGTGCCATTGGCTTGGTACTCGTTGTTGATAAGCTTTTTCTCCTGACTTCTTCCTACAATAGACTTGTTGTCAGCTTCTAGAGAGACATCGCAAGGGTATTTCTCAAAAGCAATACTAGGTTGCCATAGGAGGATGGAAGACTGGCGAGAAGAGACATTGTTGAGTCTTCTTCTGATATAGGAGAACCTATGGCAGCAAGTTGATTCAGAACTTTTTGAACTCATTTAGATGGTCACTGACTGAGATGCCTTCGCTCATTCTGAGTGTGAGGACCTTCTTTCTCAGAAAGAGGCGAGTCGATACATCTGAAGTCTCGTAAATACTTGTAAGGATGTCCCATGCTTCTTTGGAAGTGGTGTTGTTTGATACATGAGCAATCTGAGTATCCTTCAGATTCAGGGATACAATGGCAAGTGCTTTGCCATCCTTTGCTTCCCATGTTGGAAGCAGTTCAGGTTCTACCGGTTTGGCTATTGAACCGTTTATGTATCCCCAAAGCTCCTTCTCAATCAAGATCATCCTCATCCTAAACTTCCACATGTGGAAGTCATCTCCGTTGAATTTGTTGATCAAGCGAATCTATGAGGTTGAACCTTCCATTCTAATCGAGTAGCAGAGATAAAACACAAACTGAATGCACCAGTTCTATATAACTAGAACGTATTAAGTTCTACTATAAGTCCTAGACTCTAGTAATCCAATAAACCAGTGGCTCTGATACCACTTTGTGAGTTTCAAAAATGGAAATTATCAGCTTTGATACCACATCTGTTGATGTTTTGGATTGATCTCAATTGATGAAACAAAAATTCTTATTAATAGGATCATGGATTACTTAGAGAATAGAGTTTACGAGCTGTTCTTTTGTGTTGAGCTAGATTATCAGTGTAGGAGTCTTAGACTGCCGTGAAAGAGAGATTGCAAGAAATGATTAGGCATCTGTGACAACCATGCAATTTTCCTGATACTAATAATCTGATATGAAGATAATGTACCATTAATTTAGGCGTCAGAGACAACCATACATTTCTCTTATAATAATGTTTGTGTAAGAGGAGTGAGAGTTATTATCATTCAACAAGAATGCGATGGTGTAGAACAATAGCTAATCTGTATAATAGTGTTGTGAACACAACGATCAGATCACAATATAATTGTGCTGATAAGCGCGTGATGCATTATTCTAGCTTTACATTTACAAGATTGCTTAACAGCTGATTAATTGACTAATTAGAATAGTTGTTATTGGAGCGTGAAGACGTAGACAGTTTGTACTTGGAATATTGTGTATTTTTGCAGAGTGTCGCCTGTGTAGTATCCCGTGTAAAACTACAGTGTCGAGTTTTTCACCTTTTTGTCGCCTGTCAGAAACTGCATGTAAAAATGCAGTGTCGCTTTTTGCCCTAACTGTTGCCTGTCAAAAGCTGCAGTGTCGCAGTTTTTTGCAAAAAGTGTCACTTTCCTAGAAGTGCCTAACCCCTTCAATTGTCTAGTCAAATGGGTCTTGCACTATAGTCATGGTTTTGAGCATATCCATGCTTTCTAAGAACATGCATGTCTTAAAATTGTACTGAGAAAAATACACAATCATATCTTAATTGTAGCATTCCTAATAGTTTTCAAAATAGGAAATAGGAATCTCATAGAATGCCTAATTGGTATTGAGACAAATCCATGTCATATTGATTTAAACATTCAAGAATTGTAGAACCTATGGACTGGACTTGCTTGCATCAAAGTACTAAACCCTAAAAGATCCTATGATACTTTGCAAATAAAAGTACAACATGTTTTACAAATCACACATCGAAGAATAACCATTTGATTGTGTGCATACTCACAAGCAAGTTGAATGCATTACCATGAGATAAATATGCATTCGAGAGAGAATTACTAATACTCCATTGAAAGTCATTAGGCTTTTGTACCTAGATAAGTGTACAGACATTTTCCGGGGATGAAGCGTAGTGTTCCACAACGATGGTATTCCATTTGTACTAATCATCCAAACATCACATGTAATAAAGAGTGAAAATAGGATCCATCATTTCCATAGAATAATCAGACCCTAGATTTTATTCATTTATTTAAAAATCATAGTACATTTTTTAAAGGTCAAGTCATACAAGACAAGTCATGTGTCGAATTGTTGAATGCAATATGTATTGCTGAATGATGAAAAATACATCCACTGTTTACTCTAATTACACTATAGTAATAGCGCATCTAATTCTGCTATAAATTTCACTCATTCACAAACTGTAATCATGATAGCTTATCATCGATCACTCTATGCCTATGGCGAAATAGAGAGGAGAAGAAGAATGAATACTTCTAATGAACTTGAATTCTGAACTTGATGAACACCATTCTTATTGAAATGAACTGATATATTTCTCTATTTATAGTTGTTGGTGTGAGAAAATCAGATTCAAAACATACTTAATGGATCAATATGATCTTTGGCTAAATTTGGATGCACATCTAGATTCATCTACAAGCTATAAATCATGCACATATCATGCTAGAACTTGGAAATACATGAAGATCTGATAATAACCACTGAGACATGATATGCTATTGTCCCTGTACAACAATAGTAATACATTGTCCTTCACACGTGTGAATCCAAGTACAACCAAAAAAATCACATTCTACACATTAGAACTCAAGATATCATGAGAAATATGAAAGAGATGGACATAGAATCAAAAGAGAAAAGTTCTCCATACAAAATGAGAACATAAAGATGATTTTTCCACGTTGGTACAACTATTTATAACAAGCATAATGTCACTTGGCCACTTGTCCTAAACTAGCCCTAAAATGGTAACTTCTAAGTACTTCACCCAAAACCTAGTTTAACTTGACTAGATGCAATGTATCCACATTAGCCAATAGAAGTAGCTCCAAATCCGACCTTATCCACTTATATACTTGATAAAAAATTGTAAGGACACTATATTTAGACTTTATTGATATTAATAAATGTATCTCTAAAATTTTCACTTTGGCCTCCAAATTGCCAAATTAACTCAACTAAGCTAGTTGACATTTTTCATAGTCGATGGCACAACCCTAACAGAATGCATTGTTATCCACCTAGCAGGTGCCATGTGGAGATAAGGGATTGGACCCAAAATGTCTATTCGATAAGACTCCACTATCAAATTTGCTAAAGTCATTATTTGGAAACCCTCGACAAATGATTCGCCTATGTGTCGACAATACGTGTATTTTTGCAGACGGTCTTCGAATCCTTTGACACTGTCTTGACAATGCGAGTAAAATTGTAGAGCAGTTGCACATTACAAAGTGTTAAGGAATGAAATCCAACACTCCCTCTTAATCTGAACTTATAAAAGTTGAGGTATTAAGTTGAGCATACTACTAAACTTAGAATGATTGTCGAATGATAATGCTTTAGTAAAAGATACATGGGATTAACAGATAAAGCAATTGTACTTTGATTGTCACAGAAGATGGAAGTTGCTTGCAACTGACTAAGATTGATGTCCGCCAACAATAGACACATTAACCAAATAGCTTCTTTTGTAGCATGTGCAGTGGCAATGTATTTGACCTCTGTCGAAGATAGTGCAATCGAATCCTGCTTCTTATTGTTCCAAGAGACAAGACCTTTGTTGAATAGAAAGACATATTTTGATGTGTCCTGTCAACATCTCCAGCCCAATCTGCATCTGTAAAACCTTGAAGAAGATTAACATGGTCATTCGAATCATTATTCGAATTTTCACCATAACAAATGTAACAATTCTAAGTCAACTGTAAATATCAAAGAATTCTAAGTAGAGCTCTCCAATGAATAAAACATGGATTCGACATGTATTGACTTAGTTTACTAACTGAATAAGCGATGTTAGGTCTAGTATATATCATGGCATAAATGAGAACCGATAATAGAATGATAAAAAATTTGTTTTATCAATTCAACTTCTTCAAATACTGGAGACACTAGTCATTCAAATATTTCAAACTTGGATCCATTTGAGTTTTGGCTAGTTCATAGTCGGCCATTTGATCATGCAGGGGTTGGCTCAGTTGGTTAGCTTGGCATCCAAAGTTTCTTTGGTCCTAGGTTCAACCCCCCCTTGGAAACCAAGATGCATAGTCGGCCATTTGATGTTTGAATAACAAGTTACGAATGTACCTTTGTTGACTTATATAAATCAATCGATGATCACAATCTCTGAAAATCTGTATACCAAGGCAGAAATGGGCCTTTCCTAAATCTGTCATATTGATTTCATAACATTTCTTTGACATCCTTCAGCATTCGAATGCCATTACTAAAGAGTAATGTGTCATCAACATACAATGTCATGATAATGAAAGATAAATTCACCGATTTGTAGTAGACATTACAATCTGAAGTCGATATAAAGTCTTGCTGAATAAAGAGGTCATTGATTCGATGAAACCATGCACGAAATGACTATTTAGGCCCATAGAGAGCTTTTGGAGGACATGTGGATATGGCATTATCGATAAATCTGTCAGAAGAAAATCTGTTTCGATTCGACCATCAAATAATTGGCTTTTCTGGCTACTACTGTTGTCATGTGCTACATGTAATTAGCTCATGAGCTTACTAATGAATTGTCAAATATAGCCATGGAACTAAATTAGACTAGAACGAGTCATTAGGATAAAGAGGCTTGAATAGCCTCACTATAATTGTGAATAGCAAAATTGTAATAATGGTTGTAAGGCCCAATTTAGCTAAATAGCACCCCAAACTTATAGTAGAGACACCAATGACCACTACAAATAGCTGAGGTCGTGCTAATTTGGAGGCTATTATTCATTTGCCTAATTTTGAACTCTATGTGTTCTCTTGTGTTCTTGAAGCTTTTCTTTGAGAGCTTTCTTGAATGGTTTGTGGTTCATGTGCCTAAAATCACATGAGAGCTATGATCGTGCTCTAGAATCAGGCCCCTATCCTTTGAATGATCTCGTTCATAAATAATGAATGCACTTACTTTGCCTAATTTGGTGAAGGTTTGCTATCTTTGTTTATCTTCTTGATTTTTGGCTTGTTTTCTTGATTTCTTGCATTTCCATTGTAATTTGATGTTCATGAATGGATTACATGTTTTAATGCTACGGTTGGCACATGACAACTATTGCGGCTGTGTCGGGTTGTCTTCCGAATCATTGATTAAAGTAGAGTCGAGATTCGAACTTGATGTGATATCAGGTATTGATTCGACATCTATAACTTTCTCCTTTCCCTTGAGATTGGCAAACGAATCTTCGAGAAAGATAACATCTCTACTAAAAATTATCTTCTTAGTAATTGGATTGTAAATCCTATAAGCTTTATGATTTGGAAAGTATACAACAAAGATAGACTTGGAACTAGTAGTATGTAGCTTCTTAGGAAGTTCTGCTGGAATCTGTATGAAAGCGATACAACCGAAAGTTCAAAGATGCCTTACTGAAGGTTTTGAACTTGTCCACACCTCTTTGGGTGTTTTGTTGAATAAGATTTTGGTTGTAAGTCGATTCAAAATACATGCAGCTGTCGAAACGACTTCTACTTTAAAGGTATTCGATAATCCTACATTTAGAATCATACTTTTCGCATTTTTGACAGATGTACAATTTTTATGTTCAGCCACTCCATTCAACTGTGGAGAATAGCTGGTAGTATATTGCATAAGAATGCCATGAGCTTTGCAATAATCTTTGAATTCAGTCGAAATGAATTCACCTCCACCATTAGTCCAAATTGCCTTGATTTTATTGGAATTTTGATTCTCAACTTCCCACTTGAATTGTTGAAAATACTTGAAGGCTTCTAATTTATTCTTCATAAAATAGACTAATGTCCTCCTAGAATAATTGTCAATGAAGGTCAGAAAGTATTTTGCTCCCCTTATCAAGAGAATCTGCATGGGTCCACACATGTGTTGTGCACAATATCTAACAAACATTTGGATGTGTTGTGAATCAGACTTAAAAGGCGTTCTAGCATGCTTGGCTAGAATATAGTTTTGAAAAACTATATTGTTTGAAAATGTTGTTGCAAGTGAGATCTCGAACAATCTTTTTGCTAAATATATTTCGAAGACAAGTAAATTGACATAACCCATTCTATAATGTCATAGTAAATACTATCTTCCAAAGTAGCAATAGATAGAGCTTGAATAGTCGAAGCATTGCAATGATTAAGATTATAAAGATTGTCTCGTATCTTTCTGAGTGCAAGTACCTTTTTACTTTTGTCTAATATCGAACAAGTCTTAAAATCAAATTTCGGTGATTCTACTAATAGATAGTAGATTTTTGGTAAGATTCGGAACATGAAGAACATTTGGAATGAAAGTAGTACCATCTTGAAATTACAATTTGACAGTGTCGATACCATTGATAACGTGAGTACTTCTGAGTCATACTTCTGAGTCATAACTTGATTGTACTCATGAAACCAATGGCTTGTCATGTGCTGACTAGCACTTGAATTCAAATATTAAGAATCGACATATTGTTGGTCTTCATTTGCCATAAATGCTGCTTCATCAGCTTCTTTGTCAAATTCTTTTGAACCTTCTACTACATTAGCATACTATTGTTGCGGTTGTTGTTGTTGTTGCTTTTTTTATTTGAGAATTCGACAATCCTCCGAGAAATGTCTGGTTCATTTGCAATATTTGCAAAATAGTTTTGATTTTGATGAAGCTGAATTCAAATTTGTGCTTTGTTTCAGAATTCGAATTATCATTTGACTTTCGTACTTTCTTCGATTTTTTCTTGTTATCAAATTTCTTCGAATAAAGAGCTTTCGATTATGGTGCCAAATGAGCAAATGAAGACTCATTTCTTTGAATCCTTCCTATAGTACATAGACTAAACTCATGCTAATGTAAGACCTTGCTAAGTAGAAGTAATGGTTACCCAATTTTGGTAGATGTCAGGAAAGCTCGATAGAAGAGTCATGACGACATCTGCATCATTGAATTTTGTACCACTTGGAGACATCTGCTCAATAAGATTTTGGAAGTTGTTCAAGTGATTCATAATAGAATCTGTATCAGCCATTTTGAATGAGAACTTTTTTTCTCAGATGAAGTTTGGCAGTCAGTCTCTAATATCATACAGAGTGCTTAATATTCCAAGCTTCTAACAAAGTTCGAGCACTTTGAATATGATTGATATGATTATCTCTGATATTGAGAGCGATAAGGCCGAAGGCCTTCCCATCCTTTTGTTTCCATTAAGTAATGGCCACCGAATTTGCAATAGGCCTAACCTCAATACCTTCGACAACTTCCCAAAGCTCTTTTGCTTGTAGGATCACCCTCATTTTGGATTTCCATAAGTAATAGTTGTCGCCATCCAACTTTTCATTAGAATTCGAAGATGATGCATCCATTGTAGTCAAATCTGATATTGAAAGTCTGGCAATAAAGATAAATGCTTTGAACTAGTTACCAAAGCTATGATCTAGCTCTAATACCATGTTGGAAAATAAGCTGCATATGAGTCGAATAATTATTTGACAATAATAGTTCAATTGTAGGAAGAACAATAGTTAATGTAATAACAAAACTATTTCAATACTATCATAAACATAACTTATTATCATTCACAAGTGTGAAAAATGAATGATAGGAAAACATCGCTTCATTGCCAAATATCAAAACTCAAATCATAATAGCGTGAATAACATAAATAATAGAACAAGACAAGTCATGTGTCGAATTGTTGAATGTAGTATGTGTTGCTGAATGATGAAAAATATAAGCGAGTTATAAACATTCTAAATTTCATGTCATTTCTCTATATAAAGTGTACATAAGGGATATTTTTCAGAATATCAAAATATGAGGGACTATATATTTTTCTGTACTAATCCCATGAAATCGGTAAAATTGAAATTTACTACCTATAAATTTGTTTGTTAACATTTCTGTTTAGTATTATCATTTGTCGAAGATAATTTTAAACATTAGAGTAATCTCTTAGTCATTTCCATTAGGCTATTGTGTATACTCAAGAAAATTTACCATCTGTTTTGTCCCTTTACTAACCCTTCTTTATGAATGTGATTTTACAGAGATTGTAAGCTGTAATTTTTACTATAGTAGATTTATGTGGATCAAGTTCTTAATCGACAACCGCTAAAATTTGAAACTCCATAACATTAAGTACATTCCCTACAATGGATCGCAAGACTTCCTAAGTTGGTAAAAATTTTCACCATCAATTTTCTTTCACATCGCGTTTCGATCACATTACATAAGCTCCAATTCGAATAGTGTCATAACAATCAGAATGACAATTTTGATATGGCAATTACGTTCTTGATTCTTGGTAACAAATTTTAAGTCATGTATTTCTCGCCATTTGGAAATGAAAAGTTTTTCGCTGATGTCTTTAGACCCTTGACCTTTTGAAATTCAAGGCAACATCTAAAATCACATGGACATTTTTTTATTAATGACAATAAATAAATACATCATGATAAGTTAGGTAAGTCTTGGTAGTGGCAAAAAAACCATAAAACTTTAAAGCAAGTATTAAGTCCATTGTAAGGCATTTTCAATTGTGTTTATCATTTATGGCTTTCAAACGAGCACCATGGCTAAATATAACAATATTGATATTTCAATGCCAATGTACTTACTAAAAATAATAAAAATCATCACAAAAACATGCATATTTTTTAAACTGCTATTATTATAATTTTTACTAATTGTTATTAGTACTCTCAGCCCTGTCCATTCACTTGGGAATAATAAGATGTCATTTTTTGATGTTTTATACTTAATTGTTTTGTTAGAGCTACAATAGTCTTGTTTTAAAAATGTGTACCTCTATTTGACACCAACTCTTTAGGAAAACCAAATCTTCCGATAAGTTGATCCAAAAGAAACCACGCAACATCATATTTACCAACACCTCTTGCCTTAGCCACTTAGTAATCAATTGCGACTATTATATAATTCTTTCACGATGAAGAAGCTGGCCTTATCCGTCTTACAATAATCTCCATTTTAAAAATGGTAAATATGCTTGGATAAGATTAAAAATTTGATATGACTAGACCTTCCATTAGCACGTTAGCATATATCACAACTTTTAACATACTCATGAGAGTCCTTAGAAAGTGTTGGCCACCAATATCCAGCCGGCAATAGCTTCTGGCCTACAAAGGACATTCCTCTAGGATAAATTTTATATCATCAGGTAACACATTTATGATATAATCCCTCTACTCCCTTTCCATAAATGACACCTATGAGTGAAAATTGTAGAGCTTGTAATTAAAGATTTTGCTTCTCATTATAAGTCATGCTCTCAAGTACTTCGAGTGTAGACAAATATGTTGCCAAAGTGGAATACCAATTAGGGTCCATTTCACACTACATGCCTGATAAGTCCAAAATATAAAATAGAGCTCTCCTATTGGTCTAGAGAAAAAATGGGAACATCCACTTGCCACTATGTGGCAGATGACATGGCAGAGACCCACTGCCATGTAGGGGCAAGTCAAATCCGTTTTTTGGGCCAGCCAATGCCCCTGGCATGTTGGCCTACATTTTGAAGTTCTTTTAACCCTTTAATGCCAGTATTCCATTTAATGAAATGCATTTCAATTTTGACCTTTCCAGGTGAAAGGTGGTTGCTTGAAATAAAAAATAAATAAAAAAACTTAAAGCACCCTTCAACTTTTTAACATGAAAACTTAAAAGTTTCATACTTGCATTTCGAAACACAACACCTTAAATAAAATGGACCAATCGTGTTTCAAGATTCAAATGGGCCAATCATATTGTAGCCCTTCATTTAGCACTTACCAACCAAATGTGAATGTGGGTGCCGTCGACTCACTTGCCAAGATTCAAAAAGGGGATGCACTTGAAAGGCAAATTAAGGGACTTGCAGGTAGTCTAAAACCACCTTAGGAATCATGTCTTTATCAATATGAAACAATCCCAAGAGTTGGTCACAAGTGTCTTCCATTCACAAATACAATCATTTAATCCTTGTGATTGGGAAGTTGACTCTTGACATAATAATCAAATTCTTAAAGCCCAAGTTGCAAGCTCTCTAAAATCTACAATATTGATGTTCCATTTTAGTATTTGCTAGGTACATTGTAGTCTCCCATGTTGGGATTAAACTTCTTACCTCACAAATAGGCCTCCACTTTTGGGTAGATCTCACGGCAAATAGAATGGATTCTTTGAGTTGTAGCTTTCAAAGGACATGTGTAAGTCTCATGAATCTTTGCAAACAATAAATGCAATAAGATCTCAACATTTTTTAACATAATTCCACCTTTTCATTCCTTTTTTATTTTGCTAGCACTTTCTAAAACAAAATGTGTGTGAAAGAGATTTAGAATGGAATTTGCATTTACCAACTAATAAAGAGTGATATTAAATGAACTCACTATCAAAATCTAAGGAAAAATCTAGAGTTGGAATTAGATGAGGTGAGGCCGGACGGATTGGGCTAATAGCCTTAGCCAAGGGCCCTCCCAGCGTGGAAGGTCTTGGGAACTCTTGCCTCTCCCTCCCCTCAAGTAAAATCAGTTTTTAAATCTTTACAAAGGAAATGGTGGTGCCTCATAGAACAGAACGTAAGTTGTGAGGCAAATTTGTTTTACAAGCACCTTTCGGACGCCCTCAAAATAAAAAAATTAAAAAAAAAATGTGAAAACTGAATTCACGTAAGGGAAGGGCCGACTCCTCGGCCCTTCCCCCCGCAGAAGTCTTTGCGCCCTCGGGCTGCAGGACCTTCCCCCCCCCCCAAAATTTTATCTATTTATTTATTTTACACTACATTTTATAAAGTTTTGGCATCAGCATGAAATTTGATTTATTGATTCATTCCAAAACACTGCAATAAATAATTTTAATCTCACTTTGAAAGGCAAATGGCCATTCACATGCATTTCAACTTTCAATGGCCAACATTGGTTGTTGAGTCTTAACCCAATGCATTAAATTCAAAATGTGCCTGGTTATTAGTGAGTAAGAATATTCCACGTGGCATGCAAGCTGTCATACTATACACGTGGGCAGATACTAGCGGTGATCCAGCCCTACTGACCCTGCACATTCATGCCACGTGGATGCTCTCCACATTCATTTCACCTCTGACCACTTGGATGCTTTCCACGTGCCATTCTGCCACTTGGACTGTTATCCGTCGTAGATCTTCTATACGTGGCAAGATCTGAACGTGTAAGAGGAGATCCAACGGTGGAGGACTTCAGAACACAAAGTATAGGAGGTTAATGGCACGGGATTGGCAAGGCATACTTGCCACGTGCACCCAATCCAGTGGTTCATTTTAGAAACGTGGCAGGATCTCAGGGCCTCCTGCCGAATCCAACAGTAGCGCTATTAACATAGTTACGTGCTCTTCGAATATTAAAGCCAGAGCAGTTAGATATTTGCCACGTGGAAAGCTTTTGACACTTGGAGTGCTATTAATGGTTAATCTTTTATACGTGGCAAAATCTGGGTGTTTGTCACAGCATCCAACGGTGGCGGACTTTAAATCGTCGTGTGCCATGTTCCATCTTCATATTCGAGAAAGAAAAAATGGGGTTTTCAAGATTTCTATTGTCCACGTGCGTAAGACTTGGCTAGTCTGGCCAACCAGGCTCTCCTGATGGACACGTGTATCTACAATCTATCCCATAAGCAGAAGTTCCTTCTTCCAGGTTGTATATATAGATAGTCAGTTTTCTGACGTTCACAAAACATGTGTAATTTGCACCTTTCAATATGAAAAGCGTGAAATCTTAGGGTTGAAACTAGGGTTTTGGGAGCACATGCTACCTTAGCGTGGAACTTAGGGCTTTGTGAAATTAGGGTTTCGGGGAGGAGAATGAGCGATATGTTTATAGTGAAGAGAGAGAGAGAGAGATGGAGAGATGAAGAAAAGACGAAAAGGAGGACAATTCTATAGCGAAGAAGAAGAAAAATGATTGGAAATTTGATGGGAAAGCAAGGGAGAGCGAGAAGATAGCGAGAAGATGGCGAGAAAGTAGGTGGAGTTCACATTGATAAAAGCATTAATTCGTGGTAGCGATGGACGATGGTGGCGAGGGGGCAATGGGAAGGAAGAGGAGGCAGCAAATGGTGGTGATGGTGAGGTAGAGATTGGATATGGTTTGTGGAGATGGGGGCGTTGCTGAGGCGACTATGGCAGGTGAGCAAGCGAGGAGCGCTGGTAGTTGTGCTTGTGGCGTCCTTGCCCGTTTTGCTGCCAGCTTCAGCGGCGCTGGGGTTGCTGGCAGCTATGGTGGCGCTGCCTCTGGGCTTGATGACGATCCTGATTTTGTTTATGAGACGCCTGTTGAAGCAAGGCTCCCTTGAGGATGTGGATCCGCCGGGGTCTGAGGATCTAAGGCTGGCTGCGGCATTGCGGCCGGCGGTTGCGACTGTGTCGGAAGGGTGGGGGCAATGGCGGCCTGGATCGTGCGAAATTGCAGCGGTTGTGGAGAGCGAGCCTTTGGATCTGACACCGGAGCCAGTGAGGGATTATCCCTCTCGTGAGGAGGTGAAGACCCAGAAGGCTGTCAATCTGGTTGGAGATCTGAGTAGAGGATCGGAAGCTGCAGCTTTCGATTCTGCCGAAGACAAGAGCTCTTTATCCGACTCGGATGAGATTGAAACTGTCACTGATGATCAATTTGTCAGCTCTCAAGATGAAGAAGTTGATCAAATTGCTGCCTATAGAGAAAACAATGAATCTGCAGCCCACATTGGTTCGAGCGGAGGAGAATGCATGGAAATAGCACCTAGGGAAGCAGCTTCTCGCATTACCTTGAAAGCAGAAGAATTGGATAACTCGGCGATTGTTGACAGCTCTAGGCCAAAGGAGAGCCGCGTGGACGAAAGGAACGAGAATCACCAGCACGTTGATCTGAGAGATGGAGGAAGTGAGGGTGTGTCGGAGGCCGGGATATTAGAGGCTAGAGAAATGCCATCTGATTTTAAAGCTACTGATCAACCTGCCGATGGGAGTCGAAGCTCGACGCCACCATCATTTCTGGAGGCAGAGGCAGTTCCGGATGTTCCCATCACATCCACTGATCGTTTTCCAGCCCTTTTCACTAACGATGCCTATGATCAGAGATCGGTCCGATCCAGTACCACGCCCGAATTGCATACGCAGTCATCAGCTGGGGCGATTATTTTCGAGGAGTCTGTCCCTCAAATAGAGCATTGTGTGGAGGAAGCAAAAACGGGAGAGAGTTTTCAAAATCAATTGGCGTATTCAGGCCGTAATGAGGAGAATTGCGTGGAAGAAAACTTTCAGAATGAGATTGCAGAATCGGGACATGAAGAGAGTCACCTCGAAGAACCGATCTCGACGGAATTATGTTTGTATGATGAATCGGCTGTAAACTCGGCAGATACACCTCCGGATGATTATGATCAGATTATAAAGCCTCCTAGCAGCGTCTGCGACGATCACCTGGCGTCTGAAGCCCTTAACGCCCACAAAATGGGCACGTCTGCAGATGCACAGCTGCAAGGAATGGATATTCCAGACCCTGAAGCGGTGGATGTAGAGACGATTGTAGGCTCAACCATACTTCCGAGCAAGCTTAGAGGATCGACTCCACTCAACCCCCTCTCTAGTCAACCCACTTGGGACGATACTGTCTTGCCTACTGAAAAACATTTTGACAAGCGTTCTCTATCTATTCAGAACTCAAGCCATCAGAGTAGGCTAGAGGAGGAGGTGGAGCAGAGAGCAGCTGATGGGGAAGAACGGATGGCTGAAGTGAATTGCGAAGCTTTGAATGAGGCTTCGAGCGCAGATGCAGGATGTATTGTAGTTCCACTCAAGAGAGACACACATTCTCCTCGAGAACTCGGAGACCAAAATGAGAAGGATGAGCGACAGAAATTGCACCATCAGGCAAAGGTGATCAATTCAGCTCTAGATGTGTGGACACCCGAAAACGGTTCGGAGAAGGTTAGCCTGAGAGAACAACCGAAGGAAGAAAAGGAACAGAAGCAAACAGATTTGGAACATGGTGCAAAGGTGGAGGGCACAGCTTTAATTGTTACTCAGACACCTGAAATTGTCATTACTCCTTTTTCACTAAAGCCTAAAGAACAGCAGCTTGTAGGCCATGAACATGCAAAGATGAGTAACACACCTTCTGAAATTACCAGGACAATTGAGAATGTGAGTCCTTTTCTCTCATCAGATAACGGTTTGGAGAAGGTTAGCCTGAGAGAAGAACCGAAGGAAGAAGAGAAACAGAACCCAACATATTTGGAGCACGGTGCAAAGGTGGACGGCACAGATTTAGATGTTACTCAGACACCTGAAATTGTCATCACGCCTTCTTCACCAAAGCCTAAAGAACAGCAGCTACAGGAGCAGCATGTAGGCCATGAACATGCAACGATGAGTAACAAACCTTCTAATATTACGCATGTGAATCATTTACTCCCATCAGATGACGGTTTGGAGAAGGTTAGCCTGAGAGAAGAACCGAAGGAAGAAGAGGAACAGAACTTAACAGATTTGGAGCATGGTGCAAAGGTGGAGGGCACAGCTTTAAATGTTACTCAGACACCTGAAGTTGTCATCACGCCTACGCCTTCTTCACCAAACCCTAAAGAACAGCAGCTACAGGAGCAGCATGTAGGCGATGAACATTCAACGATGAGTAACACACCTCCTGAAATTACGAGGACAATTGAGAATTTGAGTCCTTTACTCTTATCAGATGAAGGTTGGGAGAAGGTTAGCCTGAGAGAAGAACCGAAGGAAGAAGAGGAACAGAACCCAACAGATCTGGAGCATGGTGCAAAGGTGGAGGGCACAGCTTTAAATGTTACTCAGAAACCTGAAATTGTCATCACGCCTTTTTCACCAAAGACTAAAGATCAGCAGCTACACGAGCAGGATGTAGGCCATGAACATGCAACCATGAGTAACACACCTCCTGAAATTACGAGGACAATTGAGAATGTGAGTCCTTTACTCTCATCAGATGACGGTTTGGAGAAGGTTAGCTTGAGAGAGGAAGAGGAACAGAACCCAACAGATTTTGAGCATGGTGCAAAGGTGGAGGGCACAGCTTTAAATGTTACTCAGACATCTGAGATTGTCATCACGCCATCTTCACCAAAGCCTAAAGAACAGCAGCTTCAGGAGCAGCATGTCGGCCATGAGCACGCAAAGGTGAGTAGCACACGTTCTGAAATTACCAGGACAATTGAGAATTGGAGTCCTTTACTCTTATCAGATGAAGGTTTGGAGAAGGTTAGCCTGAGAGAAGAACAGAAGGAAGAAGAGGAACATAACCGAACAGATTTGGAGAATGGTTCGAAGGTGGAGGGCACAACTTTAAATGTTACTCAGACACCTGAAATTGTCATCACGCCTTCTTTACCAAAGCCTAAAGAACAGCAGCTACACGAGCAGGATGTAGGCCATGAACATGCAACTCTGAATAACACATCTTCTGAAATTACTAGAACAATTGAGAATGTCAGTCCTTTACTCTCATCAAATGATGGTTTGGAGAAGGTTAGCCTGAGAGAAGAACCGAAGGAAGAAGAGGAACAGAACCCAACAGATTTTGAGCATGGTGCAAAGGTGGAGGGCACAGCTTTAAATGTTACTCAGACACCTGAAATTGTCATCACGCCTTCTTCACCAAAGCCTAAAGAACAGCAGCTTCAGGAGCAGCATGTAGGCCATGAACATGCAAATATGAGTAGCACACCTTCTGAAATTGCCAAGACAATTGAGAATTTGGGTCCTTTACTCTTGTCAGATGAAGGTTTGGAGAAGTTTAGCCTGAGAGAAGAACCAAAGGAAGAAGAGGAACAGAACCCAGCAGATTTGGAGCATGGTGCAATGGTGGAAGGCACAGCTTTAAATGTTGCCCAGACACCTGAAATTGTCAGCACGCCTATTTCACCAATGCCTAAAGAACAGCAGTTACACGACCAGGATGTAGGCCATGCACATGCAACTCTTAATAACACACCACCTAAAATTACCAGGACAATTGAGAATGTGAGTCCTTTACTCTCATCAAATGACGGTTTGGAGAAGGTTAGCCTGCGAGAAGAACAGAAAGAAGAAGAGGAACAGAACCCAACAGATTTTGACCGTGGTGCAAAGGTGGAGGGCACAGCTTTAAATGTTACTCAGACACTTGAAAGTTTCATCACGCCTTCTTCACCAAATCCTAAAGAACAGCAGCTTCAGGAGCAGCATGTAAGCCATGAAAATGCAAATACGAGTAGCACATCTTTTGAAATTGCCAAGACAATTGAGAATTTGAGTCCTTTACTCTTATCAGATGAAGGTTTGGAGAAGGTTAGCCTGAGAGAAGAACCAAAGGAAGAAGAGGAACAGAACCCAGCAGATTTGGAGCATGGTGCAAAGGTGGAAGGCACAGCTTTAAATGTTACCCAGACACCTGAAATTGTTAGCACGCCTTCTTCACCAATGCCTAAAGAACAGCAGCTACACGAGCAGGATGTAGGCCATGAACATGCAACGATGAGTAACACACCTTCTGAAATTACAAGGGCAATTGAGAATGTGAGTCCTTTACTCTCATCAGATGATGGTTTGGAGAAGGTTAGCCTGAGAGAAGAACCAAAGGAAGAAGAGGAACAGAACCCAGCAGATTTGGAGCATGGTGCAATGGTGGAAGGCACAGCTTTAAATGTTGCCCAGACACCTGAAATTGTCAGCACGCCTATTTCACCAATGCCTAAAAAACAGCAGTTACACGAGCAGGATGTAGGCCACGAACATGCAAAGGTGAGTAGCACGCCTTCTGAAATTACCAGGACTATTGAGAATGTGAGTCCTTTACTGTCACCAGAAGCTGAGAACGAGCAGATTCATGACCAGAACTGTGTAGAGTTGAATAAAGTAGCTTCAGATTTAACCAAGATGATGCAGGAAGGGATGCCCTTGACTTCACCAAAGATCAGGAAAGAAGAGGACTTATTTTATCATGCAAAACTGAGTGAGACAGCTTCAGCTGTAGCAGAGACTTTCCAGAACAGCATGCCTTGTCGTCCACCAATTCCTCCAGAACAAGAGCAAGAACATACTGTGCATGAGCTTCCCAAGCTAGACCATCCAATTTTGACAGAAGCTTTTTCTGCAAATCAAAAATTCATGTTGTCTCCTTCACCAAATAATCCTAAGTCTGAAGAAAAACAAGACAAGGTGGAGCAGGATGTTGGTTATAAGCAATGGGAAGAGGATCTGTATGACTACACAATGAAGGTAGATTTTCGTTTCCTTTTTGCTCCTGTTCCTGGCATTTAGCATCTTGATTATTGATTCTTGATAAGGTTCCTTATTTTTCTTTCTGCTGCTCACATAATCTCACACCATAGACCATACATATTACAATGTACAATGAAATACTTGAAAAGAATCCTCAAGGCGCTCTCTCTCTCTCTCTCTCTCTCTCTCTCTCTCTCTCTCTCTTTTGTGGAAAATGCCAAGAAAACGGTTCGAACCGTTTTTTCTAAAAGAAAAATTTAAGTTTTTTTTTTTTTTTGAACCGGCAGTTCGACACAACTATTGACTCGTGGGGTTATGACATGATTATTGACTAAGTATCCAAGTGTTGCACTCCAATCTCCAGGAGCTCTCCAAATTTTGATGTGCCCTCCTCGAGTCTATCTAATTACTATTCTAGGCCTGGGACACATGGCTGTCATGCAACGGGTGATTAGTCCCCATGGTTCTCAGTGCTGACTTTGAGGCACCACCCCCAAGCCCCGTCATGGACCTGTGACACTAATGATCACCCCAGCTAACTGTCGGCTGGTTGCTCATCCACAGAGGCATCTCCGCTGCTGATGACTAGGATCCATACGATCATAACTCCACCTACCTGGTGTCCATCCCAGTTACTGGCCCTCGCCAGTACCATGGCCCTCAGCCCCTAGTAACTGGTCGTGCCGGGAATACATTAGAGCCTGACTGGTTTTTTATTACCAAGTAACCCCAATGCGTGTGCTGTACTTTTTTTATTTATTGTCTAGGCTATAAGTACAAAGAATACCAATGCATGCCTTACATGTCTATAATGTTCTTGAGGAACAAATTGTAATGAAATGGGGGGTAGGGATCACCAAGGACTTGATATAATCATGAAATTGTTTTTAATTTTGATTATTTGTAAGTTTAGATTCTTGAGAGAGAGAGAGAGAGAGAGAGAGAGAGAGAGAGAGAGAGAGAGAGAGAGAGAGAGAGAGAGAGAGAGAGAGAGAGAGAGAGATGTTATAGTTGAAGTTTATTGAAGACACTTAATAACCCTGTTCAGAGAGAGAGAGAGAGAGAGAGAGAGAGAGAGGTGTTATAGTTGAAGTTTATTGAAGACACTTAATAACCCTGTTTATTGGCATGAACATGGTTTTCTTGGAATTTATTTGGTGCTATTATTATGTAAATATTTTCAGGTCTCCAAGAGAAAAAGGACAGAGGAACTGCAGAATGAAATCACTGCTATAAAAAAAATATTGATAGGTGATCATAGGCTTTCACATGGATCTCTTATGATGGAATTGAAAAATTTGTATAATCTTGTGGGCATTCAGTTTCCACATTCAGGAGATATTTTGGGAGGGGATGTAGAACAAATTGCTTGTGCTATGCAGCCACTCAAGGACGTGGTTGGGATCAAGTAAGTGGTATTGTTGCTGGAATGTAATGAGGTCAAGGTGACGCAATTTTGTATATTCTAAGCTCATAAGGCCAATATTTCTTGGATTGTGGTTATGTATAGTTCCAACTTCAACAACATGCTACATCGTGTTGACCAATTTTGAAAATATTCTCAATAGTGTTTATGCTTCTTCTCTCATGAGCACAAATGAGAAATTTCCATGTGTACTTCTATTGTAACCTGCAAATTAGATGTGAATTCTCAAATCAACTCCTATTTATGTGCATTTGTTGTTTGTATTACTCAAAAAAATGGATCTGTCTGGTGAGATTTATGTATGCGCATGTGTGTTTGTGTGTGTGTGTGTGTGTGTGTGTGTGTGTGTGAGAGAGAGAGAGAGAGAGAGGTTTTTATTAACATACCAGGGGTCTAATGGACGAGCTGGAATGTAGTCCTATACTAAGACAAGATTTTGTTAAAGTAAAAAGTTTAATTGAACAAATCTAAGCTCAGAAAATTGTTTCCAACAAAGACTCTTGTAAGACTTTTCTATATATGAGTGGTAAAGCTGCCAAAGGTCATATTGACAAAGTTGTGTTGGGATTGCCATGATGTTTCAAACAAATCCTAAAACTGTCTGACTGGTTTGTAGGCTTGCGCACTCCATAAGATGTCATTTTGTTTCCATTTCTCTAGACAAGAGACAAAGACATTCTTCCGAACTCAATTCTGGTCGATTGTACCTTCCTGTCTCTGATCCTGTAAACTTTTGTGTTCTCAAGCATGTTTCTTTATCATATAATTATTTGTGATGATGTGGCTTGGACGAATTTTATTTGTACATTCAATATTGTAATGAAATTTTTTGTTCAAGGGCTCTTTTCATAAAACTCTGGTAAATTTGTTCTCTAAAATGGATTTCAATTCACATGTTGCCGGTGTTGCCTTGCTAGTGGATTCTCCAATATAAGCACCACTTGTAAAGGGCAATCCCCATCTATTTAAATTTGTGACTTTGAATCATTATTTTCTGGGGAGAGAGAAGAAGAAGAAGAAGAAGAAGCCTCACGAATCTTTCATGCCAAAAACTATATTCATAAGACAGAAAAAAGTAGAATGCATGTATTAATCCGATTGATGGCAGTGTAGAGCATTGCATATGACAATAGAAGTACAGTGCATATGGATGTCTTTGAGAAAGGAACAAATTAAGCTATTCCTACTAGACTGTACATAATGGCATATTACTGAATAATAGAAAAATTTGAAAGGTATGATGTGGTGTGGTCATGTTCACTTTCAGAATGACTACAGAGAAAAATAGCATACTTTCCAAGAAATGAGTAGTTGCAGGTGTTTATGCTAAAAGCTTTCTTCTGCACTGTCTTGTACATCGTCTATGATTAGAAAAATAAGTAGTACATGCAATCCTGCTGGTGGTGGGTGCTGGTGTAGTCTTTTCTCAACAACAGCACTGTGGCGGCTGCAATGTCTTTTGCTCCCAACTCGGCCTCTGACTCAATGTTATGTTGTACATGTCACATAGAAAAGTATGAAGTGATGTGTATATCTAATGCTCCATCTTTGAGCTAGAACAAAGCTGATAAATAATGTCCTCTCTATATCCCACGAAAGTGGCCAATCTCAAATCTCAAGTTTATTGGCAGCAAACGCTGAGCTAGCCCATCACAAGCTGTAAATTATGAAACATTCGGATGTAAAGTTAGCTAGGAGCTGAATCATATCGTTTTGCATGCCGAAGTGCTCACAGTAAATACGAAAACTCAAGTCCAAGAGGGCCATCTCTTCTGATGTACGAAGTGTAGAAATGTTGAGAGAGAGAGAGAGAGAGAGAGAGACACACACACACACACACACATACACACACACACACACACACACACACACACACACGGGGGAGAATCTTGCTTTTCTTCATTCTAAGGTGGGGCGGTAATAAGTCTGTTTCAAAAACACACTTTTCGATAGAAGGTTGAGTTGTTTTAGATTTTACGGTGATATCCTAACTAGCCAAGTATAGTTGTTTGAATATCTCTAATAAGTTAAGAGTTCATTTGCTTTTTTCTATGTCTTCTTATATCTCTGCTCATGTTGAAAGTGGATAGGTCTACATATTCTTTATTTCTTTCTGCTGGCTGGAATGATCATGCATCAAAGTAGAGCTACATTTTGTAACAATAGGTTCGCCAATGGCAGGTGGCAGTAGAAGCTAATTACTTCAATGAGGGATCATTTCCTCCAAACTTACTGGTAAAAGGGCAAAAACGAATCTCTTGTCCCTACCCAGTTCTGATTTGGAACTGGGGAACATTGTTTCCTGTTTAAAGGTTCTGAACATCTTCCTTACGCTACTAACAGGTTTTTGCGAAGCTTATGGGTGAAATACCTTGTGAAGGGCTTGTCAGGGAGATGAGCTATAATCAAGTCATAAGAATCTGCTGGTACCTATTTGATTGTTCATTTTGCCATCAAGCTGAACAACAATCTAACTGACAAAAGAGTCTCTTAGCAGTAGCTTTCCTTCTGTTCAGAAACTCCCGTAAAAGAGATGTAGGGACTGTGGAGCATTCTAGCAGGGTTGGTACTCCTGATTATTGCTCCTTCAATCTGGAATATCAATAATTTGTGAAATCTGGCTAGTTTGCAAACCCAGCTTCTATTATTACAGCAAGCTGAGGTTTTTGTTGGGCGTCTTGCATCATCAATCTGGACCTGCCTGCTCAGGCAAAATATAGTCGTTGGCATATTAGTGTGTTTTGATGGACTTGATAAGGATTTGTGTCAATCCAATATTTAGTGAAAAAATAAGAAAGAACCTATCCTGGACTTCTGCATCTTCAGGAAAATTTATCAAGTGTGGAAACTGGAGAAAAGAGTAATGAAATTGAACAGGCGTAAGAAACAAATTCTTGATCGTAACTCTTATCATTCTGAAAAACACACAATAGCAGTAAAAAAAGCAATGTTACATTCAATTTCCATACAATGGAGAACTACCTTCAAGCAGTAGTTTGTCATACACTGAAATATTGTGACTCAACTGCTGTTAGTAACTAAATTCACATTTGAATAAATGCTCACAGCTCTATGAACACAAGTTGAAATACAATTTTGAAACAATTTTTTTTCATTCCTTTTGTATTTACTTCAGGGAAGCTTGTCAAGATTTTCTGTTTATACCTTACACTAGCTTTGTTTAGTTTTTTGTCCAACTGCTTTCTCCAAATTGACATGAAAATACTCGTAACTCTGCAACCCTTGAGTTAAAAGAAAGCTAAGAAAAAATTTCGCCTTCCTATCAGATCCATTAGTTTTTTGAGCTTGTAGCGTCCATTATCACCCTATGGAAGACATCCTGAAGGAAATGTTGTGTTAACAAAATCATGCAGGATCAATCAGATATTTGTATCTGAAAATTTATTGGACAGTTTTTGTTTGTCCATGACTTGCTAATAAGGGGGAAAGAAAAAGCTTCATGTTTTACTAATATTATACTCACTTCACCTAACTCATCGGCTGGAAGTGCTCCCTTCCAAATGCTTTAGCCTACACTGCCAGAATGATCATATTCACAAATGGACTCTCATCTCGCTATGGCTCTCAGCTCGTGTGCACCATGTGCAAAGTGGCAGCGGTCAGCAAAAGTACACGTTCCGGCATTGAAGTTTTCACAAAGCTTTGTCTTGAAATTGTGGGATCCTAGAAAGCTTGTCCGTGGAGGAGCTGATTCTCTCTCTTGAAGCAGCTGTTGTACCATCGCACTTGCTCTCTCAATCTGCTCAATTGTGCCCTCCATTTCCACATTTTTCATGCTTGGGTCAGATTCATGGTCACGGATGGAGACTTTGCAACCAGTTTCTTTGCTAATTTGCTTGACATTGGCACCAGCTTTTCCAATAACTGCCCCAGCATAATTCGCATTTATGGCCATCTTGGTCAAAGAAATGGTTCCAATTGTGATGGCTGCAGTCACGCCAGGGGGGACTGGCTCTCCAAAATATATGGTGGTAGCCACTGAGTTGTGGCCAAGTAGGGTAGAACCATTTTCAATTGACACTGAAGTTAAATGCATGGCTTTTTCTGTTTGCCCACATGGCTGCTTATTCAAGTGTGGATATGGTGTACGCAAATCACTCTCTCCATGTGCAAAGTGGCATTTACCTCCGAACTTGCAACCTTCAAGAGATGAGAACCTGTTGCACAGACGAGTCTTATACGCGTTAATTGTGAAACTTGGATCTGCATTTCCTTGAATAATTTGTCCATATGCTCCACTACTCGTTTTGACACCATTTGCAGGTCGTCCTGCTGTCACATTCTGATTTACAGCCATCACACCAAAATTGACTCCTTGTGAGTGCGTAGAATGACAAGTTTCGCCAGACGGACATCCAGATGTACTGCTATACAGAAACGTGAAAAATCAGTCAGTCTCTGTTCTAAAAGAACATAAAAAAAAAGTCCGTCATTTTGGAGCCAATCATTGATTATTGATGTCATATATCATTTGTAATCTTTTGCTTGGTTGCACTTCAAAGGACAGGTTGACAGGTAGTAGATGTTATGGAATGTATTTTCTAGTTGGGGATTTTAAACTGAAATTGGTTATTAGTTACTAATTTCATCCCAGTTGATGGTGAATGCATAGCCGGAAGATACAAGTTTAGTTAGTGCACTGAAGAAGTAAATTCAGATGCTGAGGTTGTTTAAGTTTCAATTGCTATTAAGAAAATCAATGAGCATTAGAAGGCAGATACCGTGCATTATCTATGCTCCAAGATTATTACTAGTCATTATAACCTGAATTAATATGTATTCAGGAGACTGTCGTTGCTGACAGTTATCATCTCTTGATGCATTGGCGTGATATTATATAGGTATGCCTATAAATTAGGCCAGTTAATATTGATTCCTTTTGGTTTAGGTGGATACAAGATGGCAGGGGACTGTTTGACCAAGGTTGCTTCCATGGAAACAGGGGTACCTACAAGCACTATGATGTCCCTTTCCATGCTTGATGTCACTTCATTCGACATCCATGCTTCAAAGCTGTCTGCATCCAGTTTTAGGGGAAGTTACTTGCATGAACCATTAAACAACTTTAAATGGATTTTGTATAAGTGCCCTGCTTTGCAGTAAGGAAATCAATATTACAGAAATGGCAATATTCTCTAATGATTACAATGTTCTGCACAGTTTTTCATTGTGTCCCTGTGCAAATGTAATTTACGTGAGCTGCTATACTGACAACCACAGCTGGACATTCAATATCAGTAATCATGGCAGCAAGTCATGCATTTTTGAACGATTTTTCCCCTAAGAATATTCTATAGATTAAAGTGGTAATTATGCATATTTTTTGCACTTTTAGTACAAGAGTAAAAAAGAAGTTTTTCACATTGATGAATGATCAAAAGTTTTATCAGATAGAATAGACTATTGTTAAGTCAACATAAGCATGCAATTGAAATCAATAATGCATCAATAAACCTAAGAGAATCAATGGCACTGGTCATTAACCTGAAAAACTTAGCACACAGCTTGTCATATCCAGCTGCTGTTGATGGTGGTAGATTCCTGTCATCTGCAACAGAATATCTGTGAGTGTCGAAGACAATTAAGAGTTCAATTCTACCTCAAAGATGATCAAAATTATTGATTGATCTCCATCTTTTATCTGATTGATTATGTAGTCGCTGATGGATTCATTTATTAACCAGGACTGCTATATTCTGATTACAAGAGCGTAGTGCTGCCTATTTATTGATTAGTGATGTGCTGCTAGCCACACAATTCCCCGGTGCAAGAACGGATCTAGGAGGATTCCTTGAATAGAACCAGATACCAGTCCTATTTTTAACTTGGGAAAATTGTGACTAATGATTCTTCCTAAAGAAATACATCTACATGTACTAAGCGGAAAGAATGCGGTTCTATAGGAATTTCTTACTCAGTTGCTTTTATATTCCAGTTCAAAAATACAGGCAGTGCATAAACGATGAGAAAAATTATTGACACTCTTTATAAAGAGGTACAAAACATAAACGTGATAAATCAATTTGTCAAGAAGTGAACATTCAGGAGCAGAGAGAACCAGCAACGCCTTGCTTGAATTGGCAGTTGCTTAAGTAGGGGCAGCTTTCAGGATCACTGTAGTGATTACATGTATTTACGGCTTCAAATGCCGATGGTTGTTGCCATCCATTCTGCTGCTGCCAGGTCACAACATTTGGGTCTACCATCTGTCCATAATAACTGCCGGTCGTGGGATCCACATAAGGCGCATAGTAGTTCTCGCATGAAGGATGTGCGTTGGACGCATAGCCATTTGTCGTCGCAAGCATTGCAGAAGCCGTGCTACCAATTAAAGGCTCTCCGTCGTTGTAGACAACATTGTTCACAGCTGCGGTGAAATTGCCATTGCACATCGATTCATTTGCAGTTGCGAACACGCCTGTGTCGGAGTAGGGAGCAATGCTGGTGTTACCAGCCATCGCCATGGAATTGCCATTCATTGCAAAATTGTTGCAGTCAGTGGGATTAGGCTGTTCAATTATGCTGATTCCAGTCATCGTGTAACCATTGTTTATCATGGAATTTCCAGCGTAGACTGTAGAATTGACCGCATACGGATCAGTATTCTGCATATAGCTGTTGGCAAGGTTATGATTCCCATTTGCAAGATAGCCATTCGCCATGGGAGGATTCCCAACCGCTGCACTTCCGTTGGACACTATACCGTTTTGAATGTTAGCATCTCCATTTGCGATCTGGAAAGCTCCATGTCCGTTTGTGGGATTGCCTTCTGACCTTGCTTTCTTTTGCACCGGTTCATACGATCCCATTTTCTCAGTCCCTTTCCTCAGACCCTCTGTGCAAGGCGCAGTCACGCTTGGATCGTAGATCAATCTATAACCAACAGACAAAGCTGAACATTGAAAGCAGTGAAAAGAACCTTGGACAAGCTTTCTTTGAGACAGTTTAACTCTTTGATTCCAAATCCAGCCAAGTGTTGCACCAGAATAGTATGTATCTTAGAGATGGCAAGCATGGCATCATCTCAAGATCCAATGTATGCATTTCGCTCCCTGCAAGCCTACACAGAATCAACTTGGGATCTAGTAACCGCTTCCCTTGATTACATGCTCACCAGAATACAGAAATGCTGATGAGAGTAATGGAATTGGGAGTGACAAGAAAAGGGAGTGGAAACTAGTTTGCAATATGAGAGTGACAAATTAAGCCGGGGAAGATGGAGATGGCGGGCGCTTTGAATTTCCGAGGAGGAGGAGAAGCGATCGAGCGAGCGAGAGAGAGAGAGAGAAGAATGGATGGATCAAGAGACAGAAAAGAACGGGGAATGGAAGACAGAGAAAAGAGAGAGAGAGAGAGAGAGAGAGAGAGAGAGAGAGAGAGAGAGAGAGAGTGAGTTGGTTGCCAGGCCGTTAGCGAAGGGAGGCACCAGAAAAATAGCCCCCGCCATATCGTCTCTTCAGGACCCCATGGAGGTTTAAGTAAACTAAAAGGTAATGGCCCTTGGGAGCGCCATTACCACAAATAATCCGGACCCGGGCAGCAAGTGGCCGAGGCTAGGAGATGCTCGGGGACCGGATTATTTGTGTAATCCGAAGTTCCTTATTGGCGCCTCACCAGGCTTAACGCCCGCGCCAATGGGGGCATGGAACTCATCTGTGGGGCCAGAGGGAGCTGCCCCGGCATCGAGCTCAGGCTTCAAGACCCCTCGGGTGCATGGAGGCGTAATGGTGGCCCGTCTGTTTGCTGGACTGCTGCGTCCATCCAGCGAGTAGAGGCGTACATTCTACGGCTGCGTCCATCCAACGCGCATCCAACTGCCAACTGCCTAAGGAACGGAAGCGCACTACTAGTGGGGCGTTCATGGAGGATTTTGTCCCCATCTTGGCTATGCTACTACGCTAAAAAGCTCGGCTTTCACCTATGCTTCGCCCTCCTCTTAATAAGAGACGAGCGCTTGATACTGGCAAAAACCTAGGAGCTGTTGTATTGAGTAATTCATCTTCTATTTTTGTTGCATTTATGCTTTCCAGGGAAGATTGCATGTATTTTGTTCTTCCACAATAGAATCTGAATGTTCTCTACAAAAAACTTGGAGCTGTTGTATCGAGTAATTCATCTTCTATTTTTGTTGCATTTATGCTTTCCAATGAAGCTTGCATGCGTTTTGTTCTTCCACAATAGAATCTGAATGTTCTCTACGAAGTTAGACTTTACGGTCGACCTTAGTCCATGTGGAATAAGCATCATTGGCTGACATGAACTTAAAGAGAGAAACTAAACCAAATCCTTTCTATTTGGACATTGAGGCATTATCCAATGGTATTAGGTGTTAGCAAACTTTTTAGCAACCCTAAAGTTGTTGCCTAGGTTAATGGCAAGCGAGAAGAATAACATTAGAGGACATGTGATGAAAAAGCTATTGACGGAAGGCTCTACAAGAAGCGAGTAGAGGGCATCTACAAGAGATATACGCTTCCAAAGGAGATTCCCTTCATCTTGAAAGAGCATCATGAAAGGGCATTTTTTTAGAATGGTCATGTAAGAAAAGCACTAAGGGTTGGGTATTGGTGGGCCACATCTTTCAAATTTGTCATGACCATTGCTTGGATGATAATTGAAACCATTGCTTTTGCTAATTGCCCAACTACGAGTTAAGAAGTAGGACATTGATTATGAAAGACCTATCAAACTAACATCAGTTTAAAAGAGCTATGAGAGCTATATCTTAGTTGCAAGTAACTATTTCACAATCAAAGGCAAATTCAGTCAAGCAAGGTGCATCAAACAAAATTGCCAAATTCTCAATGGAGAACATAATTTGTAGGTATGGATGACCAATATAGTTGGTGTCTGACAAAGGAACTCATATATTATACTAGTTGATCCAAAAATTCACAAGATGACTGGCTATGAAGCACAATAAGATCACTCCTTACAATTCACAAGCTAATGAGTGGTTAAAGAGCACCAACAAGAAACTAGGTGAGATTTAGAAACAGATGATGTTAGATGGCAAGAGGAATTGGGATTCTAAAGTGATAGAATGGGATTATAATATTGCTTCAACAACAAGCACTAATTATCACCTTAGATTTCTTGATATATGGGATGGAGAATGTGAATAATATCAAATTGTACTATAATTAATATGTGAAGATTGAATCAAACACAGGGAGCTCCCATGCCAAATTTAACGAGTCCATTAAAGTTGTGCTAAAAACAAAGGTGGGTTGACCACTTGACATACATTTGGGTGAAAACATCACTTGCAATGTTGATGAGTAGAAAGGTTTTATAATTGGTTTTTAGATTTTCCATCTGAATGGAATCACTCATCCCAAAGGTGAGAGACGATTTTTTCCTAGTGTGAAATAAGTAACCAGGCTATGGAGAACCAAGAACCTTATTTTGGTAGTCTGTGTGAAAGAATTTGGAAGATTAATGGAGCAATTTCGTGACATGGTAGTCATTCACATACTAAGAGGATAGAACTAAGAGGTGGATAAACTAGAAAGTTTGCCTTTGAAGTAGACATAATGATGGAATGTGAACAAATGTTCAATGTTCGAAGGTTCTTTGTTGGTAAGAAACACCCTTGAGTGACATTGAAGTCCTATACACTAAGATGTCAAGTGGTTGACATATTGCATTTTATAGATAGAGAGGCATAGGACTCATAAAATCTAAAGTATGAAGGTATCAACATGGAGGATGGCGGAACCCTGAAATGGTGCCCAAGTTGGATTAAGAGGAGTCTACTACTCCTAGACAAGGCCAATACAATTGGCTATCAACGGCTACCGCTACACAAGTCTAATACAGCTACTGGTTAGAACATGGGAAGACTAAGGGATTGTGCTCTTATTTTGAATAGAAAGAGACTATCAAGAGGAGTCTAGATTATTTTGGAGATTTGCACTAATTCTTTGAATAAGAGGATATGACGTAGATAGCATGAATCCTCACTAGGAGGACTATATCTATAATATTTGAGTGGGTCACTAGATTTTAGAATACTCAGCTATTACCTACCACCATCCCACAACACAAAACCACACGAGTTAGAACAACGGGGAAGATAGGTGTCATAGCTGAGCATCAGTTGTTATTTATGTCCGAAACAAGATTCACTACTTTATCAGCATAAATTCAGCTGCATAGAATACGTCCAATGTTCCCAACCATAGTTTACTTTACTCACAAATACGTTCTGCCCTAGGTTTTGAACTGTATTAGGGCAGAAACCATACTGATTAGTTTTAGGGCATAAGCAAAGTATGTAATTTACAAAATTCACATTTAACATATTATGAAGCTATCATTTTTTTCAACATACAAAAAGGCACGGTCCAGGTATAGCATTAGGTGTTAGGGCAAATCCGTGACATGCTGACCCGTCGAACTCCATGCATGAAGACCTATTAGAGTTCAAATGCTATGAGGCTTAGGCAAATCCATGCCATTCAAGCTTCGATGAAGCACACCCATTTACAGCTATAACATACTAACTGCAATCATAGTCCATTTATCCAACAATTCTACAATTTGCAATTACATCATTCTATTTTATGTATTGCAAATGTAAAACAATGGTATTCCTTATTAAGCATAATGAAAAGTAATCTCACATTCACGCACCTATCTTCTGACCCTATCTTTCGTGTGAGAACACTTACAATATCTCACATCCTCATATGAAATGCATATACGAACAATCTCACCTAAGCCCTAAAAGATGTTTCCAAAGACATTTTACGGTTTATAGTGATAAAATTTAGTATGTATTGCAATATTGCTTCATACCTGTATGCATGGTGAAGTGGTATCCTGAAAATACCAAGGTGAGGCAAAAACCAGCATGGTTTTTTAGGGATCCTATAGTTTATTGTTCACGGAAGTACTATAATATAGAGAAATATGCATGTAGTAGAGTCCATGAGAGAGAGAGAGAGAGAGAGAGAGAGAGAGAGAGAGAGAGAGAGAGAGAGAGAGAGAGAGAGAGAGAGAGAGAGAGAGAGAGAGAGAGAGAGAGAGAGAGAGAGAGCTTGTGCATCAAAACCACCCTCCATGTGCACATCAGTCTCACTTCCATTCACCACTCCTTAATGGATTTGGCATTTGTTTTTTTTCATATGCTCAAAACTCAATATGCTTGATGCGTAAAGAAAGGTACAATTTTGAATCAAACAATTTTGAATGTCTATCGGTGCTCAAACCATCTATAGAATGTTGTTGATTAAGTTCCATCCATAATACAACTGGACACACTTTTGTTTGTTCTTGTCGCCTCTCAAATCAATTTCTCGATACATCCGGTCATTGTACGATCTATGAGAAGTCAGACTCCTGAAGCTTGCCTTGATTGTTAGGTTGCATGAATGTTCCTTATCAGGCCATAATCTAATGGTCTTTTCAAATCTCAACTTTTTGAGGATGCTATTGACTTTATCGTATTTCACAAAGCATTTATGATCCTTGCAAACTTGTCAACAATGGATGTTCTCTCTTCATTGCATGATCTAATGCCTTATTACAATGTTTTTTTGCGTTATTTAACCATCTTAACCCCCCCCCCCAAAAAAAAAAAAACATATTGAATACCACCTATAAGATTATGGTTCAAAACCTTAGCCACCCCTATTCCTCAATTGGCTCTTGCATTTTAACTATGTGTAACCCTCCAAGGTAACCTAACCTACGACAAAATTACGACCTTGTCTCTAGTAGATGCTAGATGTGTTCTGCATCCCTTTGGCAGCTCTGAATTTTAAGCCAAATCAAATATTTCCTAGATAGCTTGCCATGTTTCAGAAATTGTTGGTGAAAACTTGGTACACATCCATATATGTAAGACCATCAACTTCAAAGACACAAAAGATGCTTCAAGCACTTCAAAGTTAGAAATCATTGTACTTAATTGAATCATTTTCCAAACACTCTGGAATGAGGTGTGAAGGTACAAAATATTATCATGGTGGGATCGTGGGCTGTCAACCCATTCTCCCATCCGTGCAACAGGATTGTAACCCGCTTTCTTGGTTCATAGAGCATACTTGATCTGCAAATGGCAAGCATGTAGTTAATGGAAACGCGGATTACAACAACAAACAACTTAGTTAGTGATAGAAAAGTGGATCAGAATTTGTTTTTTTCTCAAAAAAAAAACTCTTGTGTATTAATACTCTTATGAAAATAGATTCTGAATCCCCTCTTCCATCAAATCAACACTCCTAATCCTTCAGTTGATTCTCATACGAAAACTCCTCTTGCAGGTTGAACTCAAACATACACCAACAAATCTCCCACTTGAGGGCGGAGGGGAAGGGTGGTTTGCTATTATTATCATACCCAAATTCCTCATATTCTTGATATTGTGACCAACCACTTAATCAACAATTTCAATATTGCAACTTGTTGAGGATCATTTGGACCACTCGTTGAGGCACATAGATTACAACGTTTTGGTACAATAAGTAATGTTTTATGTACATGGCACATGTTCTTGATATCTTTTATATTCGCCCTAATAGCCGCCAGTGGAAACAACATGTCTATGTTCTCAATCATACAATGCTATAGCCAATATTGATCAAGGCAAGCACCTCTTGCACAATAATCATATAGTTTTCAATCTTGATGACACATGTTATAGCTTTATGTAGACTCTTTAATTTCTCCGGTTGTATTGATACTTGAGTCCTTTTTAGGTAGAAAGAAAGAATCCACTCATGTAGAGGCTTGGAAGCCCCACACTACTAGATGAGCTCCTAATCTTTCAAATATGCTCGCGAATGGTTCAAGAATTACCTTATTTGGCTCTTGTGAAGGCATAGATCAAATACTTAGAAACTTGAAATTTGTTCAAGAACATGTTAATGAACATCGTATTATTTTGTGTTAATCTAGGCTCTATCTAGTAACACCATTTGCTCACCCCTCCGACTAAATCCCACTGAAAGATGTATTGATAAATACATCAACTCAATGCCTTCTATGGTTCTCATTTGAATTAAACTTTTTGCATTCAAGACAACTTAAATGGGAGATGAGTTTTTTGTTGAGTTGATTGCAAAAAGCAGTCATAAGTTCTTAAAACAACAAACTTCTTGAAAGTTGCGAGTTAGTTTCATTGGATTTTTTCCAGGATATGGAGGTGCAATAACAAATATAACACTTTTGTTTGCAGCATAACAACACCAAGGGTAAACCTATAAATCAGAAATTATTTTGCAAACATAGTTTCATATTGTTGAAACGAATCCTATGGGCATTATTTGGGTGTGGAGTGGCGTAAGACGCACGCTATTATGGTGATCAATATTACAAAAGGATTGATCAAGTTTAACCTAGGTGGACATGTCTATGAAGTTCAAAGCTGAAAGTATAAACAAATTGAATTGATAATGTCTTAAGAAGTCCAAGTTTAACCCAGGTGGACATGTCTACAAAGTTCAAAGCTGAAAGTATAAGCAAATTAATTAAGTTTGAATTAATAATGTCTTAATAAGTCCAAAGAAAATTTCAGATAAAATGTGGAAATGTTCCAGTCTTTTATTGAAAACACTATGAGTTGAAGTTTTAACCAACATGTGAAGAAAAGCATACAACGCATTAGTAAATATCACTCAAGACACAAAGCCTCAAATGGAAGGATGGGTTATACTTCACAACAGAAGCCTGGTAGACCCAGATTGAGCCATACAGACATAAAATTGGATGCTTTCAAGTCAGAGAAAAGTTGGCCTCCAGCCTAATAACAAAACCCATATAGCACAGCACAGTATCATATTTGATCGGTTTTAAGCAAGACACTACTACTGATACAAAAAAATCAAAAGTCTCTAATCGTTTTTAGGTTGCAAAAAACCCGACAGGCAAATGGTCAATGTTAACTAGTCTAATTAAACTGCCATGAGTTTTTTACTTCTCCTGGATCAAGCCTTGGAGGGTTTGTGTGCCTTGTCCAAGTACTTCTTCAGGTTCATAAAGCTTCTTCGTGAAATGAGACTCAATATCACCAAAGGCTGCCGTTCATGTAACTACTATGGCTCCAGGTGAGTTTTGTTAACCCCGAACGCTTGCTTTGTTAGGTCTTCGTGTCATTCCACTCAAACTGTCGTGGTTAACGAATTTACAGAAGGGTTGTCACACTTCTAACGTGGTCATCATGTGCGTTAAAACAGTCCAATAGAAACTCACATGCTAGAAAATTAAAAAGCAAACCAAAAGACAATAACAAGGTTCAGAAAGTTTAGGGTTGAATGCTATATTAGCCCATAACAGATGGTCTCCTTCCCAGCCAGGAAAAACGTATCAAAGTCTCAAACTCAAACTACATTTCTAGCCGAAGAAGTTTTTCCACTGGTAAAGCTTCACAATAACCTGCAAGCATATGGATTTGTCCAGATGCATATAATGGAGAACTACAGAAGTTTATAAATTGAACTGGTGTACAAAGTGGATTGCAGATCTTTGACAGCCTTAAACGGCCAGGAGGATAAACGTGCTGCATTGTTCACCATCTACAGGCTGTTGAATTAAGCCATTCCACCACTGGATGCTGTCCGAATGATTTGCAAAAGTGCTGTGCCAAAACTAACAATAGTAAACGAAGGACATGCAGAAAAACTTGTTTTTGCAAACAGATAGCTTATTATCAACACCTACACAAAGCTTTAAAATTCATAGTTTAAGCTTTAAGGCAACTTACCAGAACCAATGACAACAAAAATAAAGAAACCCAGCACTATCGGGCCTACAGGGTAAGGGTTTCCCTTCTTGATTGTACTCTCTGGCACAAGGCCCCTCTTGAAAATATTCTTTTGGAACTTTGCACTCTTTCGATCTGCCAAGCGCTTGGAAGTAGTCTGTCAGGAGCAACCAAGCTGTTGATATAGACTTTCAAGTATGCAAGAGCTTACAAAGAGTTCATGAAAGCAACCACAAAATAGAGCTGATTATGATATGCAAGTACCCCAAGTCTGTACTCCACCTCCTTGATAGAGATATTGTGAAAGCAAGTACAAATAAAGAACTGAAAAAGCTACCTAAACAACCGAACCTAAACTAATCTAGTTATTCCAAGCTACCACGGGGACCTAGGCACTGTTACAGAAATCATTGCAGACATTATTACATAAACTCAAACAGCTGGATCAGGATAATGCACTATTGACAATTTAATGTCAAATTTGGAGGAATGTTCCAAAGTGTATCAAAGTTACAGTATCTTTGTAGCAGCAAAATCATTTTCTGCATTGGTAGTAAGTTCTCCTGCTTATGGAACTACTCAGAGAAATTCGGCCAAGTAACTACGTGTCCGTGTGCGTGCACACGTGCATGCATCCAGATGCACACGCGTACACGAGCGCGCGCGCGCGCGCGCGCGTGTGTGTGTGTGTGTGTGTGTGTGTGTGTGTGTGTGTGTGTGTGTGAGAGAGAGAGAGAGAGAGAGAGAGAGAGAGAGAGAGAGAGAGAGATATGCTTAGCATCAGATTGAACCAGAATTACAACGTTTGAAACATTGATATCCTGATCAGATTTAAGGACCCCAGTCAATGTTGAGAACACATTAGTTTTAGATGCACATCCTGTGGCACGCTGAAACTAAAATATGACTGCCATTTCACTTTTGAAACAGAAAAGCAAGTACAAGAAAATTCAGGTCATCCTCTGATTTTGGTGCATGTTATGATCTGGGAAACATCAACAATGGTCTAATTGAAGTCAAAAAATGTGAGGGATCCAAAAAAATTTAAGAGGCCCAAGTGACAATACAACTTGTGCTCTTTACTCTCTACAAATCCATTGACCTCAATGTTTGTCAAGAACTGACGATCTGGTACTATGGTCAAACAGCAACCAGAGCTTTGTGAGTCTACTAAGCAAGGCTGCTAATATCTTCTACTATACTATATCGTGCATCTCCGTCCTCAACTTTGGTCGGTTGTAAAATAAATAATAACTGTGCTTGGTGCAATCAGGGTTGTCCTCAATGCACCTTGTGAAAATCCGGCGTCTGCTAGTTCTATGGTCAAACAGGAACTGAGGTGCCTGAAAGTCTGTAAGACCATTAGCAGGGCTGCTAATGTCTTTCACTATAAAATAACGTGCAACTTCTTCCTCAACTTCAGTCGATTGTAGAAGACCTAATGACTCATCTCAAAGGTGCACATAATTGTGGGCACAATGGTTATTGCTCTTGCTTATAAGCCACAGATCCTTTGCTCTTTGCACCTTAGATCAAATTCAAGTAAGCAAAATATTTCAACATATTCCACCTTTCACGTTGAGGCATGCCTCATGCTATGCCACTATTCATTCTTTACATGATCGCATATGTGAGAAAGCCCACAGTAACTGAACAGTGTTCGTTGCAAGGTCAAATAAAGCCGAAAGTTTCAAATTAAACAAACGCGAATTTTTTCGTGAGTAAAATGAAAAAATTGTCGCAAGGCAACAGAATAGGTTTCATGCTCTCCACTACCTTCTGCCATTGATAAATAGTTTTGTATACATGGCAAACGCTATCAAAAGGCATCAAAATTATTTTCATGTTGGCCTGTACATTCTGCCTTTGACAGATAGTTTTGTATACATGCATGACAAACTTGAATTATGAATGCACCCTCCGCGACTGCGACTTGCAAGTACTAAATTAGTGATCCTTGTCCAATGCACATCGATCTCCATCAATTTGAAAAGAAAGGCAATATTTTATCCATATCCTTCTTCAATCAGGAGATATCTAATATCTATTGAGAACTTCAAAAAAGAAAGGTACAAGTAAAGTTGACTAACCGCCTCTACCAAAGTGTCAATGCATTGGACGCAGCAGAATAAAGGCTCCGAGGTATTAAAAACAAGTAATGGGAAAAAGACCCAGTGATTGACACAAATTGAGTCTCTCATGGCAAACAATGTCAACTCGAAAAACAAAGCGCTTCAACAAACCCAGCTCATCCAATCACCATCGACTCGGACGATTATCAAATCAAACTATTAAACGTGTCTTTCATCTCCAAATTTCAAAACTGAACACGAACTCAAAGATATCAAATCTGAGTATTCAGTCGGCACTTTCGTAAGCAATACGTATTGCATCAGATCTACTCAGACGGATAAGATAAATCACAAAAAGTAAACGATAGAGTTGCTGTGCGATTATCATCGGGTAAGGCTGGTAGAGCACAAGCATCATGCTTAAGGCTGAAAACTTCAAAGCTCGATGCCCTTTTTACATGATATAAGATTGTTAACATTGAACCAGACAGATGCAAGCGAGTAAGATTGCTATGCATAATCTTGAAGTCGTAATCCTTAATATAAGCAGCGAAAGGGACAAATGAAAACGAACTTTCACAACAAAAACGATCCCGATCAAATTCTGTAAAACAGTACGAACATCCACGTTTTCCTCCGATTCTCATTCCTTATTGGTACGGAAGACTCACCATCGTCGCTAGGTTTTCTGAGAGCTTGCCGATTAACAGCACTCGATAGCCGCAGTCCAGGCCACTTCTGCAAATGAACATACACTTTATATTTACCAAAACTCACATAGCAAAAAAACGTAAAACTGCATAATAAGGTAACAAAAGTGAACACAGAATCAGGAAACGACATGAGATAACAAAAGCTAACACACAAAACCAAAACTGCATAGTAATGTAACAAAAGGGAACAGAGAATGGTGAAAAACTACGTTAAGATAACAAATGGTAACACAGCATCAATCAAACACAGATTAATTACAAACCTGGACAGATCTGTAGCAGAGCAAAGGTACGGATCTAGTAACCTGCCGAACAAATCTTATAAATCTGATCAGCTTCAGCTACCATAGACGAGCATAAAATAGCAGCAGATCCGATCAAAAGCTAAACGAACGAAAGCGCAACGGGATCTCGTTCATACAAGTTCCAGAGAGGAGCTCTTGGCGACTTAGCCACGGATGTTGGAGTAGGTAGCGGGTGGACAGGTATTTTGCCAAATGGCATTTTGAAGCCCGACATGAATGGCATTATGAGTTGAAATAACGCCACAGTACTTGCGTGCCAGTCAAATTAGCGCGTTCTCAAGGTTTCAAATTTAATTTTGAAAGGCAAGCGACCCGTCAAATGCGACAAGGAGGCGTCCTCATGGAAGAATTTAGTGTTGAACCCGCTTCATGTGGCACCTAATGGCCATTGAGAGGGGCCATTTATTTCATATCATCTCGGACCGGGGAACATTAGGTGCCCGGGGATCGGGTGATCGAATAATATGTGCTAATGGCTCGACCAATGGAACGTTATCACACCTAATTCTGTGTGGCAAGATTTTCTTTTTCTTTGTTTCTTATTTTGTTTGTAAAAAGTGAAATTGAGGTTTTTATGTTAAATTTATTTTCTCTGTTTTTTTCTTTTTTAATGTGATACACTTTTTAGTTTCCATTTTTAATTACATTCTAATTATGTAATGGATTTTTGGTGACTATTTTGCCCATTTTTTAACAGATTAAAAAGTAGAATAGTCACCTGTTTTTAAAAAAAAAAAATTAGTGCAGATTCTGCCTGCATCTGCCACGTACGTGGCAGCATCAGATTGGTCTCAAATTTTTTAGTGCTGATTTTGCTTGCACCTACCACGTGGCAGCTAAGGATTGGTTTAGAAAGGGTCCAAAAATCCATTACGCAATGGAAGGGGCCAGGCAGAGTCCATTTTGCCCGGTTCGGATTCCCAAAAAAAGTTAGGCTCGGCCCCTCCGGGCCTCGCCTAAAAAAATTCTGGAAATCCTTACCGGGCATAATGGCCTCTGCTCGGCTCCTTCCATAATACATAATTTATTATGGAAAAGGTTGGTTTGGAGTTCTAAGTCTATTTAAATCTAAAGTGTCAATGAGATTGTGGCATAGCATTGAATAAACAGGTAGAATCTTTGGGGGCCCTATACTATGCAAGATAATATGAGCCCCAAACAAGACAAAAGTTGTGCAAATCTAAATTACTTAAGATGTATGTATTCCACAATAGTGCCAAATCAAAGCCTCTAGAGAAATCTCCTACTTTTATATTAAAGGATGGGAAAACCCATCAATGTACAAAAAGATGAAAGTCCATAGAACGATAATGTCGAATGGCAAAGAGTAAAAAAACATAAAATATTAAAATAATTACTCAAAACATATTGCTTGATGTAAGTCACTACCTAGAATAGTGTCACTAATAGGTATTGTAGGAAGCTTTGAAGCAGCCACTCTTGCAAATTGAGCTCGTCGAAGAATTGAAAGCACTTGCAAACGTTGCAGTGCAACAAAAATATGTTGACGATAGAAAGATACAACGACATATGGTAACGTAACATTTTGTTCCTAGCATCTCACAACAAGCTCCCCACATAAGGACAAAAAATCATCAAATTTCTTGTGAAGACATCCATAGGTTTCCAAAGCAAAGGGGATGAAATCTTCACTAGATGCATGGTGATTATAATCTAGCTCCTTCTCTTGAGCTGCATGAGATGCAGTAACCCCTTGTGTGCGACAAAGAAGGTCCTATTGAGAGGGATCATCAATAACATCTCCAAGAGTGTGAATTCCCTCATGCGAGAGAACAAGGTCAACATGTTGACAAGATGATTGAGAAGATGGCCTTGGCAAAATGTGTGTTTGCTCTCGAACAACATGAAAGCCACTATTGTGAGCAATAGCAGCAAGAACATAAATGGAATCATGTGACACTATACGAGACCATTGAACACTGGATGTGAAAGTTCCAATTTCGTATGAAGGACAGTGATAAACAAGAGGAGAGTCGCAAGAATGGCAGAATTGGCCATGCAACTAACCAAGCCCCCTGCACTTGGACCAGCACATGAAAGAAAATGAGCTCGAACTGCATCAGGAGGTGAATCATTTGATAAGTTGAGTGAAGGAATAAAAGTGAAGATCCTCCATGAGAGTCTTCTGAAAAACCAACTATTGATTCGGCACCAAAGATTCAAAGGGAGACATAAAAGACTGCGATGGAAGCAGATTGGTTCTCTTGTGAAATGAATTCATGAATGTCCTTGCTCTCTATCACTTTTCCTCCATTACAAAAATAGTTATCCAATGAAAATGCTTTATCAACAACAAACGTAGATTTCAAAGCAACCCATTTCATTGTCTTGTCATACAAAGTAATAAACACCATGAATCTTAAAGGTAAGAAACAAGTCACCTCATGTCTACTACTACTTTACAAAAAGTATTCAAAGATAGTAGACTCTCCAATGCTCACCACCCTTTCAAGATGCACACTTGAATGGACAATTTGCATGCAATTTGATGACTCAGCCATTGTCATTGATGTGAAAGTACTGTACTTTAGGACCATAAATGGATCTACAAAATATCCACAAGAGTGATTGGATGCTTGCTTAACAATCTATCAAAAAACTAGACACAAAAAAGTTGATCTAGATTGGCAATTTGACAAACAACAAGAATTAACAATCAAAAGCATTGATAAACATTGAAATCCAAGCCCACACGTGTGTACTACAGGCTGTAGTACGGCCTTCAACCTGAGAAACAAGTAGAAATTGATTTGGTTTCATTTGGATCACAAAAACTCAATGTACATAGTGAACTAGCTTGAGATTGCCAATGAGCTCCAAAAATTTTCTATCTTCTCACTATGGAGAGAGGGAATACATAGCAAATTCGACTTCCTTCTTGAAGTTAGGTGGATTTCCAGCATGTAATAAGGAAGTTAACTCACTCTCCTTGACCTGAAATGAAACCCTAGTCTATTTCCTAGAGTTATGCTTGGTAGGTAGCTAGTTGGTCAAATTTTCACCTTAAACTTAGGTGTAGGTCCTATAAAGTAGGGATGACCACCAAATAGACATGACCAACTCTCTTGACTTGACCTAACCTACATTAGGATGGGTTTCCCATGTGGCATCATGGCCTCACATGTGTGGGACCCACTTGTGTACACAATTTACACTATTCTACATGGTTTTTGATCAAGCTAGATTTGCCAATTTTTGGCAATTCCTCACAATTGAGGACTCCCTTGGAACTCTCATGCTTTGAAGCTGATCCTCAAGATCTTCCTCCTTTTAATGCTCCTCTTCAATGCAAGCAAGATCACACTTTGCCACGATCTCCTTTTGAGTGATCTCCTCCTTTGCCAAGCTCATTCTTTCAAAAGCAACACTAGCTTCCAACTTAAACAATCTTCCATATTTAAATCCCTTTGCAATGCAAACATCATTCTTCAAGATGAAGCAAACACCATGCTTAAAGTGGACATCCAAACCACTTTCTAAGAGTAGACCAACACTAAGCATATTCTTGTTGATTGATGGTACATAAAGGACATTTTCTAGATCCATGCATTTTGAGGATTCTAGACACAAAGAGATGGTGCCAACACCATCTATCCTACACTCTTCATCATTTGAAGTAAAGACAAACTTTTTAGCAGCATTGAAAGAGTGTAAGGTTGAAAAAAAAGTCCTTTTCACAAGACATGTGAGAGCTAGCCCCACTGTCGATCCACCAATTGTCTCTTGCATTGCTATTGCTTGTTGGTGAGGATGTAGATGCCATCAAGAATACATCTACTTCATCCTCCTCCTCCTTTGAAAGGTTTCCTTGTTTGTCCTCCTCCACTTGTGCTCTTAGCCTCTTGTAGCATTCAATGCATAATGCCCCTTCTTTTCACAAAAGAAGCATTTCTGCTTTGACTTGTCCTTTGACTTGTCCTTTGAGCTTGATGCATCATCCTCTTCTTTGGCCTCCTTTGGATGCTTCTTCTTTCCATTGGTCTTCTTTTTGCTCTTGAATGAGAAATTGGCTTTCTCATCACCATCTTGTAAAGACAAAGAACTCATCCTAGATTTTGCATGGAGCATCTTACGCTCTCCAGCCACTAATACACTGTGAAGTTTTTCTATAGTTGGCAAAGTGTCTTGGATGGCAAAACTTTGGACCAAATTTGCAAAGTCATTTCCTAGACCATTAAGGACAATTTGTACAAGCTCTCCATCATGAATCTTTTATCCAATGAAAGCCAACTCCCTATTTAGAGACTTGATTCTGAGTACATAATCCTGTGCACTCTCCTCACTTCTCCTCATGCTTTGCAAAATTTGATTTCTAATAGGACTTGAACTCAGCCTAGATTAATTAGATTCCATGAAACAAATTCAAATCTAATCAATGGCAAATGATCTTGGTAGCTTATCCTAGGATCTCCACCAAAAATTACACCAACAGTTCACAAATTGAATTTTTTTGGATCAAATGAATACCCAGGTCGAGAGGTGCCCAGACATTCCCATTCTTTTTTAGCACAGAATCAGGCCATGAGATAAACCGGTTACACTTACCGACAAGTTGAAAAAACCAAAGAATTTGTGTGCAACTTCTTCTTTCACAAAAAAAAAAATCGCATACTACATAATGAGAACTTGGTTTGAATGTTTTCTTAAATCATAATCATGTTTCTGACAACTTAGCTCCATGTGAGAGTTTCTAATGTTGGTCAATAGGTTTGGAGGTACATTTCAAAGCTTTTCTAGATCCGAAGTACACTCAAATGGTCTAACTGAGACAATGGTAGTCATTGGTGCTGGGATTATACATAACATTCAGATTCTCTATCATAGAAAATGCTCCCTCACCTCAAGATTCTCATCCTACCAAGTTTGGGATCAAATCTCCTTACCAAAATCAAGATTCTAGCTTGCCCTCTCAATACTAGTTTTTAGCACCAAAACTTGCTAAAAATGGATTTGCATTAGATCAATGGCTTATGCTCTTGTATTTGGCTCTAATACCATGTAAAAGTACTGTACTTTAGGACCATAAATGGATCTACAAAAGATCCACAAGAGTGATTGGATGCTTGCTTAACAATCTATCAAAAAACTAGACACAAAAAAGTTGATCTAGATTGGCAATTTGACAAACAACAAGCATCAACAATTAAAAGCATTGATAAACATTGAAATCCGAGCCCACATGCGTGTACTACAGGCTGTAGTATGGCCTTCAACCTGAGAAACAAGTAGAAATTTATTTGGTTTCATTTGGATCACAAAAACTCAATGTACATAGTGAACTAGCTTGAGATTGCCAATGAGCTCCAAAAATTTACACTTCTCACTATGGAGAGAGGGAATACATAGCAAATTCGACTTCCTTCTTGAAGTTAGGTGGATTTCCAGCATGTAATAAGGAAGTTAACTCACTCTCCTTGACCTAAAATGAAACCCTAGTCTATTTCCTAGAGTCATGCTTGGTAGATAGCTAGTTGGTCAAATTTTCACCTTAAATCTAGGATTTAGGTCCTATAAACTAGGAATCACTACTAAAATGACATGACCAACCCTATGGACTTGACCTAACCTATATTAGGAGTGGATTGCCATGTGGCATCTTGGCCTCACATGTGTGGAATCCACTTATGTACAAAATTTACATTATACTACATGGTTTTTGATCAAGCTAATTTTGCCAATTTTTGGCAATTCTTCACACTCCTCAAATTTAGCCTGATCTATCTACAACTCTCTTGCTAGATGAATGAATGCTTTTAGAAGTGTCTAAAAAATCCAGTTACAAACAAGGAACTTTTGAGACTCCAATAGAGAATGATGTCCATGAAGGATCTTTCACCACCTCTTAACGGGTCCCTTACAAGATGTTCCACAAATGTGTCTATATACATGTAGCACACTTCAAAAACTATACATCATGCCAAGCCATGGACTACCAAAATGACATGACCAACCCTATGGACTTGACCTAACCTACATTAGGAGTGGATTGCCACGTGGCATCTTGGCCTCACATGTGTGGAATCCACTTATATGTACAAAATCTACATTATACTACATGGTTTTTGATCAAGCTAAATTTGCCAATTTTTGGCAATTCTTCACATTTCCAACAATTTTACATCAGTTTCACTTAATTCTCCAATGAAGAATCCTTGTATTGTCGCCATGAGTCAAATGTATGTTTTGCCCAAAGTTTATAATGAGGATTTCTACTCCTGTCTCCACTTTCAACATTATGAATCTCCTCTACAGAAAGCTCATAGAATGGACAAACCATTGGAAGCAGAATCTTTACTAATAGATAATGCATCATCTTGATCAGTAAGATTTTAAACAAAAAATTTTAATGCCTCGTTGTGAGTGATAACAATAATTTGTTTTGCACCCTTCACTAGTAACCAAATTTTGTAGAACTTGTGCCAACAATACTTTCAAATACTGTTAATATTCCAGGTGGGGTTACTTCTAACTCTTAAAAAAATGAAGATAAAATTAGACTTGGTAGCATTACACTTGACTGTCTTGCTGCAAAACAGAAATCCCAAAGAATTTAATATAAATATATGTGAAAATTAAAATAATCAATAATCAATTAGAAATATAAAAAAATTATGAGAATCACATAAACAACCAAATTAATAGAAGAATATAAAACATCAAATAAAAGTTGATCTGATACTATCAATTCTATTTCTCTATGAAAACATACAAACAACTTTCATCCATCCTTTAAAATCAACTGATCTTTGAATTTTTGGAAGAAGGAAAGATGATATGATAGTGAAAAAAAATTAAAGTCAACAGACAAAATATCGGTCTCTACAAAATAATCCTTCTTCTGATGTATGACTATGTCTATAAAAAACGAACAAAGCTATCACAACAATCGTCACGTTTGTTTTTTTAGTAACTGACTTTGAAATCATCAGTACTAAAGTGATTTCGTAGACTAGCAATTACAAAGTATCATTGATGGATATAGAATATTGTAGTATCGAATCACTTGATAATTTAGACTAATCAATAGGAGATTTAACAAATACAAATAATTTTAGAGAAGCTTGTATACATTCCAACATAATATTGAACACAATAAAAAGGTATGATTGATTCAGTGAGTAGCATGTACAAATCATATGATTCGAACACAAAACAATAGTGGATGAAGCCGCGTACTCTAAACTACCGAGTAACTGTAACTTTGTTTGATGCACTTGTGCTGATAAGCAGTAAGTGCTGCCAGCAATATTAAAAGTAGAAATTCTGTTTTAATATTCTATATTTCTCTCATCTAATAATCAGCTATTTATACGAATGAAAAATGCTACTTAGGCTTATCACATTAGGCAAATAATCAGGTCATAAATCACAATTGGAGATTAGCCACAATGGGTTGTCATCCATGCAGTTAGGACTTCTTGAAAATTCACTCACTAAGCAATTTGGGTAATTCGTTATATTCATAACGAACGGAAGCAGAAATTGTCAGCCTTTAACACTTTTGATAGTTCGTCGTTGTCAAATCCACTTGTTCGCGATTCTCATGTATTACCGTAGACTGTGTAGAAACATGAATAAAATTGCAGAACTGGATAAATGAATGGATGTAGATTAAGTATAGGATTATGAGAGAATAATCCAACACTCCCCCTTAATCTTAATCCATGAATGCCTTGACTTTCAAACTTAGTTTTGCACAAAACGTCTTGTGTATATCCAAGCTTAGTGCCTTAGTGAAAATATCAACTGTCATGTCTTGCGTTTGACAATATTGCAAGTTTATATCTTTGTCAAAAATTTTGCTTCTGACATAGTGATACTTAATTTCAATGTGCTTACTCTTCAAATGAAAACTGGGGTTGGCCGATAAAACAATAGCACTTTGATTATCACAAAATCAAATTGTCTCAATACATTGTTTCAAACAAACATCTGAAAGTAAATTTCTCAACCACATTGCTTCCTTTGTAGCTTAAGAGATTATGATATACTTTGATTCGGTAGATGATAGAGCTATTGAAGTTTGCATTAGGGGAAATATGGGCTCAAAATGGGCCCTTTAAGAAATTTCACTTTAGAGAGAGGTTAGGTAGAGAGAAAATACGAACCAGTAACTTTTGGTTGTCATTTTTTGAGTTTCCGGCCTTGCCCGACGTTTAATTGGTATAATTAACTTCAAACATTAGTTAGTTAAGCCTGACATTTAACTGATGTGGTTAACTTCAGACATTAGTTAGTTAAGCATGAGATGTAATAACTTCTCTGCATGTTCGTTTCAAAATTCGGAGCTAGAGCTTTTAGACTGTAAATCTTGGTGTGCTTGATTAAGGTGTCAACAAGGATCTGTAATATGTTCGATGCAGATGCATACGAACAAAAATGTTAATCTTATTCAATCCATAAAAAAGTTGCTGAGTTTAAAATCTGTTGTTGATATAAAAATTATTAAAAAGACAATGATGAAAAAGAAAAGAAAGAGAGTACCGATTGGGGGATATTTTTTTTGGAATTCCAAAAATTCCTCCTCTGTATAGGCAAAGTTTTTTCATAGGCTTTCGATTTTTCAATTATGGCCTCCGATGCTTCATTGCCAGATTTCCAATTGTTATCTTTATCATAATCTATCTCACTTTCAAGATCATTATATATGTAGATGAAACATCATTTGCTTTGGGAATCTTTGTCTCCACATGCTTTGTGCATGATCATTCCAATGTAAGGACCAAAGATTATTCTATATCAATGATAGGAATAATAATAGTGTTTTGCTCTTCAAGTAGAGATTGTAGAATCTACTTGTTTTCAACCAAAGAATTTGTCAATGGTGGAAATGTGATCTTTCAAGAGTGGAAGATTTGTAAACTTGAAGAAGCACCTTTGGTTCAACACCTTATTCAATTCATTGATGGTTTGGAGTCAAGTCAAGTGGAGGAGCAAGCTCAAGACCCGAGGACTCCAAGAAGAATCATGAGTATCAAGATGGAGCCATCTAGGCTCAATCATCTGGATCAAGCAAGGCAAGTTGTCTTTGGCAACAATATGTATGCACTTAATAGTTTTATTGATGTATCTTCAAGTGCACAAAATGCCTTGGAATCCATGGCTTGGCATGATGTATAGCTTTTGAAGTGTGCTACATGTATATAGACACATTTTTGGAACATCTTGTAAGGGATCCTTTAAGAGGTGGTGAAAGATCCTTCATGGACATCATTCTCTATTGGAGTCTCAAAAGTTTCTTGTTTGTAGCTGGATTTTTTAGACACTTCTAAAGGCATTCATTCATCTAGCAAGAGATTTGTAGATAGATCAAGCTAAATTTGAGGAGGACTGTGAAGAATTGCCAAAAATTGACAAATTTAGCTTGATCAAAAACCATGTAGTATAATGTAAATTTTGTACATAAGTGGATTCTACACATGTGAGGCCAAGATGCCACGTGGCAATCCACTCCTAATGTAGGTTAGGTCAAGTCCATAGGATTGGTCATGTCATTTTGATAGTGATTCCTAGTTTATAGGACCTAAATCCTAGATTTAAGGTGAAAAGTTGACCAACTAGCTATCTACCAAGCATGACTCTAGGAAATAGACTAGGGTTTCATTTTAGGTCAAGGAGAGTGAGTTAACTTCTTTATTACATGCTAGAAATCCACCTAACTTCAAGAAAGAAGTCGAATTTGCTATGTATTCCCTCTCTCCATAGTGAGAAGTGTAAATTTTTGGAGCTCATTGGCAATCTCAAGCTAGTTCACTATGTACATTGAGTTTTTGTGATCCAAATGAAACCAAATCAATTTCTACTTGTTTCTCAGGTTGAAGGCCGTACTAAAGCTTGTAGTGCACACGTGTGGGCTCAAATTTCAATGTTTATCAATGCTTTTGATTGTTAATGCTTGTTATTTGTCAAATTGCCAATCTAGATCAACTTTTTTGTGTCTAATGTTTTGATAGATTGTTAAGCAAGCATCCAATCACTCTTGTGGACCTTTTGTAAATCAATTTATGGTCCTAAAGTACATTACTTTTATAGGAAAATCTAATTTTTTTGTTTTTGTTTTTCGTTCTAAAGAAGAATGGAGAAATGTATCCACCTGAGAGATAGGGAGCAATTTTATGTTTTGTACTATTTTGGTTTTCATTCTGTTTGCAACATTTTTTCACTTAAAACTCTTAGTCCCCTCAACGACATTACAAGATTAACTAGTGCACGTTAAGAGGAACAAATTACAAAATCTAGAATTACTGAATTGTCATTCAATATTCTTATACATGCTCGATATAAAAAGTGTAAATTAGTTGTAGATGAAGCTATACAAAGATCCGTTGAAGTAGATCTAGGCAAGATCCGAAAAAAAATTCATGTGTTGTCTATTCATGATGAATCAATTATGTTGCACATGCTGATAATTGTACAAATACTCCAATTGAGACATTACAACGATTTGTCTACTTTTGTACCCATAATTTTTTTATTAGAAAAAGAGAAAAATTACAAAATTTGAGTGATTCTGATTTTCTAATTGAAAAAAATAACTTTGGTGAATATTTGAGGTAAGCCTATTATGCTTATATATTTAACAATCGTATTATTTGTTTACATCAAATTAGAAGAAATTAATGAAAAAGTAAAATTTTATTTAATGTATTTTTTATTAGTATCAAAATGGTTCTTTTTTTGCATATACATGCCTAGTAGGTATGACACATTCTACACATGAGAATAATCGTAAAGATGTTACATGTTATATTGATGATGTAGTCAATAATTTTGAGGCGTTGATAAAACACCGTCCTTTGTGAGGGTTTCCTGAGCCAGTGCCTCGTCCATTATTTTTTATGGCAAATTGGCAAGATAGTGAAGTTGTTGTGTCATTTTAACCATATGCTTTTGTATCTATATTGGAAGAAAAACTTGTGTGTAATGCTATTTTTTAAGTGTTGACTAAATGCAAGTTTTTTTTATGTTTAGTGGTATGTGAAAGTTTCGATTGGAAAAACAATTCTTGGAACATGAATAAGAACGAGTGTGCACATGCAAATATTAAAGGTTTATTTAGTAATAAGACAAATAGACATGTTGGAGTTGGACGTTTGAACGAGAATGAAGCTCCTATGAAATATGCAATGCAATTGAATGGACATCGAGATCCTTGTTCATATGGAAAGTAAGTTATTATATTAATTAATTTATTTTCCATGGGTTGACTTGTTTAGAATATGATTTTTGATGATTGTATATATATTCTATGTTTTGGAATAGATTGTGAAAGAGGATATTCATACATCTAATGGCATTAGAGTTTTTGAAATCCAACGAGTAAAAAGATAAGATTTTTGAAGTTTCTTTTTTCAATTGACACATCAATTAGCTTTTCATGTTTGTCAGTGTATGTAGAACTACAAATTATGTATAAGACTTCATCTCTCTCTCTCTCTCTCTCTCTCTCTCTCTCTCTCTCTCTCTCTCTCTCTCTCTCTCTCTCTCTCTCTCTCTCTCTCTCTCTCTCTCTCTCTCTCTCTCTCTCTCTCTCTCTCTCTCTCTCTCTCTCTCTCTCTCTCTCTCTCTCTCTCTCTCTCGTCAGTTGAGATGCGAGCAAGTGCTCCAGTTGAGATCTGAACATAGTTCTCCGGTTGAGATCTGAACAAAGTGCTTCGGTTGAGATCTTGAGCAGAGTGCTCCGGTTGAGATCTGAGCAGAGTGCTCCGGTCGAGATCTGATGGAACACGTCGGTTGAGATGCGAGCAAGTGCTCCTTTGTGCAGAAGGTTGCTACAATTGGAGCTAGTTCTAAACAGAATCACATGTAATAGACTTACTCAAAATAAATTATATAAATTATGGTAGGTGAAGTGCCACTAAAACCTTCATAAAAAATAAGAAACTGATTTGATGTACTATTTTAAAAGTACGACCGAGAGATAAAAGGTATTCAGGATTGTGCTATGTAGCGTATTGTTTCAAGTGAGGTGTGCAATGGTGAATCTTTATGTTGCGATGATGCTTCTGCAAAGGAAGTTGATTGATATAACAAAATTAAGACCATGTGATTTACATGTAAATATATTATTTTATAAAGAATTTTAGGTCTTTTTCCATTCTTTTGTGAAAGTTGTTTTTTATATGAGATTTGTATGTTGTCTTTGGCACTTATACCAACAAAGGACTATTATTATTGTGTCTATTATTCTCAATTTGTTCAATAGTTTGATTGTAAGTTGCATAGCTGTGAAATTTAAACTACATTGTATTTTTACAAGTTGTATATTCGCAACTTACTTTTTAATATAAATTTTTTTAGAATTTATGTATGTTTACATTCGTATTTAGGGCAACACGTTTTAGGTGATACTTGTCAGCTTCCTTTTGTCCCTGATTCAATTGAGACAACATCATATGAATCAAGAAATAAATGTGCGACAACTATTGATGCAGGAGTTTCTCTAAAGAATATTTTAGTAAGTGATAAGAATGTTTTGAAATTGAAATGCAGTATGTACTCAAAAAATGCATGCGACAACTTTTGATGCAGGAGTTTCTCCAAAGAATATTTTAGTAAGTGATAAGAATGTTTTGGAGGTTGAAATGCAGTGTTCAAAAAATGCATGCTTGACAAATTATAATGCAAGAACTACTTCAAAACACGCAATATTAAACAAAAGCAATCTGATGGATGATGATGATGTTTGGGGTAGCGCTACGTTTATTAATGTTGTTGATGATGCGATTATAAGATATCATAAAAAATTGCAAGAAAAGATCTCAAAATACTTTTCCAATGTTAATACTAGTCATATTTCACATATCGGGCCCTCATGTTACTTCAGAATTTTTGTGCTAAAATGTCCAAAAATGTTAATTGTTCATGTAATCCTTTGAATATGACAACAAATTCTATATAGAAATATCTTTCAAAATTTCTGAAGCAACATGAGGGTTTGTAATCTACAATGTTCTATTGCAATTTGTCAATTTATGAAATTAGTGTCCGATATATAAAATATGACTAGTATTAACCATGGGCAAACTTTCTGAGATCTTTACTTACAACTTTTCATGATATCTTATGATCACATCATCAACAGCACTAATAAAACCAACGCTATCCCAAACATCATCAACATGCATCAAATTGATTTTGCTTACTATTGCATATTTTGAAATAGTTCTTACATTACAATTTGTCAAGCATGCATTTTCTGAATACTGCATTTCAATCTCCAAAACATTCATGTCACTTACTAAAATATTCTTTGGAGAAACTCTTTCAAAAGTCATCGCACATTTATTTCTTGATTCACATGAATCTACAACCTATAAGAACACAATGTAGCCTAAATTTCATAACTATACAACCTACAATCAAACTATTTCACACATTCAAAAAGATAAATACAACAATAACAACTCTTTGTTTGTAGAAGTACCAAAGATAGCGTACAAATTTCACATTAAAAATAAACTTTCACAAAGAAAATGGAAGAAAAAAAAAAAAAAAGCCTAAAATTCCTCATAACCAATAAAAAAAATTTACATATAAAATACATCACCTTAATTTTGTAATATTGATCAACTTCCTCTGCAAAAGCATCCTCGTAAAATAAAGATTCACCATTGTGCACCTCACTTGAAACAATATGTTGCATAGCATTATCTTGAATACCTTTTGTCTCTCGATCGTATCTTTAAATAGTACGTCAAATCAGTTTCTTGTTTTTTATGAAAGTTTCAGTGACATCTCATCTACCATAATTTATATAAATTATTTTGAGTAAATGTATTACATGTGATTCTGATTAGAACATAGTTCCAATTGCAGCAACCTTCTGCACAAAAATTTGCTGCAAGATTGTTGGCCATAAAACTGCCACATAAAAATTAATATGCAAAACTCGAAAAAAAAATAAAAATAAAAAAACAGATAACTCGTTGATCGAAATTTCAGCTTCCGTTAGCTAATTGTGTCAAGGTGAATCAATGATAAGCTATGATCGATAGTACATTTCTTATAGGACAAGCACATCCAATGCAAAATGAGTATCAGACTATCCTTCATAGACAAGAGACAAACTCCTAACAAAAAGCACACATATCAAGTTGATTTGCATTGTTAGATATCATGAAGCCCTACACATAGTTTGTAGTTCCACCTACACAAACATGAAAAGCTAATTAATGTGTCACTTGGAGAAAGAAACCTCGAAAATCTTATCTCTCTACTACTTGTTGGATCTCAAAAGCTTTGATGCCATTAGATATATAGATATATTCTTTCACAATCTATCCCAAATCATAGAATATATATACAATCGTCAAAAATCATATTCTAAACAAGTCAACCCATGTAAAATAAATTGACTGATATAATAATTTACTTTTCATATAAACGAGAATCTCCCAGTCAATTGCATTGCATATTTCACAAGAGCTCCATTCTCATTCAAATGTCCAATTTCAACATGTTTTCTTGTCTTATTACTAAATGAACATTCAATATCTGCATGTGTACACATTGTTCTTATCCATGTTCCAAGAATTGTTTGTCCAGTCGAAACCTTTACATGCCACTAAACATATAAAAAAAAAACTCGCAGTTAGTCAATACCTACCAAAAAAAAAAAAAAAGAACCTTGAATGTGCAAATTATCATATATTTAATTGAAATAGGATATAACTAATTTAAATATACATGAAAATTTTCAACTTTGAAACATTCCACACAAATTTTCCTTCCTCTAATAATACAAAAGTACATGGTTAACATGATACTACAACTTCACTATCTTGCCAATTTTTTTTTGCCTTATAAAATAATGGATGTGACACTGGCTCAAAAGACCCCCACAAAGGATGATGCTTCATCAACACCTCAAAAGTATTGACTACATCATCAATATAGCATGTAACATCTTTACAATTTTTCTTAGGTGCAAAATATATCACATCTGATTTTCAATTCTTTGACCTACTAGGCGTGTATCTACAAAACTAGAACCACTTAGATTTTAACCAACTAGCTCGATGTAAACAAATAATAAGATTGTTAAATATATAAGCATAATAGGCTTATCTCAAATACTTGCCAAAGTCATCCTTTTCAATTACAAAATTAGAATCACTCAAATTTCGTAATTCTTTTCCTCGCCTAACAAAAAAGTTATGGGTACAAAAGTAAGCAAGTTGTTTTAATGTTCCAATTGGAATATTTGTACAATTATCTGAATGTGACATTATAATTGATTCATCGTGAATAGAAAACACATCAGTTTTTTTTTTCATCTTGTCTAGACCTGCTTTAGAAGACCTTTGTATAGCTTCATCTGCATCTAATTTATACTTTTTATATCTAGCCTCTATAAGGATATTAAATGACAATTCATTAATTCCAGATTTTGTAAATCGTTCCTCTTGACATGCACAAATTAATTTTCCAATAGCTCTTAGCATACTGCTTATACCTAAAAACAAATCATGCTAAAATTAAATTTAAAATCTAAACATATAACAACCAAACATAATATTGTAATGTCATTGAGGGGATTAAGAATTTTAAGGGGGAGCACAGAAAGGTTGCAAATAGAATGAAAACCAAAACAATACAAAATATAAAATTGCTTCATACCTCTCAGGTCCATACATTTATCCATTCTTCTTCACAATAGAAAGCAAAAACTTCGAAATCATGTTTGCCAACAATTTTACATCAGTTTCACTTAATTCTCCCATGAATAACTCTTGTATTGTCACCATGAGTCAAATGTCCTTTTTGCCCAAAGTTCACAAATGAGGGTTTCTTCTCTTGCCTCCACTTTCAACATTATGAATCTCCTCTACAGATGGCACATAGAAAAGACGAACCATTGGTAAGGTCGAAGCAGAATCTTTACCAACAAATAACACCATCTTGATCAGTAAGATCTTAAACAAAATCTTTTAATTCTTCGTTGTGAGTGGTAACAATATTTTGTTCTTTGCTCTTCACTAATAAATCAGAAACTATAGAACTTGTGCCAACAATACTTTCACATACTGTTAACATTCCAAGGGGGGTTACATCTAACTCTAAAAAAAATGAAGGTAAAATTAGGCTTGGCAGTGCTGCACTTGACTACTTGGTTGCAAAACAAAAATCCCACAAAATTCAATATAAATATTTGTGAAAATTCAAATAATCAATAATCAATTAGCAATAAAAAAAAAAGTTATAAAAATCATAGAAACAACAAAAAAAATATCAAACAGCAAACAAAAGCTGACCTAATACATATCAATTCTATTTCTCCATCAAAATATACACATCACTTTCATTCATCCTTTAATAAAAAATTGATCTTTGAATAACTCTTGCAAGTCGGCTCTTTCAATGACTCCTAATGAGCCACGAAATAAGAATTTACAATCACATATATTTCGGCATACTAATCTAAAAAAGAAAAAGTAGTTGATAAATCAATAAAAAACATCAGTGATCGAGAGTAATTTCCATCTCACTTTTTTAATCAAAAATAATAAGGGTCTTTGGAAATACTCAAAGTAAAAGTAAAAATCAAAGATATCTAAGCTACATAAGTAGCAGATACAAGTGAGGTCATCTATTTAAATAAAGAAGACTAGCTTGTATTGTTTTGTAAAAAATCTTTACGGTTCAACAAGATTTCTACCTACAATTTTCTATAATTTTTTTTTTCACTTTTAGAACATCCACTCAGTTAATCCATGGACATGGTCAAGGTCATAGTTGCACAGAATTGTGATTCTGGGACTGAGCGTTTCGGAAATCGCGTTTCTGAGAAACGTGATTCTCAGCCCACAATCGCATTCCAAAATCGTGCAAAAAAAAAATCAATAAATTAAAAATTTTGAACACCTCTTCAAGGCCAAAATCGCGCCAACCGTGGATAGGCGTCCGATCTTGGCGTGTGGATAGTCGATAGGCATCTACTCAGCGATACGGAGGCAGTGTGCATAGAGCCAGGGGGATCTAAACTTCGTGGAGATCGAAACGATCAGTTTTTTATTTTTGGTAAGTGTAGGCTTGTTTTTTTGCAAGTGTTGACATTGAGCTATAGGCAACCAAATCAAGCGTAGTTTGGCACTAGACCACCTTTCTTCATGCCCACGGTGATTCCTACGGGGTCAGTTTACGGCACCTTTTATGAGATTTGAACACCACAATCCAAATGCTTGTTTTTTTTTGCCATTTTTAGAAAATGGCTTCTGGGCAACAGATTCAGGTGATGTTTGAGTCTAGAATGCATTTCCACATGCCCACACAGACTCCTATGACCTCCGTTCTGCCCGTCTACATCCGTAGCACAAATTTCAATTTTCTTGTCCTAATTCCATGTTTTTTAGGGTTTAGGGTTAGAGCATCGTGCAAGCATCCGCCAGTAGTGTGGTTTAGGCTTGCACTGGACTCCTAGACGCCTGCAAGGACTCCCATACTAGCGTCAGTCGCCCGTTTTCCCTCGCACTGGAATTATTCTATCCCTCGTAGTTCTCGTGTGTTTTTTGGCACTTGTTATGATCTTGCTAGAATCAATGTGACGCGTGCTCGGATGTGTTCAGCTCTGTTTTAGGCTTGTAATGTTTTTCAATGCAGTGTGTTTTCTTCTACTGAATGGTTGTTTGCTTGTTTTTGTTCGCAGGTTTGATCTCGTGTGGACACAATGCCGGTGCAGGGCCGAGGCCTTTGGGGCGAGGTTGAGCTTACTGAGGGGGATGTGGCTAAACACCATGGCTCGGGAGTCCGTAGATGGAGATGCTTGCATTGTGGTGGTCTCTTCATAGGATCACTTACCAGGGTTACGGCTCACTGAGGTTCAAAGGGCCAGGTGGGCAGGCATTGGGCATATCTGATTGCCCCAGGATTTTCGATGAGGAGAGAGAGAGGGTGTCTATTATGTACGGGCACGGTGCTGCATCACAGGTTTCTGGACAGAGACAGGGACAGGGGGCAGGAGCAGCTGCTGGTTCACAAGCAGGGGTCACAAGTATGCAGGCACGGCCTACTACGGGTGCAGAGCCTAGTACAGCACGTTCTGGGCAGGGTTTAGGTGCAGTGCATGGTCCAGGCGGTGCCACTCCAGTTCCACCCGCAGCAGCAGGGCTTACTTCAGAGAGGAGAGCGTCACATGAGCAGGTTGGATCAGCAGTAGTGGGTCCTTCTCGTCCCTCGTCTTCTTCGGCGGCAGATGTAGCACATGGTTTGACAGGTCCTCCCAGAGAGAGTGATACACCCATAGATCAGCCATCCGGTTCGCGTATTAGACCACGAGCGCCATGTGCACAGCACAGAGAGGTTAGGCCCAGACAGTAGACCCTTTATCGATGCGGGTGGCAGAGAGAGCAGCATGTCCGGTGCACTCGACTTGCTGGCCAGTTCTTTTACGAGTGCGGCATTTCCTTTGTTGTTGCTGACACTTGGGTGTTCAGAGAGTTTTGCACACAGATGGCAGCCGTGGATGCTACATGGACGCCTCCCAAACGAGAGGCATTGCGAGACAGAATGCTTCGTCAGGAGGAGGAGACCATTACGCGGGAGCTGAGTTCCATTCGCTCAGCTTGCAGATGTAAGTACTTTGTTTCCATAAATCCATTGCATGTGTTTAGGGTTGACTCATGGCGTAATTTTTGCATTCGGCTAATGGGTGTTTTGTGGCAGGTATGGATGCACGATATTGAGTGATGGATGGACCAACATTCGTCGGCGATCAGTCATCAATGTCTTGGTTTCTTGTCCGCTTGGCACAGTATTCCTATGTAGCGTGGATGCCACTCGAGGTGGTGACGCCATCACAGCCGATTTTATATGGGAGGTTATCAGAGATGTTATTGTTGACATTGGAGTAGAGCATGTGGTTCAGGTTGTCACAGACAACGTTTCGAACTGCAAGCAGATGGGAGAGATTATGACGAGGGAGCACCCCAGCATTGTGTGGACACCTTGTGCTGCGCATTGCATAGACTTGCTCATCCATGACCTGTGTGCACTTCCATGGATCAGAGAGGTATTGGTTTCTCCGTTTGCTATGCTATCTTGATTGACGTCTGCTCCATGCTGCTAAACACATCTCAACTACTGTCTAAATTTTTCACTTGATGTATGTGTTGCAGGTCACTTCTACGGCCATGCGCCTAGTCACTTTTGTTACCAGGAAGAGGTGTGTGCTGGCCCTATTCCGCACCTTCTCCCACCTGAACCTGAAGAAGCCAGCACCCACACGCTTTGCCTTTTACTTTTTGGTGCTAGAGCGATTAGTATTAGTGAAGGATGCATTGGGGCGGATGGTTTCCAGCGAGTCCTTCCGAGAGTTCATGGACGTCCCACATGTGGCGTTTTTCCGGTCCACTGTGTTTGGTGAGCCGTTCTGGAGAGATGCTGAGGAGATTACTAGGGTCCTTCTACCCATTTTCAGAGTGCTACGCCTAGTATACCGTGAGGGGTGCACTCTCGGTCTCATTTACAAGTTCATGGACCGCATCGACGAGGGGATTCAGACGTCAGCCTTGGTCAAGCACATGTATGACTCTTCAGAGTCTAGTTTGTTGTTTCTCACTCAAGTCTGATTCGATTCTTTTATGTTATGGCAACTGTCTTAGAATTGGAACGTCGTGACATACAAGGGAAATTAGATTTTAAATTTCGCTTAAGAGTAATTTATTGTTGTAGTTTTTTTTTTTTTTCGATTCCTCTCGTTCTATAAGATATGATTTCCACAGTATTTCGTAATACTCTACTGATGCTATTGGTAATAAAAGAAGTGGAAATGCTTGAGTGACTTTATACTATATTTTTAATGTTAAATGTGAGTAGTACTTATTGTACTAGATCTATGTAATCAGATTATTTCTTTGAAGCATGTTATGACCTTCATTGGATAATATGGTCATTTATTTACTGTTAATTTGGTAACCTTGACCATAGTTGCAGTGCGTTTCTGAAACGCGTTTCGAAAATATGGAATTTTTTTTTCTGAAACCCTTTTTAAAATTTTTTATATAATTTTTTGGTTTTTTTTTTGTGCAATATGGGTATCAGGTGAAACCTCTAATTAAGAGCATAATTACTGTGTATTTTGCCGCACGTTTCGGGTGTAGGATGGTCTAGTTTAGGTGCATTAACTCCTGGGTTTACGCTTTAACTCCAAGGTGCATTAATAAAAAAAACGTGATGCCCCAAAATTTAATGCCCTCTCTCTCTCTCTCTCTCTCTCTCTCTCGTTATCTCTCTCAGATCCAACAAACTAAACAAAAATGCTGAATCATGCTAAACAAAAACCATGCTAAGTGTTCTGAACCAATCACCATACTGCATCGTCCTAAACCGTACTGAAGCATTTTTCAACCATATGGAATCATTTCTCTCTCTCTCTCTCTCTCTCTCTCTCTCTCTCTCTCTCTCTCTCTCTCTCTCTCTCTCTCTCTCTCTCTCTCTCTCTCTCTCTCTCTCTCTCTCTCTCTCTCTCTCTCTCTCTCTCTCTCTCTCTCTCTCTCTCTCTCTCTCTCTCTCTCTCTCTCTCTCTCTCTCTCTCTCTCTCTCTCTCTCTCTCTCTCTCAAAGAACAATACTGAATTGTTACACTGCTGTGAATAGGATCATCGTAATATATAATATCGGGCCACATGGCACCAAATTGGAGTACAATGATGTTCCATGAACATAATGAAAACTACACAACTAAGGCTCGTCAGAGTCATGGTAGGAACCATCATCTGAATCTCTGCCTGACTGCAGAGGGTCTATAGATGAATCAGAACTGGAGGGAACCACATGTCGTGGTGTGGCCTTGGCTTTTTGCCATGTGCTCTGGCTCTCTGCTGCATGCTGGCTCTGGATCCTCCCCCTGCCTCTACCTCTGCCTCTGCCTCTCTCCCCTCCTCTGCCCCCCCTCTGCCTGCCCCACCCCTGTGTCTACAAAAAGCGAACTCAGCCTCCCCCTCCCAAAACCTCTAGGTCTCCCCCTAGGCCTACGTGTAGGAATGGCTGGCTCTTCCTCTGTCTCCGCATCAGGGTCCACCAGCAAGTCAGCCAGATCATCCCCTTGTGCCTCCGCCCCCATTTTCTCATCCTCCTCCGTATCTCCCTCAACCCACTCCTCCTCCTCCTGATAGTCAGCCCCGAGCTCCTCTCCACCCTCCAAGCCCTCATCATCCCCCTCCTCAGCCCTAGCCCTCTGCCTGTCTGCCCTCCTCGAATGCCATAGAGCCCGTGCGTCAGCCTGCACCTGTCTATATAGATCTCTATAGATCTCATCATCCGTCTCCTCCTGCGTGGGTGGTGCCCGAGGAGTAGCAGCTGCCGAATCCACCAAGCAAGTGTCAGGGTTCACCTGCAACAAAAAACAACATATTGTTGTTAGCAATTCATTGCATAATTCAAAAGCAATTCAGTTCATCAAAGCACAGCAAGAAACAGGGGGTGATGATGTGACTCACCTCGAGCATCTGTCCCCCTCCTTGTGTGCGCCTCAGCAAACGGCCGTTGGTGTTCACAAACACCAACCGCCTACACTGCTCGATGGACAACCTATTCCTCTTCTGCGTGTGATACAAGGCCTAGGTGCTCCAATTTCGCTCGCAAGCTCCTGCTGAACAGTCCTGTGCAAGGACTCTCTCGGCAAGTCGTCGCAGATCACTTGTGCCACGCCCATGGTAGCCCCACCCTCAACATATCCTCCCTCCGCCGACTTTGCTCTCCATCGAAAGGAAGCTGGTAGCGCTCAAAGATCAGCAGCTGGTATGCAATGTTAGTGAGCATCGGACCTGTTGGCAGAAGAAAATAACATGGCTCGTGTAAGTCCTCTTGAATTCACACATTGGCAATGAGCACACTACAGTCACTACTGCAGTACTTAGCCTACCAAGCAATTTATCACACGTACCTGGTCCAGGCCATACGCGCTTCGTGTACTCCACCCATTTTCGGTGCAGCTCCCGATCGTCCCGATCCCGATCTCGTGCCACAACGGGTGCAATATGTGGGCTATGGGTGTGGATGGGTTGGTGGAAGTAGTCCCATCTGGCATCCCAGATACGTGAGATCTCGCGCCTCATGCAGTAGGCAAATCACAACAATCATGTAACCATAGAATTGTGCTGAAATCTGTCATTAAGATGAGTATCACCTCAATAGGAGTAGAGTGAGAGGTTTCAAACAAGTGAATTAATTACTTACTTCAATATGGAAACGATAGTAACCAGAGGACAACCCACCAAAGGTTTCATATTGGCATCATCATACTACTGCTAGCTGTAGTTTTTGCCACAGAGTTATTGCATTTGTCAAAACAATGTCAAACTATCTTTTTTTTTTTCCATTTTTATCTGCAAGTTTCTGCCAACGAGAATCCATGGTAACAACTGTTATTGGTGGAGAAGAACCCATATTTTAGAGCAATCAAAGGACAATCCAATAAAGGTTTAAAGTTGGCCTCATCAGATTACTACTAGCTACAATTTTAACGAAAGAGTTATTGCATTTTTCAAAACTAGCAGACTATGTACTACACCTGAACTATTCCAATTAGTTTTAACGTATACACCATTCCAGAGGTAATTAAGCTTATTGTTGTTATCTTTTTATTTGAAAAATATATATTGATAATGGATTTCTTATAAACAATTCATGGCCGTATTATATAACATTTGATAGTAAAAGTGAAGTACCAGACAATGTCAAGCCACACCATTGTTTAATCTCAGCACAACAAAGTACTTAGATTAATTCTTTGAAGCATGTTACGACCTTCATTGGATAATATGGTCATTTATTTACGGTTAACTTGGTAACCTTGACCATGTCAATGGATTAACTGAGTGGATGTTCTAAAAGTGGGCAGAAAAGGATTATAGAAAATTATGGGTAGAATATCTTGTTGAACTGTAAAGATTTTTTACAAAACAATACAAGCTAGTCGTCTTTATTTAAACAAATGACTTTGCTTGTACTTGCTACTTATGTAGCTTAGATATATTTGATTTTTACTTTTACTTTGAGTATTTCCAAAGACCCTTGTTATTTTTTACTAAAAAAGTGGGATGGAGATTACTCTCGGTCATTGACCTTTTTTATTGATTTATCAACTACTTTTTCATATTATTATGCCAAAATGACACTTATTTTCGTTATACGGGAACATTTTAGATGGTTCGCGAATATAAGAAAGTTTTGTGTCCTTCATATTCACTCATGTGAATGTGTTATACTGGCTTGCTTTGTATAGTGCCAGTGGGTTCATATGGCAAAGTCTCTTGTGCCATAGAACGTCTGTAGACTCACGGACTTGGTGAGCCTGCTCTGTCAGTAGGCGTACCTTCAAGTGATATAGGTTTCGTCTTTGTTTGCCTTGTGTGATGAGCGTACTGGAGCTGGCATCAACGACATTGCATGTCTGATCTGTGAATGTCACACGCATGCATGCATCTGCTATTCTAGCAACTGATAGCAGATCTTGCTATCGTGTCGGGACATACAGGACGCCATTCAGCCTTCTGTCTCTGCCATTGGTGCCCAGCCAAAGTGCTCCAGTGCCGCTTACTTCGTGTCGCGGTCCATCTCCTAGAATGATATATCTGGAGGAGTCGGTTTGTCGAAAGTCGGTGATCATCTGCCTTGTCGTCAAAGTGTGACGTGGCTCCTGAGTCAAGAACTATGCCTTGAACATCAGATGTGGATGTTGCACATATATTAGTGCATAGATAAGCAGTGGGACTTCTGCTAGCTCGATCTTCAACCATCTTTGAGGATTCAGGCTCCTCCACGTATGATGTGTTGTTCATGCTTTCCTTCCTGCTCTGCGTCTTCTTATTTCTTGGATTGTTGTAGCAATCCATGGTTGCATGACTTTTTCTTGTGACAATGTATGCACTCAATCTTTGGATTTAGCCAGCATTTATCCATTGTGTGGCCGTCACGTCTGCATTTGTCGCATGTCTTCTTGTCGTTGCCTTGTTGTTTGTTCCTTCCTTTTGATCTGCTTTCTTGGGTTCTCTGTTTCTGCTGAATCTGATATGATCTCTTTGTTGACTCCCTCTTAGGTTGAGTCTTCTTCTTCGACTGGTCTCTGCTGTTGTATAGAGCTTGATCAGACTCGTTCTTGTCGTCGTAGTGCTCTCTGGCTTCAACTTCTTCCTTGATGTCAATGACTGCCTTGTCGAAGGTCATAGTAGGATCTTTAGCCAGCAATATCCGGGTTGTCTAAAACGATCGCGGTAAGGAGCGTAGCAGGTAACTGAGCTGCTTATCTTGTGAGACTGTGTGTTCTGCTCCAACGTTGTGTAGCAATAGGAATAGGTCCTTCATCTTCTTGATGAAGCTGGTGAGATCTTTGTCATCCCATCTTAGATAGATAAGCTGATCTTCTAGATGCATTATCTAATTTCGTGACTTGGTTTGAAATCTGTTGATGAGTCTATCCCACATCTCTCTAGCATTAGAGATTGATGCGAGGTCAAGGGTAATGTTGTCCTTGATGGAAGAAGAGATTATAGCTACTACTTTGTCGTTCTTCTCTTTCCACTCCCGAAGATCTTTGCCTGTGCTGGCTGGCATCTCTTTGGTGCCATCCGCCCACGGCCATAACGCTTCTCCTCTTAGGATTAGCGATGTCTTCACTTTCCAAGCAAGAAAGTTTGATCCGTCTGTTTCAAGTATTGTGCATATCTTTGATTGGATGTTGTGAATGAAAGCCATTGTCTCAGTGATGAGGCTCTAATTAAGCTTTATGGCTCTGATACCACTGATGAAATCTTGAATAGCTCTGTAAGGGTTGCTCCGCGACCGCTGATGGAAACTGGGAGAAACTCCGTAAAAAAATGCCGACAAGGCCGAGCAATCGAGTTGCTCTGGAACCACTGTTGGTAATATAGCGGGCTCTCTGATTGATTCATGTTCGAGCTCAGCTAGAGCCGATCTATCGGATAAGGCTACTGCCTCAGGTCGTGATCAGTCATCTTCCGAGCAGCAGATAGCTACTGCTAATCTAACAATGAGGTTATGAACAACAAATAATGTCTAATGATAGCGGAAATATATCTACTGATAAAATTGAACAAGCATCACAACATTCATAGATTACACACCGAGCAGAAAAGATGTACCCGTCTATATTATCATAATCGAGTGCACATTGAAAATTTTTCTTGAGCGTTGTCTATTTCTCAGATCAGCACGTCGGCGTGAGAGAGGTGTTCTCTTCACACGCATGGACCTAGCTACTGCTAGAACTATCTTTCTTCCTTGATACGTGCCTCACTGAGTGCTGCGTTTAGGATTCTCTATTTCTCTCTATGTATATTTGTTTGTTTCTGATCCAAGACGTATATCATGTTGGATTAGATTACAAGATTGATTAGCTAAGCTTAAGCTAAACATCTGTTTAAGTACGTTTGTGTTAACGTTGCATGGTGGCGGTGGAACGTGGTGGTTTGAAAAACTTCACGCCCAAGTAGATGAGGTCCGATAGTTCGTCGTCATCACCGTGTCTCTTGCATATGGATACTCTGCACTGTCGGCCTTTTGAGTATATTCAAAAAAGCCGAAATAGTCGAAGGTTGGCTAAAACAAAATCCTGGGTCATTTTAGACCTATTGTCGCCTTTTACCAAAAATGCGAAAAACGCGAATTGTGCGAAAAACAGTTCAAATATGCAAACTGTGCCAAAAACTAGTTAAAATATGCAGCAGTCTAAAATACAAGAAAAATACTAAGGCTTTAAAGCAAAAACACAATGTTTCTTCACAACAAACACACAAGAAAAATAATGCACCATTCTAACATGTTTGATAATGACTTTAGTTCCAATAATCCATGCACATGTACTAAAGTTTCATGTTCGATTCAAATCAACCAATCGAATCGGCCCAATTCGGCCGTTTCAAACCAATTCGATGAACTGCCCATCTTGAAACCGAATCGGCCGAATCAAACAAGTTGCAAATCTTTTTGGTTTTAAGATATCCATACATGTGGGAGCAAGTTTTACAACTCCAAGGTCGAAAAGGATCTGAACGTGGAAAGGACCTTGGGACACTTGGTGATAAACCTCACCAAGAATCGTGCCACTCCCACAATTTCCTTAACCCAAGGTATTTTAGCAATATCCTCAACAAAGAGGTCTAGGCAATGGGCAATAGAGGGCATCCAAAAAATGTGGGAATAGGTCTCATTAAGGAGCCTTCCCATGGCCACACAATTTAAAGCATTGTTTGTAATGACCTGTATAAGCTCTCCGCTCACTTCGTCTCTCTCCTGGAGCAACTCTCTAGTCCTCATCTGCTCCATGCCAGGCCCTCTCCACTCTAAACCAATTTGGAAAATAGCTAACATCACCTTCTCTCATTCAGGTGTTGTTGCTAAGTGGAAGGGGAGGTCACATACAAAGAACAGCCTCCTGATAGCAATGCGGACAAGGTCCGTATGCTCTTGCCTATACGATGACACATAAAAGTCCCTGCCTCTGGGACGAACACCTACCCTAACCCCAGATGATGCACTTGCACTAGCTACAGTGTCTGCTGCACCCGCGTCCACTGGTCCCTCAGATGAGAGCTCAACATCCAATGATGGTGGGCGACCGTGATGAGCTGAGGAAGAGGGCATGCCCATAGGCTCTGAAGCCAATGATGTGAGAGGAGTCCGACTCTGAAGCTCTGAAGATCCTGTTCACAATGGACATCATGTGACATAATTCAATGTTCACTATTCAAACTTCAAGAATCAAGAATCGAGAAATTGAAATTTGGAATGATGAATCAGGAATCAAGATTCAGAATGTAATGTGCAATGCGCATAATGGAAAATTGCAATCATTGGCAAAGAGCAATTGTTTAATGAATTAGGAGGCTTGACCAATCAATTATCATTTCTGCATATTACAATTAACATAATACATAACAAGTTACAAGTTGAAAGCTAACAAGAGCAGTCAAATTTCAGATTTCAAAGTTCACTTGCTCCTGCATGTGCAGCACGAAGACGGGGTGCATTGACATCCTCTGCAACTGCAGCACTGCCAAGTCTCGCCAATCCAAGTCTCGTGGCACCTGTGTGCATTGTGCAAGTAGCTGTATGTCATAGCCACACACTACCAAGAGGTGTGCTCAAATCCGCAAAAGACCGCCTATGTAGGCGATGTTGCAATACTTGCAAGTCCACCTTTGTAGGCTTAGGTGCCATATCCTTTTGCAATCATCACATGCTCCCAAGCGGGATCTCTTGCCTTCACCATGACCTCGAATCTTGATTATACCCTAAAGCCTAAGTTTCAAAAATCAAAATTGCAAAAAAATCTATCCTGACTAAGCTAAGTTCTAACTTTTCACTAAACTCTGACCTAAAAGTTCTAAAATCTAACACTATTACACCAACTACTAACTCCAAAGCTCTAACTATAAACTAACTCTCCAATGTCCATCTTCTTTCACCCTTTCACTCCTAACTTCTAACATTACTTCACGTTCACTTCCAACTTCCAAATTCCAGCTTCACTCCATAAACCCACAAATTCAATGCACATCCTCTCTCTCCTATCAAGGCTCAAGCATCATTCTCTCTCTCTCTTCTCACCTCTTTCACCCAGCGATTTGTGCAACTATAACATGTACAAAGTCAAACTGCTAATTCAATCTTTCTATAGGATGGCGCACTTAGAGCTCCCTCTTTCTCTCTCTCTCTCCTCCATCATGATAGGCAACTCTGTCTTGGCCCTCTCACAACAGGATGATATAGGTGCAGCTCAGGGTGGCACTTCTTTTAATGGCAACGAAAAGATGTGATGCTCGTCACGAGGCTAAGAGATCTAAATGCTCATTCACATGTGCTTTATTTTATAAGGGCCCTCTTTTTTTTTTCTTAGCAAGATGGCCTCCCTTAGTGCTTGAACTTGGCATCCCTTGTCATCGATCCTGACGTGATTCTTCTTGGCTTCAAGGACTCATGACAAGGGTACCCTTTTCGAATTCTTCTTGGCTTCAAGGACTCATCACAAGGGTATCCTTTATGCAGATTGGCTTACCTGAAAAACAACAATGGGCATTTTCTAATCATTTTCAAAAATAAAATACATAAAAAATTGTAGACAACATATGTTTCACCTATGTAGTTCTAACAATCATTGTAGGGCCAATTCTAAGGCTAGTATGAAAATTCTATGCTAGCTCAAGCAGGCTGGGACCTGTAATTTTAAGGCACTTTATGCCATTCATATTTATAATTTTCTATCTTACTATATGCTAATATCTTGACAAAAATTCTATTTCTAGTCCAATTTTAAATGGTGAAAAATCAGCCATTTTATCTTCTTAATCTTTCTTGAGGAGCTATCACAAATTAAGTGGACTAATCTCGATCTCAAACATCTATGTAATAAAATGATTAACATCCACCAAAGTCATGAAGTCTCCATACCACTAGCCATCTTTGTCACTATATATTCGTGAATTCATTTTCAAAAAACAAGAGGGAAGAGAATACATTACATGTGTGACTAACTAAAATTAGATCACAATTCTTGAGAAACTATTGAAAGGAGAAGTCACCCTAGTGCATTTATTCATAGAAAAAACTAGTAGGTACATTGATGAAAAAGATATGTATACCCCGAAGGGGAAGTTTAAGCAAAAGTAAGCTCAAACAAGAGCGAAGCTTGCACTAAAGCTAAGATTAATCCAGATCCTGGCATTACAAATAAATGTGCAAAAACTATGATAATGTCCAACTAACTGTAGCAGATCAGAAAAGTGAAGAGGTGGTGAGTCGGCTAATGAAGGGAGATGAGATGTAGCAAACCCAACCACCGTCGCTCGTTGCAGGATTGATAGGGCATGAGCACGTTGCAGGGCAATGGAAATACGTTGTTTGAAAGAAGCCACGAGAATAGAACCAGGAATACCTTGACACTCTGCCGCTTGATGAGAACACATGCAAAGAAATTCCTTTAAGCATCGATGCAAGGTGCCATAAGTCGCAATTGCCAGGGGAATGAAAGCATCAGCAGGGTGTTTGTCGGAGTAGTTTTATTTCCTTCTCTTGAACTGCCACGCCTGTCGCTTCTCCTGGTGTGAAGGCAAAGCGAGGCAATAGATCACCACGCATGGGATCAGCAACAACAATATATGCCAAAGTACGAGACCCATCCCAGGAGAGGACAATGTCAACACACCTGCGGAAAGAGTGGGACGTGTAGGAAAAATACTAAGAATTCTCCTTCAGACAACACGATGCTGCGGACAATCTGCTTTGCTCAGTATCGTTCCAAGTATCATGGGAGTATGCACACCTTTGCATTCGAGCATGTTGAAGTCTTCAATAAATTTTCAAGTATACTTTTGTTGGTGAAGATACAACTTGTCACCTTCAAAGTCTCTTTCGATCTGTAAGCCTAGATAGTTTTTTGCTTCTCCTAGGTCAGTGATCTCAAATATTCTAGAAATGTCTCTTTTGACATCTGAAATCAATCTATCTTTTTTTGAGAAGATATGCGTGTCGTCAACATAAACAGCTAGAATGATAATTTCATCTTTGACATGTTTGATATAGACATTCGACTTAGCGAATAAAGGTTCGAAGAAAGAACGTAGTGCTTCATCCTTCTTTCTATACCATTGTCTAGCTGCTTGTTTCAGACCATAGATGCATTTATTCATGTGACATCCGAATTCTGGATATTCTTGGCTTATAAAACCAAGTGGTTGATCCATGAATAAATCTTCTTTTAATTTTGCATGCAAGAAAGCAGTTTTCTCATCCACAATATGGATTTTGAGATCATGAGCCACTACATAAGCGAATAACAAACGAATTGATGTGTGTTTGACTACTGGTGAGAAAGTATCAGTGTAGTCGATCCCATATTTTTGTGAAAAACCTTTCGCAACCAACCTTGCTTTGTATATGATGTTATCTCCATCAGGACCTGTTTTGATCTTGTAGATCCACTTGCATTTAACTGGTTTTCTTCCATTAGGTATAGATGCAAGTGTCCATACATTGTTCTTATACATTGATGACATTTCGTCCTCCATTGCTTGAATCCAATGATCTTTATTTGGTCCATCAATAGCTTTCTCGAATGTTTGAGGTTCGTCTGTGAGGCCACAAAATTCGATGGCTATATTTGTTGAAACATCTTGACCAAACCTTACTGGTGGTTTTCTTTGTCTATCAGATCTTCTCACAGTTTGTATAGGTCTCGAATTCAATTCTGCATTTTCGAGTTCGACCTGTTCTGCTTGAATTCGAACTGGTGATTCGAGTCTTTCAGGTACTCGATCTTGAACTCCCTCTGAATCTGGTAATTCTTGTTCATCATATGCTTGCTTTACTTCTGTCGTTGGTAACTCATAATAAGTCTTGAGAATTTCATAGCCGACTAAGTCACTGTATGCTATGTACTTTGACACATCGAATTTGACATCTCGAACAACTTTTGTTCTGCCAGTTTTGGGTATGTAGACTCAATAATCCTACCAGAAAACTTTGTTATGTCTTTTCATCGAGTTTCTTTCTCAATCTGTCTAGTATGTGCATATAAACTACACATACGAATGTCCAAACATGAGCCATATTTGGCTCCGACTTCCACCATATTTCACGAGGAATTTTATCCGATATTCGAGATTTGAAAATTTGATTCTGAAGATAATTCGACATAGCCACTGCTTCCGCCCACAACTGTTTTGGTGCTTTCACATGAGCCATCATACACCTGGTAGCTTCCATTAGTGTATGATTTCTTTGTTCAACAATTCCATTGTGCTAAGGTGTGTATGATGCAGTCTTCGTATGCATAATACCTCAATCAGTACAGAAATTTTTGAATTCGTTGAAAATTTACTCACCTCCACGATCTGTGCGAATTTGCTTCAACTTGTTGTTTGTATGCTTCTCGGCCCAATTCGTATACTCAACGAATTTCTCGAAAGCTTCTGATTTTGTACAAATAAAGTATACTACAACGAACTTGCTAAAGTCATCAATAAACATTATGAAGTACTTTGCATCACCTAAAGACAATACTCTGAATGGTCCACAAATATCTAAATGCACAATTTTCAGTACCTTGGTTGCTTTATAAACACCTTTACTGAAAGGTGTTCGAGTCATTTTGCCTTTAAGACAAGATTTGCAGGTAGTTCGAATATCTCGACTCTTGATTTCAACTCCTTCGATTCTCTGACTCTTGTTGGCTTGGTACAAAGCTTCCATGTTCACGTGACATAACCTCTTGTGCCATAGAATATCTGTCGATTCTTGAGTTTGATTTGCTTGTTCGATTCAAGTTCGAATGCTCAAGTGATACAAATTACCTTCTCTGTTACCTTTAGCAACTAGGTTATCAAAATCTTCATCGAACAATTTACAAGAGTCCCTTGTGAAGGTTACTGACATTCCTGTGTCGACTATCTTTGCTACGGATAGAAAATCTTTATCAAGAGTAGGAACATAAAGAACTTCCTCCAGTTTCTTGTCACCCTGATTCGTGTCTAACCACAGCACACCAGTTCCATCAACTGTGAAGGATTTCAGATCATTCAAGATCCAATCCATGTCCCTGATCTTTGGTTACAAAAAGGAGCAAACCAACAATCCTAGCAATGTAGAAAAATCAGCATCTATATACAAAATGAGATGCAAACTCTAAGAGATACTGATCAAACATGAACCAAAACATAGAATATGTTTGTTGTCCCTACTGTATTTCACACATGTGAAATGGAAAATAGCAATAAATGAGCATTCTACACACAAGATTGCAAGATAACACCAAGATAGTGCACCAATGAGTAGTAGAACCCAAAGAGAACCATGTATAATGATGAAATGAGAGAGGGAAGAGAGAAGATGTGTCTCTCCATGAGTTACATCCTTTTATAGAGTGTCCAAACCCTATTTGGTCACTTGGCTTTCTCTCCAAAATGTAAACCCTACTATTTTTGGGTCTAGATTCAATGTACCCAAAGTTCAAATTTGAATCTCTCTCAAACTCGACTACCAACTTTCCCACACTTTCAAAAAGTGTTTATTGAATGTATTTTAAACTAATATAACTTCAAAAAGTAATTCACCAAAATATGACTAAACTAGACTAAACTAGTTGAAATCTCTCACACTCCCTCTTCAACTAGTTTTGGCATAGTTTTGACAATAGAACTTTGATCCAACTTTAGAATGATCTTCATCCTAAGTATAGATCTCCTTTATAAGGTTCTAAAGTATCTTTCATAATTGATATAGAGAATAGTTTCCAAATTGGATGCTTCACTATTTCTTACATCAATTTTACACATCAAGATATAACTAGAACATGAAGAACCAAATAGAATGTGAATAAAATGATTCCTCCATGTTTGAACTGGAAAATTACAGCAACCAAACAATAAATGTGAGTGATGACCATTTGCTTGCTTGTCTCCTCCAACTTTGTCCATTCTTGATATGTCTCCACCATAAAACTCCATGAATGAGCCTCCATCTCCATCTTGCCACAAGAAACCATCAAACCTTGGAAATCCATGAGTAGGTGAGTACATAAATGATGCAAATCCAGCAAGCACCACATGACTCCATAAACCAAGTAGTTTGCACTAGTCCATCTTCAAGAACTACTTGACACAAAAAAAAATGACCATGAATCCACCAAAAATTGACAATCTCCAAATTTTGGCACCAAGTAGCTCAACACTTGAGAACTTAACCATGGATGAGTGACATAATGAACCTCCAATAGCTTCATTTCCATCAGCAAAACCAGCCAAGAATGCTAGTACAACTCCAACAATAAGATATTGCAAGACAATGTAGCTAGTTTGTCCATATCTTGACAATTTGCACACATCCACATGAAATAGCTCAAACATGAGATAGAACAAGTAAAGTAAACTTGAACAACACTTCCTTGTTGCTCCTTTGACCTTACTTGAGTCTTTAATAAGCTGCAAAAACATATCCATAACATCTTTGCCAATTACCTCTCCTTTGATGCTCTTGACTAGCTCCAAATTGCCACCATTCCTTTTGTATTCTTGAAGCCTTTTGAGACCAACCTCTTGATCTTCCTCTTGACCATCAAAGTCATTGAACAAACTTTGTTTTTCAAATCCATTACTTTCTTTTCCAGTATGAAAACCATGAGAACCAATATCCACTTGCATAGCATCATCTATACAAGAAAATTCTCTAAAACATGTGAGTAAAGCAAAGTGAGTCGCTTCCACTTGCTTACCTTTCTCTTGATCATCAAAGATATCAAAGATATGAATATCTTCAGACCTGAACCTCTGGAAATACTCCCTCTCAAACATATGATCTAGAACCAACAAGATCTCATCAATGCTTGATCTCGAATTTCCACAAAGGTTACTGAAAACAATGTCACCATCATAAATCAAAAGATAGATTCCAAACTTTCCATCCAACATGAAATAGAGTAGGTGAAGATGAGTATCAAACCTAATAAATCCAGCCCTCTTGAGTCCATAAAAAACCTCAATAAGCTCACCAATGAGATCTCCCTAGCCTTGAAAAAATTGCCTCTCGATTTGCTCCATGTAATCTTCTCCAACCAACATTTTGCCATCTTGATCATGAGTGATCAATTCACAATCATAGAATCCTTTGAGTTGATGAAGAGATGTGAGATCCATGCCTTGGATCTTCCCATGAACCAATCTTCCATTGCTCTTTCCTTCATAAGGCTCTCTCTTAATGATTGCATCATAAGATGTAGAAATCTCAAAAAAATTAGAAGCCATGAAAAAAATGATTAGTACCTTCAACATAAGGATGATTGAAGTACTCTCTTTTTTCAAACAAGAACTTCTACTCAATGATTTAGGTAATGACTCATATGATAATGATTCTCCCTCACTATCATTCACAATGACATCATTCAAAGTACATCCTACTTTGAACTCTTCACATATTTCTCTTCTTCTTGACTTGTGACTATCTCCCTCACCAAGTCTCTTGATAGAACCATTTGATCTACTCTCTTTATGAAGAAATGTGACTCCACTTGCTGCAAAAATGATTTTCTTGGACTCATAACAAAAGAATGTAGAAGAACCACCTCCTTCATGCATGCACCTAGCAACATCTTTTTCCATATAATCAAAGAAATCATTAGCAACAATCTTTTCCAAGGAAGAAACTTCACCTCCATTGATAAAGTTAGCTCTTTCCTTAACTTTTGCATGCTTGCACTTGCCATGAAAAACCATTGAAACATCATCATTATCCTCAAGACTAGCCAAGTTAGCACAAAGATGAACATCTCCAAAAAGCATATTAGATCTTGACCTAGATCTAGCATAAGGAAACTTTTTAGACTTTGCATAAAATCCACGAATCTTATTGATGCTAAAAGGTAACTTTGTAAAGTTGAGACCAATCTCCTTTTCCATTCCATCCTTTTTGTTAGCCATAACAAAAAGGATCAAGCTTGAAGAGTCTACCTTGTCTATTGCCCCTAGCAACCAAGATTTCTTCCTTTGTAATGAAGCAAGCACCACCACCAAACTTTACCATATATCTTTTCTCTATCATTTGACCAACACTTAGCAAATTCTTTGAAAGTGAAGGAATGTAAATAACACCATCAAGTCTTGGTTTCTTATTAGTAGAGAGACAAATAGGAATTGAACCAATACCTTCAATTACACACTTACCACCATTGGCCATGTGAATTGCTTTCTTGGCTCCATCATAAGTGACCAAAGAAGTAAAGAACTCCTTGTGACTAGTCATGTGTGAACTAGCTCCACTATCAATCCACCATGAATCTTTGTCACCTTCACTTGATACACCTGCAACAATCTCCATCAACTCATTCATCTCCAATAAGGACTCCATCCTCACCTTCCAAGTAGAATAGTTGATTGAGGTAAGCCTATCATTGCTCTCCAACATAAAGTCTCCAGTTGTAGCCATGTTGAAGTGATCTGATCTTCTTCTTTTAACCTGTTCCAATGGAAAAAGCACTCTCTTGAATGTCAACAAATGAACTCAAGAAGAAATCACAAAGATATGGAACCTCTCAAATCTCTTCTAGCACTTCTAACTAGAAAATCAACACATAGAATAGTGAAATCTTGATAAACCTATGATCTATCCTCAATCTAATTATTCTTGCCACTTCCTAAGATTGAAACACACTCAAATGAAGTTCAGTAACCTAACAAACTAGAGATCCAATCAAAATTAGGATTTTGACAAAATCACAAAAAATTGAATATCTCAAATTCTACATGCAATTTCTAAAAACTTGATATATCTTTTTGTAGACTCCAATGAGACCTTCCTAATACACCAAAAATCATCTAAATCCAGTAATCCAAGTGTGAAATCGGAATTGATCAAGTATATAATCCTATGTTGAGTTTTGACCTACAAAAGATCAATTCTACACATGCAAAAATGCTGATTTTTGAGTAGAAATCAATCTAGCATGCTCTAGCATTGGTAACTCCTTTAAATCCTTGCTAAAGATGGCTGATCCTTTCATAACCTTAAACACAAGAGCTCTGATACCATGTGAAGGATTTCAGATCATTCAAGATCCAATCCATGTCCCTGATCTTTGGTTACAATAAGGAACAAACCAACAATCCTGCCAATGTAGAAAAATCAACATCTACATACAAAATGAGATGCAAACTCTAAGAGATACTAATCAAACATGAACCAAAATATAGAATATGGTTGTTGTCCGTACAATTACAGTACCCTACTATATTTCACATGTGTGAAACCGAAAATAGCAATAAATGAGCATTCTACACACAAGATTGCAAGATAACACCAAGATAGTGCACCAATGAGTAGTAGAACCCAAAGAGAACCATGTATAATGATGAAATGAGAGAGAGAAGAGAATAGATGTGTCTCTTCACGAGTTACATCCTTTTATAGAGTGTCCAAACCCTATTTGGTCACTTGGCTTTCTCTCCAAAATGTAAACCCTACTATTTTTGGGTCTAGATTCAATGTACCCAAAGTTCAAATTTGAATCTCTCTCAAACTCGACTACCAACTTTCCCACACTTTCAAAAAGTGTTTATTGAATGTATTTTAAACTAATATAACTTCAAAAAGTAATTCACCAAAATATGACTAAACTAGACTAAACTAGTTGAAATCTCTCACCTCAACTACATGCTTAGAACCGTCTCCAAGTATAATGAATCTAGAGTAATTCGTCTTCTTATACTCAGACAAAATTTGTTTCGAAGAAACAAAATGTGAGGTGGCTCCCGAATCAAGTACTACTCGAATTTTCAAATTTGATGAACAACATAGATCAGCACAAACATATGCTGTTGAGTTTCTTGTCGTCCTATCTTCTACTGCTCTAGAGCATTCTGCCTTGTCTTCGACAAAATTTGAATTTGAAGGTTCGCTTCGATTCTGCTCCTTCGTGTTTCTGGAATTTTGATAACAGTCTATTGCCGCATGATCTCATTTATGACAATGAATACAATCAATCTTTGGATTCAACCAACACTTGTCTTCTATATGACCTAATCTTTTGCATCTGTTGCAAATCTTCCTATCACCAACATATTTCTTTTTGTTTTCCTGATTGTCGATCATTTGTCTTGGATTCGTCTGAACGATTTCCATTCTTCTTAGACGACTCTCTCTTAGACTTAGACTTCTTCGAAGATTTATTCTTCTGGGTAGATAGAGCATTTTCTGAATCACCATTATCATCATAACGTTCACGAGCTTCTACTTCCTCTTTGACTCCATCTATTGCCTTTTTATTTTTCATTTTAATCTTGTTATAGAACAAAGTTCAAAAGTTTGACAACTATTTTTGTAATTATTTTGTTGTTGACTGTTTTTTTTATTGACTACATAAAGGGATAATTTTTTTAGCAAATCATGCAAGCAACAACAAAGACTACTATTGGTGATTCTTTTCTTCTTTAGTAGCAAAAATCACTCAAATTCAACCACACACACACAAGAACATAACATGTGTGTGTGTGTGTGTGTGTGTGTGTGTGTGTGTGTGTGTGTGTGTGTGTGTGTGTGTGAGAGAGAGAGAGAGAGAGAGAGAGAGAGAGAGATTTGCCCCTTTGTGGTGTGATAGTTGCGGTGGTAGAGAATTCTTGGTGTGGGATTGATCACCCAAGTTCAAACCTTGCCCACACATGAGCAGTGTTTGAGAAAAAAAAAAATCATGTGTTTTGAGCAAATTTTTCACACATTCAACCAATATCCTATTTTTATGTTTTGCCACACTATTTGGTTGTGGTGTGTAACTCATTGCGAGTTGCCAACAAATCCCATGATTCTCACAAAAGGCACATTTGCCGCATTTCCGATCCACACTTGCTCACCACTTTCGCTGCTAATCTCAATTTTTTCTTATTTCCGACACTCTTACCATGAGATATTTGGTAGTTGAATTCTTGCAGGTAGATGGGCACCACCCTATCTACTATTTATAGCTGAAAGTGGTGACTCTCTTTTCTCTCTCTAGAATCATTTGGCCTAGCTTATCCAAAACTTGACCTAAACTAGTCATATTGGCCGAAATTTCCAAGTAAAGTTAAAAATGAACTTTTGTATATCCAAGTGACTAAGTGAACTTGGAACCAACTGAAAAATGGTCATGTCCACTAATTTTACGACAAACCTTGTGAAGTTTATATACAAGTTTGGCTTCTAAAATGCTTAAAATAGCCAAAATAGTTAAGTATAAGTTGACAATTTTTCACACAATTGCCATTGAGACAATGTCATGATTTTCTCTCTCTTTTCAAAGCCTCAAGTTTGTTTTATGCTTGGTACCTTCTCTAAGTTTTGTTATTGTCTTCTCTCCTTAGTTGTGGCAATTCCAAGCTTCATGTCAGTGCCACCCATGTTCCTCCTTGGGTGGCTTCTTTGGGCATTCAGGTCATCCCTCACGACACCCTTCTTGAACTTGCTTCCTTCGCGGGCCTTGGCTTCCAAATAGCCTCCAGTCAATCCTCTTCGCTTGAAGGTTTGAAGCCTGCCCTTTAGCCTTCCCCCCTCTCCAACCCTACTACCCACCTTAGAGCCAACCCCTCCCTCCTTCCTACCTCTACAACTCCTCAAACCCTCCCCCAATTCACACACACAAACACACACACAGGCCTCTGATCTCACATATAGCTGATGAGAAATGATTCAAGACTATCCTTGTGGCTAACATAAAAGAAAAGTGAATAAAAAAGGGCCATTAGCTTTGTACATGAATAAAAAAAATGCAGGACCAACATATAAATAAAAAATGGCACACATGAATAATAATTGTCATGGATTGGAAACCCATTACAAAGGCTATTATTATGAAAAGGTGTTACAAGAGATCATGGTGATAATGATGGAAAATGATAAAACTAAAATTGAAGAGTTTTTTATGCTTTGGGTAGATACAATGTTGAAATTTCTATCTTTTGAAAACACAAAAAAAAAAAAAAAATAGAACTCTATTATCACTAGGACAAAAGGAATTACATCTCTTTCTTAGAAGTGTTTCAAGGTCATTTCATCCCTTGTACATTGATTTTGTAAATAGAATGCATGTGTCTCCTTTTATTTTTAGTAATTTGACAATAGTGTTGTAATTGACAATATCATATTTCTTGCATAGTAGAAAAATGTAAGTGATTTTCTTATACCCGATTTTTATTTTTGCAAGAATAGATAACTACGACTTTTCAAGATGATTATACTTTCTACAGATTCCCCTTTAATAATATGTTGTCCAAAATGAGTCATCTAAATTTCTATTTAAAATATAACACCTCGATCTCTAATTTTGTGCATCACGAAGAGTATATATCATGCATCAGCTAGAGTACCTATCATGTATCAACTAGAATTTCGTTGTGCGTCACCTTAAATATCTATCACGCATCACCTAAAATATCTATCATGCATCACCTGATCTAAATGTGCTTCACCTGATGTTATTAGATGACCTATCTCTATATAACATTAGATGAGCTATCCCTATATCACATAGACAATAATAACAATAATAATAATATGTGTTTATTGTTTCTTAGCTTTTTATCATGTGTCTACATTTGCACACACAAAAAACACTCATGTATACTGATCGGTGATGGACATTAGATTTTTCTTCTGACTTGAGAAATAATTATATTTTTAGTATATTTTAGCTTAATCTTTTGTTTAAAATATGTCAATTGAATGTGTTTAAAACACGTCACCTAGATTCACCTTAAATTTTGTGTATCACCTAATGTGTCTATTGTGTATCACCTATAATTTTGGATATGCACTACCGTAATGTTCTATTATGCATTACCCAACAATTACAAATGAAATGACCTAATTTATGATTATACAATTTTTGTTATAACACATTATTTCCTAAATCACATTCATATATTCAAATTTATATATATAATCATGCTTTCACCAACCATTACTTCTCATTGATCGTCGTAGATACAAATGTAAAGATATACTTACCTACCTAAGATATTTAAATATATACTTACCTACCTAAGTTACTTAATATTAAATATCTTTATCTAGTTTGTCTTCATCAAAATACATTTGGATATTTTATGCTTGTTCAAACTTTGTAACTATATGTATAAATTCATAAGAAAAATATCTTAATCCTTGATCTATCATTGACAATAATCTACGAAAATTGTTTGATGGAGATTTGAATAAGATCTAGATTTTATTAAGCCTACATGATTATATGCATGACTAATTTTATGGTACTTCCAAAATTTTGATCCATATTGGTGTGTTACATTTTTTTAGTTTTTTCAAATTTAAATACCTTAATGTTATCTCGGATTTCAATGCTACAAAAAGCAAAAGTGTTGTATTTTTTATGGTTTCACTGATTATTTGATGTCTTTTGAACAAAAAAGTTCCATTATCACTTATGGAGGTTGACTTTTATTGTGTTGAACACATGCTATATTTTCTCTTAGTTTACTATATATTATACTCAAGTAGCTTTGTAATAGAAATTTTTATGGTTTTCATAATAAGGTTTTTATGGTTTTCTTGTAGTATATTATTTTCAATAATCCAATAAGACTATTTTGAAAAATATTATTCTAATAGATGCATTACAGAATGATAGTAAAAAGCTCATTTTTTGAGTAGAAAACTTTGCTTGCATATTGGTTAACTTCTCACTTCAAAAGCCACAAGCAATCCATTTTGCAATATTAGTATAACTGCAATTTCAAAATCACTAGCATTGATTTTAGCTTCATAAAGAACATTGAAATTGGCAACTTGCAAAAATAGAGTTGAAACGAGAAGAATTTTCAAAGCTCTAAATCTCGCATTCAAAGATTCAATCCATTGAAAGGCTAGGCCTTTTCTTGCTCATCTTCCTTCTTAACAAATATTGTTAAGAGGAAGTGCAATGTTTGCATAGTCCCTTAATATAGTTCATTCTAAGAATGACATCAATTAATGAACTATTTTAAAAATTGGCCATTTCACAACTGCCAGTTATTATTTCATAGTCAAGTTTCATTCCATCAAAGGTAATTTCATGACCCAAATAAAGGAGTTCATGCTTCATGGATTCACATTTGAGTTCCTTCCCATGGAGCTTCTCTTGCCTCAAGACAATACAGAGATGCTCCAAATGTTCCTTCAATATTTTTACTATAGATGAGAATGTCATCAAAACATAAAACCAAAAATTTTCTTAGATACGTAATAGATCATTTATCTTTTGTTGGAAGCATTTGCCAATCAATCTAGATACTTGATAGAATCGAGTTCTAAAATCGGTCTTTTAAACATTGTTGTGATGGATGTAGATTTATTGGTATCACATACAAAGACATACCTTGGTGAAGTATTTAACCCTTTACAATCTATCCACCAGATCATCCATTCTTGGCAACCTATACTTGTTTTTGATAGGTAGTCTATTCAACTCCTTAGAATTTGCACACATTCACAAGTTGCCATTCTTATTACCTTCAAAAGAATAGGAGCCTGCCATGGTCATTTGCGAGCTCTGATATGTCCAATTTTCAAGTAGTTATCAATTGGTTAGTTCCTTTAGAAACACATCATTGAATTCTTATTTCAAGTTATCTAGAATATGTTTTTTTATCACATGACAACTCAAAAGAAATCATGTTAATGTCATAATAAATTACATTCCAATTGCGATTTAAAACATATTCCATAAGCACATGAAACATTAAAAAATCAGCACTTAAAGATAGTTTTATTTAATCAGCCATCGAAATGATTGGCTTAGTGTATGAACTATTTGCTTCAACAATGAAAACTGATTCTCACGAAGGGGCAGTTTGTTGGAAATCTGGTTAATCCTGGATTCCTGATCTAGAAAACCATTATACAGTCACTATTTACTTGTACAATTTTCCATTTTTTATTTTTCACGTAGCCATAAATAGTGAACAGGTCTGCAAGAAAAACAGAAGATCGAAAATAGAGTTCAAATCAACTTTGGGCAAAATAAAGCCTATATCAATCCTCAAGGTCGAAATCTAAATTGATTTTTAGCTTGGGTCGATGGATCGAATCAAATTGAACGTTAAATCAATCATTTGGGTCGAATCACGACTGATTTTGACCCTGCATGTATTTCGACCCTAACACTGTTCTAGTAATATTGAAAAAAAATTTGATTATGCGACAAATTAAATTTTCTCTCTATCCTCCTACATGCTTCTATGCTCAAACTTAAGTTGGAGCAACGTAGCATGTGCTCGAACTTAAGTTCGAGCATAGGTCTTTGTCAAGATTCTGTGCAAACATCAGACCTCATAAAAGAAAAGACCAAGACTCGGGATTTTTCCAAAATTAGTAAAACAGTGTTCCCTACATCTATTTCGACCCAGGATTGAAATTTGACTTGTGGAATCAAATAACAAATTCCGATCTTCATGAAACATAATCAAATCAGACAGTTAGCGATTATTGTTTATAGTAAAGTAAATTATTGTTAGGCTACTAAAAGCTTCTTTTAATCACAAGTTGAAGTTGTATATATAGATGCTCAAGGGCATAGAGAAAGTATGGCAAAATGTGTGCAAGTCCCTTGTAACTGATCATTGTAGCACACTAGTTTGATGGCGGAAAAGGCAATGTACATTGCATAGTAGGTTCTATATGTGTGCAAGTCCGTGGAAACTGAATCAGTGTAGCACATTCGCTTATGAGCAAATTTTTTGCAATGATCAGAGTTCTTAGTTTTTCGATTCAGCTACAATATCGTTTGTGTATGTGCTTCGTTTTCTATCTTCCTACTCATTCGTTTATGTCAATTCTGAACCCCTCACCCTCATCATCCCCCTCAATTGCAGCAGCCTCCATTTCTACCCTACGATGCCTCAAGATGTAGCTCTCAAAAAATCCCATCATCCATACTCACAATCAATATTGGTAGTTACTAGTGCTGGATCCAAAAAAACGGATCCATCATCATGATTCACCTCCAGTGCCACCCATCCATCTTATAGAATGCCTTGCACAAGACTTATGTTGATGCGACAAAATTCCAACAACTGACACTAAGGCACAATCAATCTTTTACATCTCTTTTCATAAATAAAAAACCATGTGCTCCAGTTATGCTCACAAGGCAATGAGGAGCAATTTAGTACTAGTGGCAAACATTGTTAAATCAAGATAACCATGCCCAATCACAACCCACCAGGTAATATGCTCAACCACAGTCACTTGTCAATTTCCAGTCGAATAAAGAGAAATCAAAGATCACCTGTGATTCATCTTTTTCAACTAAGGACGGACTATTTTGCAGGTACTTGGACTTGGGGCTATCCAAGTTGCCCATGCTTTGAATACATCCTCTCATGCTCAATCTACCACAGAAAGAGGTAAACTGTGGTGGCATAGGTCTTCCAGCCATCATATCGAGACTTGAACCTAACAAGTCTATGTACACTCATGTGAGCATAGAGGGCAAAGCATGTATGTGAAGTCATGAATAGGTTTATGGAGAAATTCTGCCATACTAGCCAATTGGCTAGCAACTATGACATCACGTACATGCAACAAAAATCTAGGATCATATCGCAAGATAATTGAACATATATTGAAAATCGATTCTAATACAAGCTGCAACTATGAAAGCATAGGTGTACACACATCTAATTATCAATAAGTGATCTATGCAAGGCTTGCCCTATCTAATTCATGAACTTGTTAATCCCAATGTGAACCCCTCCCAATCCACTAGTCCCAGAACATGATAGACACGTCATAGCACCTCCACAAAGTGCTATGCACATCATCAAAAGTCCTCAAAAACTAGGGTTCTGAATCTAACTAGAGGCCTCACGACTTTGCCCCATTTAAGGTTTCCTGCCTTTTCAAAATCGACATTTTTGAAATTGGAGAAACGAGATCTCCTAGGAAGAAACGAAAAGAATTGGTCTATTTTTTTACTTCAATTTTTTTTTTAAAGATGTTACAAAAACTAGAAAACAGTGATCTGTCTTGCATTTCACATAGTTTACTTTTTAGTACTACTTAAATAAAATGGAATCGTCGCTACAATGGCCAATCTAAAATGCTAACTCCTGATAATTGATTGAAATTGTCAAACGTCAACACATATATGGTCATCAAAATCAAATATAATCATGATTCAAACTTAAATATAACCATGTGGCACGATTCATTCAAAATTATAAACAATATTCAAACTCATATACAACCCCAATCCATTATCCAGAATAGAGTCAAATAAACAAGTCATTAAAGAAACTTAAATTCTCTCTCTCTCTCTCTCTCTCTCTCTCTCTCTCTCTCTCTCTCTCTCTCTCTCTCTCTCTCTCTCTCGGAGAAAGGGCAAGACATCTTAACATGTGAACAACACTATTGGTGTGAAGAACAGTTGCTCTCTATCTCCTACATTATTTGGCCTTTACATATATATGAGTATACGTCAATGATACTGACTTGTGTGACATTCTAATATCTATTCTACTATATGTAAATGATGTAGTTATAGTCTCCCCAACCAAGGAGGAGCTACAACAATAATTGGACACCCTACACTCCTTTTGCAATGCATGGGTCAATATCAGGGAGACCAATGCTTGGTCTTTGACAGATCCATCTACAGCATACATGCATCATTAGGAATTCACACGAAATAATCAGTCACTAGAGATAGAGTTTGCATATACATATCCGGGTGTATGATTCATGGAACTTGTCTTTAGCATGAAACATGCAGCTAATAGTAGGCTTGGAAACGATCAATATTCCCTAGTCACCTACAAAGCTTTTGTCTCAAGTGACACATACGAGATGCAAAAAGTAAGTGTCATCTTTTTTACGCTTTGGTCACCCCCAAGGCTGTGTATGTAGCGACAACTTGGTGCATGGAACTCACTTCAACAAAGTGGGCTAGTATACACACCTTCAGATTACTATGTTGTAATATATAAGCCCTCTGTTGAACATCATATTATCCTCGTTGAATTCGCCATGTCACCATTACAAATTGAGTCTATCTTCTAGTTGATCATATACATACAAAGAGTCATGGCATTGGGGGACAAAACACCAGGAAATCAAGATTCCAGTTGAGCACTTGCACCATCCCGCAAGACTATGAACAGGGCCACGTCCCATCATGGTATTTTGAAGCTTCAAACCTATGGGCATTTCCATATCCCACCCTCCTTAACGGTATCACTCATATATCAGGAGATTCATTTATCGAGCTTACACCCACCAATCCTAGCATGGCCCATTGGGGGTCAAGATGGTTCGACTCACTTCCCAATGATCGATCAATACATGGACTTGCGACTATCACATAACCGCAGGTTCAAACCTAGGCCAACTCAGAGTTTCTTCATGTCCATTACATGTGGAGACAAGGCATTTCCATGGGACTCATCAAAAAGAAAGGATAGATGCTTTACATACGAAGGGCCACCTGATAGAATACTCCACTACACATTACCTCCTCCTCTAGACGACAACCTAGGACATATATGGAGTCAGGGTCAGAGAATGAGATAGTCATTCCTTTCAAACACTAAGATCAAAGACAACGTCGCTTGCAAAGACTCACATTCCTTAGATCTCCATGACATACATCACAGACATGCACGTCATCCATGATGATATCAAAATATGTACACATCCTCATCTGCTTTGGAATCAATAGCACCATCAGCATTAGTAGCATCATCGTGCACCATCACGGTCTTGTTCAATCATGTGCCACATGACATCATGTACCATTCTTTCATAGTCGAAGATGTATTTATGCTTCCTTTTAGTCGAAACACATTTGAGATGTACTATTAGTACTACGTAACCTTTCGGTATTTCAAAACATTCTTCTTCTTCTTCTTCTCTCTCCTACCCTGTTTGGCTTGTATATTTGATGAGCTAGATGGAGGGTCATCAATAAGGATGGGGCACAAGGATGTAAACTTTGTGACTCCTTGATATCCATCTTACTACATGTCGACAATGTGGTTTTGGTCTCTTCAACCTAAGAGGGAATACAGAGACCCATGGATAGATTGCATTCCTTTTACTCCATATGAGGTTTGGAGGTTAATCCCAAAAGGATCAAGATTATCGTCTTTAACAACCTAAGGCCTTTATGCAGTGTCGTGAGGGGCTACCAGAGAGGCTCTCCCTCTTCTAGTTCCAACACCCTCCACCTCAAGCACTCCCTCCACCCCAATCCCTCCTAAGTAGCAATGTAGCACATGCTATCAACTTCTTGTTCTTGCCACTAGGTAGCACCCTGACACATAGACAAGTAAGGTAGTTACTATTTTCTACAGACAAGTACCACTCATGTATAGAACCAAGTGTCCCCATGCAACATGCGACACATGTCTCGTTGACTAGTCAACCCCTACTTTCTAGAGATTGGTACAAAAACCTTTAAATTAAGACCCAATACTTGTTAGACTCAATCTGAACTCAACAACCACAACAAGAATTTATCGAAGCAAAACTTTATTAATTTTCTTCAACGGTACATATGATGCCCTTACAACACTGTAGGACCTGGTTGTTACATCTCCTCCCAACTTTTGTTGCATAGAAAATGATAAGGAATGCCTATCCTAGGCTCCCATATCCCAATCCTCAAGCACTCCTTGGCCATGACACATCCTGGCATCGACACATGGCAAACCCCATGCACAGCTAACACTTGCCACTTGGCAGTACCCTGACATAGAGGCAAGCAAGTAGGAGGACCGTTTGACACATCACTCATACATTGGATCAAGTGTCCCAGTGAACATATAACGGGTCCTGTTGGCCAGTCAAATCTCCTACTTGATAAGACATCAGTCCAACCAATCCTAATAAGTGACCCACTACCCCATGCCAAAGTTAAGCACGACTCTTGAAGTTCAATATAAACTAATTGTAGCCTAATTACAATGGTCACTACAAGTCGGTGGCAAGCCATTTCAATAGTTACAAATGTAAAATTGTCATATAAAACTTTAAATATTGTTTACAAATGGGATAGGGAGTAAAAGCTTTGACCTCCCTTCCACCTCCAAAGATATCATCCTAATCACAAAATTTGGATATTGTGCACGCAAATTAAGCGGGGTCTCATGGGTAGCATCTACAAGAGGTCTGCCATGCCACAAGAACAAGTAATCATGCATCAGCCGATTGCATAAACCACTCTACTGCTGGGCCATGGATCACATCTTCCTGCTCCTATAGAACAATCAAGCAATCTGACAACAAGATATTGCCATCATGTAAAACTCTTTCTAATCCAAAAACATGAAAATCTTGATGCACTTTACAAGTTTAAGGCAATGCTATAAGGAATAAAGAAACATGATGCACTTTATAAGTTTCAGGCAAGTTGGAAATAAAGTAATAATTTGACACTTCAAACAGTGTGTCTACATCTTTCTTTAATTTAGTCCATCAAAAGTTATGTGAGATCAGCTCTAAGTCTTATCCACACCAAGACGACTTGCACTAGGGCTATCATGACATGAATGCAAAATCTTCGTAAGCGGCCCCCCTCAATAGCTGGAATTAGAAGTTTACCATTTCTTTTCACAATATCATCCTCTATGGTATATCTAAAGTAAGTGTGAGCACAAAGACCATAACTCACCTCTTGAGATTATACTTGCACAAAATTTGCCTCTCACAATTTCCTACAATGAGGATCCTCCTACTGAGCCTGTCGAATCTCAACAATTAGGTCATTGTCTATAACCACAAAAGGCATATGATACATTACCAGAGATCATGCATCAGCCACATGATTTTTGGCACCTTTCTAGTACCGAATTTCCATGTGAAATTTTTGCACCAACTTAGCCCACCTAGCCTACCACCCTCTTAGGTCTGGTTGGTTGCAAAAAAATGTGAGGGTGTCAAGGTCGGTGCACAAATAGAATTCTGCACCAATAATGCCTCCATGCCTTCAATGCGTGATTATGGCATGCAATTATTGTTCGTAAGTTGGATAATTCTTCTTAGTAAGGTTGAGTTTCTTGCTCTCAAAGGCCACTGGCCTACCCTTTAGCATGAAAACTAGGGCCTACGACGATATCACTCACATCCGTTTCTACGACAAATGGCTTCTGAGGGTCAACAATCTTTTATGTAACACAGTCACCATGACTTGTTTCAAAGCATCAAAACTTCACTATTGAAATTTTTTCCATTATTACCATTTAATGTTTTGTACCAAAACACTCAATGGTGCAACCACATGTGAATAGTTTTTCACACCTTTATGATAAAACTTGGCCAATCCAAGAAAGCCTCTAAATGCTATCAAATCTGTAGGCATAGGCCAAGCAAAAAAAAAACAATTTTCTTGCTTGTACTATTTTTTAGGGCTATTTAGATTAGTTTCAGACTTATGCACCTTCAAGCAAAATCTTAGCAGCCTGCTACAACCCTAATGATGTGAAAAAACTTCAAAAACTCGCTGATTTGATTTGTAAACCCTAGCTCTCTCTTCTCAACCTTAGCTCTAATTCCAAATGTCAAACTCAATCTGAACTTAACAACCACAACAAAAAATCATCCTTGTCATTGATTTTTTACAAGCAGTACATATGATGTCCTTACAACACTGTGGGACCTAGTTGCTACGTCTCCTCCTCCAGCCTTTGCTGCATAAAAAGTGATAAGGAATGTCTCTCCTAGTGTTATGCCCATAGGCGCGTGTAGTTGGTAGGCTTTGGCCTAAACTAGAAGGTAGCCCTTAACTTGGTCCCTATAGGGGGGGGGAGGCCTTGCCTCATGCAACAGTGGTTGTGAGTGATGTCTATATTTGAATGATGTAGCTATGCATGGAAGGGAATTCTCTTGAATGGAAAATCCACATGTCATATGGAGGCTAGGGTTTTGGAAAATATATCTATACCCTCACCCCTCCCATTTCGAGATATTGTTCTATGCTCAAGCTACCCTTGTGTTTGGTGCGGATATCGGCTCGGGGGAGTCTAGACATTCGTTAGATTGTTGGTTGGGTGGTTCATGCCACAACCTGTACTCTTGTATGCTTGTCTCTATTTCAAGGATCATGTGTGGGCAGAATAGTAGTATTAGACCTACACCAGGGGCTTGGTGAAACGAAAAGCAGAGTGGTTGGATGCAAGTGAAAAGATCAGAATCGACCTTCTATGCAAGAACTATGAAGGCCAGAACTTAATGATACTGATGGCATACTAGAACACAGGTCATCAAGCAAGCCAACTTGGGGCTTGCCATATTCCTCTCCACGTTTCTCAGCAATAAAAGCAACAAGTTGACCTGATCAATGATCAATACTTGGCAACCCAGGAATGCCATAGCTGTTTGAAGAGAGCAGATAACGACTTTAAAAAACGCTGCTGAGTTTTAAAGAACAATTATATGAATAGATCATTCTCTTCACACCTAAAAGTCCTAAGAATAAACCTAGAAAGTGTAACTAGCAAACAACACCTTCGATATATGATAACCCTCCATGAACCTTTATCAGACTTTCTCAATCAGAAACTAAGAAGATAATTTTCTTAACAGATAAGGAGCCTTGTGAATCTCTCTTTCCTTTCAAGCCTTCTACTACACATCAATGGTCAAGATGTAATAACTAAGCATCAGAAAAGACACATGATCTTAGCCTGGAAAGTTTACAACACCAAAGTGACAAAATCCAAGGCCTAGCTATGGAGTATCATAACAACATAGTAAGCACACTATGAAAGCTTAAAAAAAGCCAGCTATGGGGTAGAAGACAAAAGCAAGAGAGAGAGGACTTCAAAACTCACACAACTTCAATGATTATCAAAGGAGTTGTAGGGCGTGGAAACCCCTCCAAAGAAAGGGCCACATATAGCATGTAATGTATAGAGGTGGTGTCATACTAATTCTAGCTCTAGACCCCACATGGGTCCTCAACCAACTTGTTATTACTTGCCTAATTAGCACAAGTGGGGTGTACTATGCACATAAATGTTTTACCCCCATGTCTTATGCACAACTTACAAGTTACAAGTGTACAAGCCTTAAGGGGCAAAATAGGCATTTATTTCAACACAAAGTTTTATAAATTGCATTCACTGAGCAAGTGTCCTTCATATGTAACATTCAACGACGGCGGACAAGAACCAAAGTTTAAGGTATGGGACAATCCTCCTTGCAGAGCACACAGCACTTTTTCTTGCTAAGCTGAAAGTGTCAACATACTAAAACCAAAAGGCTTATCTCGTTGGCACAGAAATATGGGAAATTTTATTTTACAAAGTCCTGTAAAGCTTGGCTTGGTTTTTTTGAGACTGTTCTTCGTAAAACTCTTACAAAATAAGCCTATACATACAAAATCAATTAGCTCCCATTGTGGTTATTCATGCTCATGATAACAAAACACGTTTGTGGGTAGATTTACTGACTCTCATCTTCATAGGACTAATTATATTGGCTGCCGATTGATATGCAAGTTTACTAGTACTTTGGCTATAACACCTCTGATTCAGCAGTCTGCTTGAGTAGGTCAATTTAGGAAGGTTTGAGAACAAACAATAAATACAACTAAGGCCAAATTGAAAGTACTGAACTTAGGGACATCTGGCCACTCTGGCCACCTTGCTAACATGGATGATTTACAGTCCTCATTCCTATTACGTGTATGCCGTCATGCAAACAGGAGAAACATGGGATATTCTCCATAAAGCACGACCCCCGAAAATAACTATCAGGTTACTCACAAAAAAACGTCATTGACCATGATATTTAATGCATATCAACTTTAATACATGCTCCACTCTTCAAAAACTGAGTGAATCCAACATAAGATTTTAGCCTTTACATACAATCATATAATTAGTTAAAATAGAGTGAGACTTATACAAATGACTAAAAATCTTTACAGTATACAGATGACCAAACATAAACACAGTGTTTGATATTTAACAAGACAAGCTTTTTAATGTCGGCAGCTCACAAGACCCTTAGTGAAACATAGCACCACCACCATGGCTGATCATGCACAAGCTCTTCTGACAAGCTACAAAGACCTTCTACAACAGGCCTCTGCAGCAACTGAGTAATGGTAGTAGTAAGTTGTGGTGATCCCAACTGGTAGTTATTGTTCTGTAGGCTGTGTATAGATAACTTTTGTGCTGATTTGAAAGATCACTCACGATGTGTAGAGAAAAAGACTTCATACATGGTTTTCCAAAATGAAAACACAAGGTTTGCTTATCCCAACAAGCTACCTACCAGATCACTTAGATGATGCTCGATCTTCATGAAGATGTAACTGCAGGAGCAATTCGCTGGGTATAAAATGAAGAGCAATTACGAAGATTCAGCTATGACTCTAATAGATAAATATGATAAAAAGTTACAGTTAGTAAAAGTTGAGGCCAGCCCTTTTAGTTCTTAGAAAACGTGTTGGAACACAAGTCAACGTTAATGTATCTGGTGCTTTCGTGCAGCACAGATGACCTTTTCTTACGGTATTATTTTCCAGTTGAAGGTTACTAACTATTGTTTGAACCTCAAATCTGATAGTACTCATATGAAATTCCTAAGTATTTGGGAACCTCTGCTTAAATGACTAGTCAAATTGTATATAGATTGGCTGCTTACATAATTACTCCAGTTGTATGTAGATAGGTCCCTAGCCACTTCTGCGTGGCGGGGTTGGCCGGATCGTGCCTGGCTTAAACTTGGAAGCCTCATGCCTCGCCAGCTCCGGTGGCACAAAACTGTTGCTTTGAATCAGCATCTGTTTCAGATCGTAAAACACTTTAGTGTCATGAAGAGTCAAAAATGTTGTAGCTACACCAGTCTTTCCAGCACGACCAGTACGACCTATGCGGTGAGTATACCTTTCAATTTTATCGGGGATATCATAGTTGATAACATGTGCAACATCAGGAATATCAATACCGCGAGCTGCAACATCGGTAGCCACAAGACAATTGTACTGCCTATTCCGAAAACCCTCTAAGCTTATCTCACGTTGTTCTTGCTTCTTTCCACTGTGCAGAGAAGTCACTCGATAGCCCAACTTCTGTAGTTGCCTAGACAAGCCATCCGCCAAATTCGTTGTATTGACAAAAACAATGGCAGTCTTTTCACCCATACCATTTAGGACACATTGTAACCTCTCCAATTTCTCTGTTTCCTTCAGCATCATGACATGTTGAGTAATCAATTTAGGAGCCTTACCAGCAGTGCCTATAGTTACCACAACAGAATTTCTCAAGTATTTACGGGCAAGACGTTCCACAGCAGGAGGCATGGTAGCGCTAAACATGCACGTTGTCCTGTATACCTGCTTCTCAGCTAACTCTGCATCTCCATTCTCTGGTTTCAGACTTGATGGCATGGCATTCAGTACCCCCATAACTTGTAGCTCCAAGCCCTTGTCAATCATCCGATCAGCTTCATCAAGAACAACGTAATTGCATTGGTTAAGCACAGCATACCTTCGTTCTAGGCAATCAAGTAATCTACCTGGTGTCGCAATAACAATTTCACAGCCCTGACGCAGTTTGAACCCTTGCTCCATAATGGAATGACCACCCACTATTGAGACCACACGTATATCCAAGAAGCGAGCAAACTTGACAATTTCTTCCTCAATCTGCAGGACAAGCTCCCTGGTTGGAGCCATAACCACAGCATATGGTCCTTCAGCCTCAATATCTTCCGTCATCGGCGGAAGCTTTGATATATAGGTCAACATTGGCAACACATATGCAGCTGTCTTACCGGATCCAGTCCCAGCAATGCCAAGGACATCTCTTTGCTGAAGACCAAGCGGTATAGCAGCCATTTGGATGGGAGTTGGTACTCTATAGCCAACTTTATACACTGCCTTCAAGAGTTCTGAGCTCAAATTTCCTTCCTCCCAATTTCGCATCGGTCTAATTCGAGAACCCCTGTAGGAGATATCAAACTCTTCTCGAAATATCCTCCAATCCCTTTCAGTCATCTCTTCAGCCTTTTTTTCAGACCACTGTCGATCCTCACGCATATCAAAAGAATCATACAGGTTTGCTGCTTCCTGTTTCAGCTTCTGTTCTTGTGGCTTTTCTTCTAAGCCTTTTCTGGCTCGTTCATTCTTTGTTGCTGCCGCATGGTTCTTTTGTTCCCTATGATCCATTCCGGCACGAAGCCCTCGTCCAAATAACAATCGCGCTTCATGAGGATTCTGAGAAAGAGGGTTCACATCTCGAGATGTGTCCTCAGTATCATCCCAGCCAAAAGAAAATCGAAACTTTTCGCTTGGTTTAATTACTTTTTTTTTCAATCGCTTTGCTCCAAGATACTCTTCTCTGATGGCTTCCAGCTCTCTTTGTTTCACCCCCTCATATTGTGCTTGCTTTTCCAGATGCCCCTCTTTACTTTTGGCTTCTTCATCATGCTCACGCTCCCTTTCCCTTTTTCTGAGCTCTTGGCGATTGCAATTGCTCTCAGCAACAGGAGCAAACGACCTTGTTTGTTCGTCCAACCTTTGTTTGTGCTGGGCGCCAGCCTCCTTGTCTCTTCTTTTGAGCCGTTCCCTCTCAGCTTTTGTGAGATATACAGGCATCATCTTCGATGGTGGTGGCGCGCTGCCAGACTCGTACTTATATGGTCTCGAATACGCATTTAAAAAGGAGGCCGAATGATCTGCAATCTGTTAAGAAAACCTACAAATATCAAGCAACAACTCATTCCACGTCTTCTTGTGAAAAAGCAGTGGTGACAAACTTCATGTGAACGCAAAGGAATGTTGTTTCAGCATATGCATACTCTTTTGAATGCAAGTTCGATTGTCATAAGAAGTACTTAACCTTGCTGCTGATGGGCTGAGGGCTATCGCTGGCGTTTTTTAAGCCAGCGCACCCGGTCTGTCTCTCTCAGGCCAATTTGACAGCCATAATCCCTCTATAAGTGTGATCTGTGCTTGCAGTTCTTTTACTACAAGTTAGCTCTGGATATATGAAAAAAAAAAAAAAAGGAAAAAGATATATATATATATATATATGATAGACAAATTTTCGGAAACTCAAATGTAGAAACAAGAATTATCCAGTTTCTACTACTGCAACATATGGCAAACTATAATTACAGATTTACTGCATGAATAATAGGCGGAAGAGAAAATGAATCAGTGAGACATAAAGCAATTGCAGATTCCTACGTTTAATGCACTCTTGCATTTATATCATCTGAATTACAGATTACAACAAACTTTGTGCGCTGTTTGGATCTCAAACAACACGATATAGCAAGAGAGCTACTCTCACTTACGAACAGCTAGTATCATATACTAACATCTTTTTCACTGCAGTCTATCTCTCGTTAATCCTATATATAGAGAATGCTTCTTGGTTTCCAAGGGGAGGCTCGAATCTGAGACCAAAGAAACTTTGGATGTCAACTATATATAGAGAATGCTTCTTGGTTTCCAAGAGGAGGCTCGAACCTGGGACCAAAGAAACTTTGGATGCCAAGCTAACCAGCTGAGCCAACCCTGTTATATATATATAGAGAATGGAGAGACAGCTGATCTAATCTCTAGTGATTAAAAGAACATCCTAACTCACATTTCTTCTAGTTAGTGGTCCTTGTCCACTTTTGCTTTCCTACATTATGTTACACATTCACGCTCTGGTTCTGATTTCGCAAAAGTGCAAAATATATGAAAAGTGCGACAAGTGCCAAAAAAAATGCCTATCATGCAAATTGGCTTTGTGGAAAAAACGAAGAGAGAGAGAGAGAGAGAGAGAGAGAGAGAGAGAGAGAGAGAGAATGTTCTGAAGGCTTCGGGAAAATCCCGAAGGCTTCGGGAAAAATGCCGAAGTGAGAGAAGGCTTCGCAAAAATTCCGAAGGAGTTCACAAATTTCCAACAGCTCTGAGGAAACCTTCATCTGATTTCCATTGACATTCTCTGTTTTTCAAACTAGATCTTGTTCAGAGGCTTTGTGAGTACATCTGCCATCATGTCGGATGATTTAACATACTGAATCATCAACTCCTTTTTCTGAATCAAATCTCTGATGTGGTGATACTTCAGTGAAATGTGCTTGGTTTTGGAGTGAAAAACAGGATCCTCGGTGAGGTGGATTGCACTTTGGCTATCCATATACATTATAGTGGGTTGAACCTGTGGTTCATTCAATTCGTTCAATAGCATTCTAAGCCACACTATCTCATTTGCGTTTTTAGATGCAACAACGTATTCTGCTTCACACATCTGAACTTAAAATTATGACATGATTGGTTACCCTTTGCTGGAGATCAGCCGGAAGCCCATTGTAGACGTTCTTCAAATAAATTGATTGTCTAAGTTTGTGATTCCTGCAGGTATCAGATGAGCAGATGTAGAACCAAAGTTGGTTTCACCTTACCCTAGATCAATGATCAAAAACATGCAGGAAGAATCATGAAATAGAAATTAGTCATTCACCAAGGAGGCAACTGTGGGCTTAATTTCCAACAGTCCCCCTTAAGGTCACAGTTGGTGTCTTGGTATCTTCGTCAGGTTCAGCATGTTGAAGAACTTCTAGTGCTTGATCCTGGGAAGCGCTTTGGTGAAGATGTCTGCGACCATTTCTGTTGTGGAACAGTATCGAAGGATCACTTGTCTTGAGAAAACTTTCTCCTGAATGAAATGATACTGGATTTCTATGTGCTTGGATTTGCCATGAAATATGGGATTCAATGACAGTGAAATACAGCTCGAGTTGTCACACGTAATAGTGGTAGTATAAAACTGAGTGTGATGTAGGTCGTGAAGTAATAACTGATCCATACATCTTCTTTTGAAGCTTGACATGGTAGATTTTCTGGTAGAGACTGTTCCTCCCCAATTTGAGTCGGAGTAGCCTCGTAGGACAAGTGGGTTGATAGCATTTCCATCATAACATAAAATGTAGTCTAATCTTCCCTGAAAATATCTCATCACTCTCTTTAATGCTTTTCAATGAGAGATCCTAGGATTAGACATGGTTTGACTTAATGTGTTGACAGTGTATGCTAAATATGGTCTAGTACACAACATTGCATACATTAGAGATCCGATTAGTGAATGATAAGGGTACTTCGCTAAGTCAAGTACTTCACTATCAGTCTCAGGACAAGAAGGATTAGTCAATACTATACTTGGATCCATTGGGGCATTGGGTTGACCAGGATGCGATGATGCTTCTTCTTGAATTTCTTCAGATCTGCTCGAGCTAGCTTGGTCTGGTCTGATGACAGGTATTGTTGGCTACTCGACTTCTATAGTTGTAGCTACAGGTTCTGTAGAACGAACATCAACGTTGGAAGAATCCATGCTACGTAAAATAGGATGAAATGACATAGCATCGTTTATCGATAGTTGTTTGAAATCATAGTATGCATGTTTTTGAAATATTACATTCCTAGAGACAAATACTACATTGGTGGATGGATCATAAACTTTATAAGCTTTATGTTCATCAGGATAGCCAATGAAAACACATTTGTTTGTCTTATGATCCAGCTTCTTCCTAAGTTATTTAGGAATGTGAACAAAACATATACAACCAAAGATTTTTAATGGCTAACACTAGGCTTGTGCCCATGCCAAACTTCATGAGGAGTCTTGTTGTTGACGACTTTGGTGTTGGATCTGTTCTGCACGTAACAGGCTGTGGCAATAGCTTTTGCCCATAACTTCGCAGGTAGGTGTGCTTGATGTAGCATGGATCTGGCCGAGTTGAGAAGAGTTCGATTCTTCCTTTCTACAATCTCGTTCTGTTGAGGTGAATAGGAAGTCTTCTAATACCATGTCCAGCCATGTAGTTTGACATCTCGTTAGAGATGTATTTGTCGCCACCATCAATTCGGAGTGCTTTCACTTTCTTAGACGTTTGTGTCTCATCCATGGCCTTGAATCTCTTGAAGCATTCAAAGGCTTCAGATTTGTGCTTAATGAACATGACTATAGACCATCTAGAATAATCATCTATGAAAGTGATAAAATAGATTGCATCTCCTAATGACGAAGTTGGCATTGGACCACAGAGATCACTATGTACAAGATCTAATACATGCTTTGTTTTGATGGAATGTGATTTTGTAAACTTGCTTCTAGAGTGCTTCCCATAGATGCATGATTCACAAAAGAAAGATTCTCTATCTAATGAAGACGGGAAATTCAAACCATCAACTAAATTATTACAACGCATATAAGAAAGTGATCTTGTATCCACGTGTCCAAATCGACTATGCCACAGAACAGCATTGTCGTTTACATTTTCATTAGAGATACTAGCTAATGCAACTGAATTAGAGAGTACGTAAAGATTTCCGACTCTAGTGCATGTAGTCAGAGTAGTATCTTCCTCAAGTATTGTACACTACTTAGATGAGAAAGTAATAGTGTAGTCCTCATTAGTTATCTTAGAGACTGATAACAGATTCTTTGATAACTGAGGAATGTGAAGGACGTTAGGAACACAAATGGACAGATTGTTGTTGAAGCTGATCGTCACTGCTCCTTTTCCTTCCACGCGTATGGTGCTAGAATCCCCGAGGTAGATAAATTGGTCTCTACTGTGAGCTGTGTACTCCGTAAACCATTCCTTGTGAGAGGTCATGTGTTGGGTAACGCCGTTGTCCAAGTATTAGCTATCATAGTCTTCGTTGCTACTGTAAGCCATTAGCAAGTGTGTATCTGACTCCTTGAATTCCGTCATGTTGGAGGAATCCCTCGTTGTAGATGCGAATGCGACACTCCTTGATGTCGTGATTAGCTCTTTTGCAATATCAGCAGAAAAGCTTCTTGCGCAATCCACCATGCTCACCTTTAGTCTGAGGCTTCTGTTGTTGGTGCTGCACTTGATTCTTGCCCTTGGAATAGTCTTTCTTCTTGGTGTATAGAGCCATGGATTTGTCTTTGATGGACAGGCTGCTAGTCTTTCTCCGCATTTCTTTTTGAAGAAGATGACCGATCACCTTTTGAAGAGTGAGGTCGGGTTGTGTGGAGATCATCACCACAAAGTGCTCATAGGACTTTGGAAGAGAAGAAAGCAAGGTCATAACGGCATCATCATCTTGAATAGAACATCCTATAGCTGATAACTGATCTAACAGGGACTTGAAGCTGCTGATGTGAGAAGTGATGGCAGTAGAATCAAACATGCTAAAGGTAAAGAACTTCCTTCTAAGATGTAATCTCGTGGTTACATTGTGAGTCTCATAGAGACTTGATAACAAGTCCAGTGCTTCCTTAGATGTTTTGCATGTGGTAATGTGAGATATTTGGGAGTCGGCCAGATTGAGTGTGATACATGCTAGGGCCTTCTGGTCTTTGATCCTCCAGGCCTTTGCTTGATCACCATCTTCTAATTTCAGGTCTGCACCTTCTACTACATCTCAAAAATCTCTATCTATCAATATCATTCTAAGTTTTAACTTCCAAATGTAGAAGTTAGAACCATTGAACTTGTCAATGACTCTAGCTTCACTGAGTGATGAAGATGAAAAACTACCTATATGAGACATGATAACAATACACAAATAGAAAAAACTTAATCTCTTGGTTTATTTGAGCTACGCTCTGATACCAATCTGATGGAGCAAGGGAGATCGAAGAACGTGAACGGAGAAGAGAGCAGGAATATTGCGGAATTGCTCTCTCGTTCCAGCTGCTAAATGCAAAACTGTCCAATAGACAGCTTATGCTAAATGTAATCACAACCTTAAGTGTTAAACATTCATCTACGTTGTACACAGATAAAAGCGAGCTGCTGCTATATTACACTGAAGCACAATACAAAATAACAATTACAACAAATCATACAGTTTTCACCAACAGGGGCAGTGATGCCAAGTACTACTAGAAAAAAGCCAACCTAGAAAACGTGACAAGCCTAACCATTCAGACTTAGGAAACCTGGAATTCCAACCAACCCGAAAGCCAACTCAGAATTCGTCCCCAAATGATAACCAATGGCAAAGACAAGTCACACATGAAATCCCAAGACATAGTGGTCGCCAAACTGGGTCACATGTCGGTGACATGGACCCTTAGACACAGGCGACACAAAAAGGTTGTACTAAGTGTACTTCCACTTGGACCAGTCTCGGAGGCGAAACCGAAATGGTAATCATCTCCAGGGATCAACTTTATTAAAACATAGATTGATGTGCTCGACATTGTGTCTGGCTCGCACTGGTAGAGGGAGCTGAGACCTGGCGACTGGATTTTTGAGCTGCCCAAGTTTTTGTCTACCGGACTCCCCCTATAGTTCTAGTGTGATTCGACAAGACCAATTGATGAAAACTTCAAGTACAAGTAGTCGCTCTTAGTCCTACTAGAGAGGCATGTTGATTGTTGGAAATTTGCGAACTTTGGAAACCTTTGAAATTTTTGCAAAGCCTTCGGAAGATTCTCTCACTTCGGCATTTTTTTCCGAAGCCTTTGGGATTTTTTTCCGAAGCCTTCAGAACATTCTCTCTCTTCGGCATTCTCTCTCTCTTCATTTTTTCCACAAAGCCAGTTTTGCATGATAGGCATTTTTTTGGCACTTGTCGCACTTTTCGCATATTTCGCACTTTTGCGAAATCAAAACTAGAGCGTGAATGTGTAACAGAATGCAGGAATGCAAAAGTGGACAAGGACCACTAACTAAAATAATTTTGAGTCAGCATGTTCTTTTAATTACTAGAAATTAGATCGACTGCCTCTCCATTCTCTATATATAGGATTAACAAGAGACAGACTGCAGTGAAAAAGATGTTAGTATATGATACTAGTTGTTCATAAGTGAGAGTAGCTCTTTTGCTGTATCGCGTTGTTTGAGATCAAAACAACGCACAAAGTTTGTTGTAATCTGTAATTCAGATGATATAAATGCAAGAGTGCATCAGATGCAGGAATCTGCAATTGCTTTATGTCTTCATTTTCTCTTCCGCCTATTATTCATGCAGTAAATCTGTAATTGTAGTCTGCCATGTGTTGCAGTAGTAGAAACTGGATAATTCTTCTTTCCTACATTTGAGTTTCCAAAAGTTTTTCTATCAGTGGTATCAGAGCAGGTTCTTGGAGTGGAACTCCAAGACGGGCCAGAATGGCTTCCAACATTTCACAAAAAATCATTGTGATTCTTGATGGATCGAATTACGATCACTGGAAAAGAAGAACCATGATTCTCCTAAAGGGAGAAGGTTTATGGGGCATCGTGGATGGCACCGAAGCAATGCCAGAAGAGAATGAAGTCAGAATCACTGAATGGAGAAGAAAGGATGATAAAGCAGTTGCTCTTATCACTTTGTTATTGACAGAAGAAATCCTAATGAATGTTGACGATCTTGATCATAGTCAAGAGATCTGGCAGAGTTTGCAAGAAAAGTATGAAGCAAAGACCAAGACAAAGGTCTTGCATTTGACAAATCAATTGTTCAGCTTCAACTGGGATGGTGCCGATCTTGATTCACATGCGAACAAGATGAAAGCCATCTTTTCACAAGTAGCAGCAGCAGGAGTGGAGCACAGAATACCACTTGCACAACAGTTTATGTTTTTAATCAGATCACTTCCACAGGCTTACCAATTATTAAGAACAATCTTAATGTAATCTCCTGATACTATCTTTGACGATGCAACAAAGGTTGTCGTAGAAGAAAAGCTGATACAACAACAGGCTGAGCAAAAGGAAGATGATGAGAAGGCCCTATTTGTTAAAACAAAAGGGAAGAACGCTCAGCGAGGAGACTTCTCCAGAAGCAAAAACCAGCCAGAAGCAAAGAATGCAGGCGGTTATAAGAAGCAAAAAGCATGTTACCTGCTTTCACTGTCAGAGGACAGGACATTACACAAGTGAGTGTTGGTACAATTTTAAGTCAAAGGCTTTCAAAGGAAAGAGTATTAGGAAGGACAGTGTGCATGCAGCAGAATCGTCCCCACAACAAGAGGAAGAGGCCAACATATTTGTGTTGACAGAGGGAGAAGGCGACATTGCACATCAGACACAAGAAAATTGTTCCAAGATAGTAATAGATTCTGGAGCTACTGTCTATGTTACGTGAAGGAAAGAACTCCTACAAAAATTTCAACCAAGCTGCACATTTAGATCAGTCAAGCTTGGTGATGATAGCCAACACAGAGTGGAAGGAACTGGAATGATCCACATGATGACGCCTAATGGACACAGAGATCTAGAAGGGGCACTATATGTGCCATCATTGAAGAAAGACATGTTATCTGTCGCAAAAATGACAAATCTGGACATGAAGATCTATTTTGATCAGAATGAATATAGAGTACATGACGGATGCTCTAACAAGGTCATTTAACTGCACCTAGAAGGGGCCATTTGTACCAGGCCACAGTTTCAGAGGGAATGGAAAATGCATTGGCTACCACCTCTCATGACAGTGAATCAGAATTGTGGTTTAAAAGAATGGGGTATATCAACATGAAAATGCTCTATCGGATGACAAAGGAAGGTATGGAAGGGGGTGAATGTTACTCAACCACATCTTGATTTCTGTCAGATTTGTGCTCTAGGAAAACAGAGCCGAGAATCTTTCTCAGGGCTGGCGACCAGAGCGAAGGTGCCTCTAGAGCTGGTACACTTAGATCTGTGTGGACCAATGGCGGTTGACTCAATATCAGAATCAAGAGATTTCGTCACATTTATTGATGATTACAGTCATATGACTATGATTTATTTTCTAAAATTAAAATTAGAAGTCTTCGCAAAGTTCAAGTTTTTTCAAGCCTACGCAGAAAGGCAGCTACAGAGCAAATTGAAGGCGTTGAACTCGTTGCTAGTATATTTTCCTCTCATTGATCTGACAATGGAGGAGAATATACTAGCAACGAGTTCAAAGAGCACTGCAAAAAGGCTAGACCTCTCACATGTCAGGATTTTTGAATGTGATGCCTGTATGCACACACCAGATCAAAAGAGAAAGAAATTGGATGAAAAGTCTTCCAAAGTCATTTTTATTCCCTACCCGTCTGAGGCAGCTAGATACAAGCTGTACGATCCACTGACCAAGAAAATTTTTGTCATTAGAGATGTCAAATTTGATGAAGGACAGTTCTCGGGATCTGATCAAGAATTCGGTGCTGATTTCTATCAATACCCATATTTGCCAAAACAGACACAAGTGAAGCTGAGGAGGCATTCACAAATCCCCCAGCTCAATCAGTACTACCACCAGATGAGGGGCAGAGACAAAATGTACAAGTTCAAGTACAAGTAAGACAATATGGAATTGTAGATGCAGGACCAGTGGAAGGGCATTAGATGACAACAACCCGACCAGTGAAGTCGCGAACACCTTCACTGAAGGTAATTGAGAATGCTGAGATGAGTCAGGTATATACAGACTTTTGTGGGATTACAGAAGAGCTAGAAACTTTTCAAGAAGCGGACCACAACAGTGAAAGTAAGCAATGACATCAAGCCGCAGGAAGAAGTGCAATCCATGGAAAGGAACAAAGCATGAGAATTGACAACATTACTTGCTGGAAGAAAAGCTATAAGCAACAAATGGGTTTTCAAAAGGAAAACAAATGCAGCAGGTGCAGCGGTCCACTATAAAGCCATATTAGTGGCAAGAGGTTTTTCACAAAAGGAAGGAATTGATTATTTTGAAACCTTCTCTCCCACAGTGAAAATGGCCAGCATAAGAACACTCTTAGCATATGCTACGAGATACAAAATTCATCAAATTGATGTGAAAACAGAGTTCCTATATGGGAACATTGATGAAGAAATATACATGACACAACCAGAAGGTTTTGTGGATGAAGATCATCCAGAATTTGTATGCAGACTAACAAAATGCATTTATGGATTGAAACAGGCTGCAAGAGCATGGCATAGTAGAATTGATCTTTATCTTAAGTCAATCGGAATGCATGCCTTGTTATCTGACTGTAATATACATACACTTAGAGATGGTGACAGTTTTGTATTCATGACACTATTTGTTGATGATTCTCTAATAATAGATCCAAAAATTAAAAACTCAGATATCTGATGAGTTTGACATTTCAGATCTTGGAAAAGCGCAGATATGTGTGGGACTGCAGATAGACAGGGACAGGTGCAGAGGAATTCTCCACCTAACACACAAAAAATATGCGCTGAAGATTCTGAAAGATTATAAGATGACAGAGTGCAAAGAAAAATGCACTCCTATGGAAGCAGGACCAAGATTGACCAAGGATGACTGCCCAAAGGATGATGAAGAAAAGGGGAGAATGGCAACAATGCTGTACCGCAACCTTATTGGCAGCCTTATGTACATGGCAGTTTGCACCAGACCTGACATCGCTGTGACAGTATACTCACTTAGCCAATTCGCTGGTAATCCAGACGGAAAGCATTGGAGAATGACCAAGAGAATCGTTCAGTACATTAAAAGTACAACTAGGTACGGGATAACCTTCTGCAATTATTCTAATTTTGAACTGCTTGCATATAGTGATGCCACTTGGGCTAGCAGCAGAGATGACAGTAAATATGTCTCCAGTGGATGTTTTGTGCTTTGCGGATCAGTAGTAAACTGGGTATGCAAGAAGCATTCAATAATTTGAAGTCATTGAAGACTTGGCCATCTTTAAGGACTTCCACAAAATTAGCATTTAGAACAAGTCTGCAGAAATACATTACTTTCATGACAGTCTACAAAAATGAACTATGTTTTCGCGACGTCCTAATCCGCGTCAACGTTCATGATTTGTTGACCTTATATATACTATGTGTAAACAGTTGTCACAAAAGCCATATATTTCCAAGTACAACGGCTTTCCTAATTAGGTGACAAGCATTCAATGTAATTAATACATGGATGAAATCTATAAATAGATCATCCAAGCACAAATTGATGGTTGCTCTGTCCATGAAACACATTGTTTGAGCATCCCAATTACGCCGTCATTTTTTGTTGTAATTGTTATTTTGTATTGTGCTTCAGTGTAATATAACAACAACTTGCTTTTATCTGTGTACAATGTGGATGAATGCTTGTTTTGATTGAATGCACTTTCATTGATGTTTGATCGCGCTTGTTTACTCACTCTGATCAGAATACGGACATCTACGACTCTTCAGTTTCTGATCAGACGATGGCTGTCTTTGACGCCTAAGGAACTCGCGTTGCCATATTGTTCTCCCATTTATTTCAGAACTATACTTCACATTGAATCTGATTTTAGTAGCACCACATACAAACCATCTCTAATCTCTTTGGTGGACTATACTCTTGTTTTAGAGTATGAATTAATTTTTAAGATCATGTCGGGCAATTAGAACACTTAAGGTTGTGATTACATTTAGCATAAGCTGTCTATTAGACTGTTTTGCATTTAGCAGCTGATTAGAATGGGAGAGATGTTCTACAATATTCCTGCTCTCTTCTCCGTTCACGTTCTTCTATCTCCCTTTCACCATCATTGTTGAGTCTTAAGAACTTGTCCCTATCCCCTTAGGGATTGATCCCTCAAGATTAAGACACTACCTTTAGGTTTTAGGATTGTGCCTTTAGCTTTTGGATTATGAATGTAGGCCATAATGCGTAAGTATATGTCTTTAAGATCACGTGGTTCTCAGTAGGTAAGACTGTGCTCTCATAAAATTGTACGGAAAACATTCGAAAAACTAGTTCTCGTGAAATTGATATGAGTGGGTCTTAGTCTTTTTTGTCATTTTTCCTTACTATATAGAGTGCTGGTGGGGTGCAAGTTCCTCAATCAACATGCACGCATGCTAGTGCAGACCAAACAACCCTCAACCAAGAAGCATCAATCCAAAGGTAAGAGCACACACTACTAGCATCAAGCAACACACAAGTCAATAGCGAAATGCAAGCAACTTTCAAGAAAGTAACTAACTTCCAAGAATCTTCAAGCAAGCAAGCAACTTGAGACTACAACAATGCAAGACTAACTTCACTCTCACACTCACATCCGTAATGCACATTGCAAGCATCCAACCTCAAGCACTACACAAAACAACTAACAATAAACTAGTACTAACTTCAAGCAACTAACTACAAGGCACTAGACACAAAAATGGAGCTAAACCACAAGCTCTCTCAATCAAGCAAGCTCTCAAAATTGGCAACTCACAAATTAACATCTCCCAAAAGTACCAACTCCTAGAAATACTAACTCACAAAAGTACTAACAGATGAAATACAAGGAGTTGGCTCCTTCTTATAGGCAAATCCAATGGATCCCCTTCACAATGCCATCTTGCCATTCTTTATGCCCTTCAAGCCCTCTTTGTCGTTTGTCCCCAACCCATTCGATAGTACACCTAGTGGCCTCCATAAGAGAGTGGGGGAGTGGTGCATTCAAGGCTTTCTTCCAAAACTAGCCAAGATGCTATTTTTGTCAAAGGCTAGAGAGGCCATTCAAGTTTCCCCTTTTGTACACCCTAGAAGCCCAAAATGTCAATGGCTAGTGGGTGTACCTCCCAAATTTTTTAGCCTCCAAGGTGGTTTGGCATTTTGGGAAAGTGCATAGCAAGGAAGTAGAACTGGTTTTATGCAGAACAAACTACATGGCAGCAGATTACTTCACAAAGGCTCTATCAAAGGAGCAACATCTCAAATTTAATGATATGTTAAATCTAAAGATCAAAGTTTTTCAAGATCCACATTAAGGGGGAGTTTTAGATCTCTTATGCTCAGGCTTAAACAAATCGTTCAAGTAATGAGCATCTTGAAAACTGAAGGCCGACTATATGTTTTTGGACCTTCACTTTTTTTTCCTTTGAAATTTTTTTAACTTAACCATTTTTTGGCACCTTAGCCTTTTTCGCACCTTCACGAAAAAGGCAACACAGTGGCCAAGTGGCCAGAATGCCTTAGAAACCATTTTTAAGGCACCTTCGCCTTTTTCATCTTTTTCACCCCTTTGCAAAAATGCCACAAAGTGGCCAGAATGCCTTGCAAACCATTTTAGGGTACCTTTGGCTTTTTCGTTGTCTTTAATCTAAGGCACCTTCATCTTCTTCGTGGTCTTTAGTCTAAGGCACCTTCACCTTCTTCGCTGTTGTTTGACGACTGGACTAAAAGTCTCACTGCAGTCGACATTCGGGATCTGGGTGAATCCTCGTGCTACCAGTCTTGCCTTCCTTCGGTCAATTGCTCTATTGGCATTGTATTTGATCTTAAAGATCCATTTGCAATCAATGATATTGCAACCAATAGGAGCTTCGACTAATGACCATGTCTGGTTCTTGATCATAGAGGAATACTCTTTGTCCATAGCTTCTCTCCAGAGATCAGAGTCTGGTTGGCTGAGTGCCTCTTTGATTGTCGTCGATTCCTGTATCAAGAGACAGGCAGACTCAGGAGTATACCTTGTGGGCTGTGTGCGCACATAATTTAAATGACCAAGTCTATAATGCCAAAATAAACTTTTATTTGAATGAATTGAAGTACTAAGAGACTGACTAGAGGCAGAAAAGCAATGACTCAATTTGTACAAATATCCATGTCTCTTTCTGAGTGCTAGGATCTTGCCTGTCCTATCAACTACTTTACATTGATCACATTCGAATTCTACTCTGTGTCCTAGATTTGCGATTCTGCTTATAGAGAGCAGATTCGTAGATAAATTTGATACATAAAGGACTTTAGAGAGTAGCTTAGACTGATCATTGACAAAGTTTAATCTTACAGTGCCTTGACCTTTAATAGTCTGTGTGCTATTGTCACCAAGGTGGACATATTTCTGGGCACTATAAGGTGTATAAGACTTGAAATAGCCAATGAGGCTAGTCATATGCTGAGTGGCTCCGGAATCCAAGAACCAAGAACTGTCGCCAGGATGGCTGGTCATGAAGGCATCATGATTCGCTTCGTTGTGGAACTTCTGCAGCTGCATTTGCCACTTGATTCGACTGCCCCTTGCTGTTGTTCTTTGCTTGAAGTATTTGGCAGTCTTGTATTTCGTGGTTGTTTCATTTGCAGTATCTGCAGAACAACTTCTTCTTTGTCTGTGGATTCGACTATTTCTTGTGCTGAGCTGGTTTCTGGTCTGGCTTTGATTGCTTCGGGTCTTTCTTCTTCTGCTTTGTCGTACTCTTGTTGGTGTACAAGGCATGAGAATCAGCTGAGGAACTTGAGGCTTCGTTCCTCCGCATGTCTTCCTGCAACAACATAGTAATGACTCTCGAAAGAGTCAATTCTGGATGGGTCGTGATGATCATCACCCAACTGTCGTAAGAGCTTGGCAAGCTTGTAAGCAGTTGCATCACTACGTCTTGATTGTCAATGACAGATCCGATGGCGGCCATTTGTTTCAACAAGTTCTTGAATTGATTAATGTAATTCTGCAGAGAATCACCATTCGTAATCTTGAGGGAGTAGAATTTCTTCCTAAGATGTAGCTTGGAAGCTATATCTCGCACTTCATATAGTGTGCTCAAGATGTCCCAGACTTCTTTCGATGTCTGAGCCTCGGATACGTGGCCAATCTGGGTATCCGTGATGTTGAGGATGATCAGCATGAAAGCCTTTCCATCCTTCAGCTTCCATTTGGCGATTGTTGCGTCATCTGCATCGGGTTTCCCTTATGCACCTGTAACAACGTCATACAATTTTTTAGCCATTAGTATAGTTTTCATCTTAAATTTCCACAGATGGTAATTGGCCCCATCAAGCTTGTCCATGATAGGATTGGCTTTCCCTTGGGAAGCCATGTGGAGGAATTAGTCTAAGTGATAGGAGAAACTATTAGTGACTTAAGTATGAAAATCTACTGCTGAAATACAAAACAAGAAAACAATTACTCTATCGGCTACTAGAGTCTTGTAGTGTGGAACCTTATCAAGCTATGAAAATAGCTCTGATACCATGTTGGAGAGAGGGAGAGTAGCGAGAGTTGAGAAAGTTGTCGTATAAAAAAGAAAAAATTAGCTCAGAGGGATAAGACGAACACGAACGAGAAACGAAGTCGAACGAGAAACGAAGTCGAACGAGAAACGAACTCGAACAAAAATTGTTCGTACGCAGCGGAACGAGCTATGCGACTCTCTCCAAAAGCATGACTACGCCTATCAGAACGAATAGAACGTTATTGATGGAAATCACCGTCGTTCTTGATTATGTAGCCAAACATTAATAAATGAAGCGCTAGAAGAATAATTTGTTGCGAATAGCTAGACAAATTATGTGTCGCGAATGATTCGTGAAGAGCTAGACAGTGCTTGACTGATAATTAGTCACGAAACATTCGCGAAAGACAAGTCTAAATGTTAGTCGTCTACTACCAGAAAGAGCAACTAGAAAAGATAAGACAGCATGAATAATAAGCATAGCAATATTAACACAAATTTGAACGCAGAACAAAGAACTGTATCAGATTAAGTATATCAAGTATACATGTCAATAATGTGGTAGAGCACAACACAGTAACGGACGAAACTGCGTGCCCTACGAAGTTATTCAAACTGTAAAAGGAATGAAACCTTATTGCTGACAAATTAAAGAATCAATGCACAGAGCATCCACTTTTTTTGTCTATCTCTGATAAGCTTCTCTTATTTGTTCTCTCTCGCTTACTAACTTCTTCTCTTGTTAATTGTTAATGAATACACAAATGATATTCAATATATATACATAATGTTACAGGTGTGCAGATGAAGAAAGTACAGGGTGGATGTGTTGTCTGTAGGAAATCGTGGGTGGCTGCAGTCGTCGTCCAGTCTGTTAGCGCAGTTGCATGAGCGTGAAGAGGGTGTGATGTCAGCCTTTGCTTTTCGTCTTTTATCGCCTATGAGAATTTGCATGTGAATATGCAGACTGCGCGACAACGCGAGTAAATATGCAGCATGAATGGACGCAGATTAAAAATGGGGTTTAGGTGACTTAGAGGAAATAAATCCAACAAGGTGTGTACGAGTAGCTTGCACAACCATACTATCTTGCGGTAAACGATCTAAATAGTAGAATTGTTTCACAACACATGCAATCTGAAACATATGAAATTTGTACCCTACGTGTTTAGGAGATACCCCGATATCTTAAGGTACTATCCTTATGCCTTCACTTTAGGATACCATTTGTTGAGTCTTAAGAACTTGTCCCTATCCCCTCAGGGATTGGTCCCTCAAGATTAGGACACTACCTTTAGGTTTTAGGATTGTGCCTTTAGCTTTTGGATTATGAATGTAGGCCACAATGTGTAAGTATGTGCCTTTAAGATCACGTGGTTCTCACTAGGTAAGACCGTGTCATCATAAAATTGTACGAAAAACATTTCGAAAACTAGTTCTCGTGAAACTGATATGAGTGAGTCTTAGTCTTTTTTGTCATTTTTCCTTGCTTGTATAGAGTGCTTGTGGGGTGCAAGTTATACACACCGCTTTGTTTGATAAGCGGTGGTATTTTTGCCGATCGTCGGGTCTAGGTATTTTGCTGGACAGTACCGAAGGTGGGTGTGACTAGTGTGACACCTTAACCAAGGTGGTTTTTTTCAACCACAGATGGTGGACTTCCCTCTCTGGTGTTTTACAAAAATCGGGTCCAGTTGATACGCCTCATAATTGACAAAAACGAAAAAAACACTTCACAATTTGAAACTTCAAATAGCATAGTAATAGTAGGTTAGCTCATAATGACTATCAATGCGAATTGAGTAACATGTACCAACAACTTGCTTTCTATCCACAAGAGAGACGCTTTCATGATACAAGTTATAGCACATAGAATGACACGAGTGGAACAATATTCAAAATTTTGGTAATTCTAGAAACTTCACACAATGAGACAACATTTTTTCAAGCGTTCTACCAATCCTTACATTTGTTAATTCCATGTAATATGGCATAAGCAGGTAAGGACCTCCAACTTTAAACCACCGTATGGTGAAGTGACTCAATGCTAGCCTAAATCCAACATAACATGCTTACGAAAAGATTGTACACCAAAGCACTTGTTAATTTAAGGTATCGCACGTATTCTATTGCAAAAATTGCTTACAAGTCCCTCCACCATGCATAACACGATTTCGTATCCCATTTCAATTTGACCTAAAAACTTACAAACAGAGCTTTCATGAAACTAAACTGACTAAAAAGAAAGTTCAAGTAAAAAAACTCACCTCAATGTGCAATTAGGTAGCCAGAATGTGTGGAAACACTAGTCCTGAACCTAGTCAAAAAATCAGAGATAGGCATGCTGATACAGTTTTTCTCACTTTGTGCATGTCTGATCGAATTGGTGTAAAAAGAGAAAATGAAAAAAATCAAAGTTTTTCTAGAATATGAACGGTGCGTTTGGAAAGTTAACGGTTCAGTTGAGAGAAAACTGAACCGCAAGGTTTTAAAAAAAAAAAAACCAGGCCAAAAAGATACAATGGCTAAAAAATCAGCAACTCATCACTCACATCAAGCCATCAAGCAATTAGTTCCACAAGCCTACTAGTAAGGCAACCCTCAACCAGGAAGTATTAACCACCAAAAAACAAGAACCCACATTACACAAGCAAGTAATTTGCAAAATCCTAACATCCACAACCGAACCATCAAACAACCAACCTCTCAACAAATCACCAACCAAATGTTCAACTCCTTGCAAGCCACTATCATTCCTCAATCAATATGCACGCATGCTAGTGCGGACCAAACAACCCTCAACCAAGAGCATCAATCCAAAGGTAAGAGCACACACTACTAACAACAAGCAACACACAAGTCAATAACAAAATGCAAGCAGCTTTCAAGAAAGTAACTAACTCCCAAGCATCTTCAAGCAAGCAAGCAACTTGAGACTACAACAATGCAAGACTAACTTCACTCTCACACTCACATCTGTAATGCACATTGCAAGCATCCAACCTCAAGCACTACACAAAACAACTAACACCAAAGTAGTACTAACTTCAAGCAACTAACTACAAGGCACTAGCATTGAGCAACATTAGACACAAAAATGGAGCTAAACCACAAGCTCTCTCAATCAAGCAAGCTCTCAAAATTGGCACAAGAGTGACTGATCTTAATTAAGCTTTGTGATTGGCACTATAACTTGATTCTAGATTGATCAACAAAATCTAGTTCAGAAGAAATGGCTAATTCACAATCTAGCATGCTAATCAACAAAATATAATAGAAATGAACCAAAGAATGAATAGAAGTACAAGATTTCAGTGTATGAGCATTAGCCTCAACACGAGTTAGAGAGAGAGAGAGAGCTAGAGAGATAACAAACAATGTTTGTTTAGATCCAAAATGGCATGAGATAGCTACAAAACTTTGGTTCTTCATCATAGATTGTGTGGAGAGCTACACATATTTATGGAGTTTGAGGTAGCTCGAGGTAGAACCACATCTATCCATTCCAAAATGACATCTAAAGTGACATCTTGAGTCTATGTGACATTTGTCACTTGTCATGCATGAAATTCTACCAACTTTTTACAAGTGTACTAGTTCTAACTAGAAATGTCCAAATCATCATGCATGTGTCCATTACACATTGTGCATGCCTTGCATGTCACTATGGATCACTTACAATTAATGCATGTGAATTGCCACGAGTTTCTACAAGCATAATCATGCTAATTCTATGTCTACAAACTATATGCAAGTTGCATTTATCAAACTAGATAATACATAACCATGTAGCTCGAGTTCTATGTAGGCCAAACTTGGCATTTTGCATTAATGAGCTACATACTTGCATGGTACAACATTTGTAGCAAGCCAAAAAATCAATGTGGATTGTTTTTCAATTTTAACAGAAACTACAAAAAATATTTGCAAAATCTGAGCTTAGTTCAAATTACTAGACATCGGCTCACTCGCACGCTCCAAAAGGGGAGATCATCCGATGGAAACTAGCAAGGAAGCTGACCTAGCTGACAAATTATTTCCAAAAAGTCTGATGCTTATCACAAAAACGCATCGAGCATTCAACGTAGAATCGATTACAACATCCTATGTATATAACCAAGGTGGTATTCAATTTCATGTAAATAGCTAGTAAAATATTATTAGAACGTTGACTATATCCACATTTTGAAGCAACCTATTCAGAAAACCACCATGAGAGAAATATGTAGTCAGCTTGATCGAATAAAGAAGACCAAACATTAGTAGGTTAAGTAAGAATGAGCTTGTGGCAAGTGTGCATCAGCTACTTAAATGCAACTCATGGGAAACACTTAAACTTAGATCAAATGAGATTCTTTAATGTCTCTTTGATTAGACCAATTTACTTAGGGTGCTACTTAGCACTTATGTAATAAGCATCCGGTTCGCTCTACACAAAAGTCAGTCCTCCTTAATTCAACATGCCTCTTTACATACCATTTTAAAATCAAAAGCTGCAGACTAGAAATGCTACTCAACATAACAATGTACTCATCTAAGTCTCGACATAAAAGTCTTCTCTGGTGGTTGCATCCAACATGATGTTTTGTAGCCTTTAGTACTGATAAATGGAGGTGTCTTTCTATTCTTCTGGGTGAAGATTAGGATTAAGTCCCTCAATGCCTACTCTATTTGGTTAACAACAACAACAATTATTTCTTTTGACAGTTAATAAAAAATTTGTGTATTGTATACCAAACTCTCTAGGTCGTGCTACTTGGACTCTTACAAGTGTAAACAAACTTGTCATAAGTACACCTAGAAGAAGATTTGCCATACTACACCCTTCCGACAATTATTCTTGTTTTTGTAGCAATATCAATACAAAGTGAAAAGAATGTCTGTTGACTTTGAATTTCAAACACTCTCGAAAGATTGGTGGCTATTGGACAACATTCCAAAGGCTTTAACAAAAATTAAAAGTACAACTCATTATTGACCATTAACTTGTAGTCAGGCTCCAACAGAAAAGAAGGATGTATTGAGAACGTCATATAGCTCTAACGATGTCATGGAGAGTTGCGTGAGAGACAAAATTATTACAATGTTATAATCCCATTTATAATCCCGTTAACTCAAAAGTAGAGATTCTATCATCCTTTGATAGCTTGAAATGTTTATTTTATCATAATCTTATAATTCATTCCAATCGCTTACATAAATGTTGAAAAGTTGTGGCCCGACACATACACAGAAGGTGAGAATAAAAGGAGATTCTACTTATGTAGATATACAAAAAAAAAGATCACATTTGGTCAAAGTATTTGCTATCAGATTTGTAAAACTCACACCAAAATTTGGTCCATGGCGTGCCACCAAAATTCTAGTCACGTTTTTCGTCGATACTCTGAACGTGTGTACCCAAATGATCATTTTTTGAAGTACAAGTCATGGTAACGTGATGGTGAGCTGTTGGTGACGGTAAAAGAATCAGCGGAAGCAACGACAAAATCGTGAGGGTTGAACGAACTTGGTGTTTTGTAAAAGTTTTGAATATTAATTATTACTACACGTGGCAATTTTATAGCGGTCAGTTTTGCAACAAGCTTCCACATGGAAGGTCCCTGCAATTGCTCGTACCTTCTAAGTAGAATCTCATGTAAATCAATCATTCAAAACAATTTACGTTAGGTGAGGTGCCACTAAAACCCTCGTTAAAAACATGGAATTGACTTTCACGAAATCAAAAACCTGAGATTGCAATGCTTATAGTCACCTACAAATGACACCTCACCTTGTTAACAAATTATCGAATAGCTTTAGGCTTGGGTGGCAAAGCTAGTAAAAAAACCTCACATGAAATGACCCTAAAAATTAGGGTAAACCCTAATTCCTTATAGCTAGCCACGATCCCTCGTACACTCTCTCTGTCTTCTCCATCTCTCTCATCTTCCCACACTGAGCATACACTCTCTCTGTCTTCTCTCTCTCTCTCTCTCTCTCTCTCTCATCTTCCCACACTTAGCATGCACAAGCAAGGCACAAGAGATTGGCAGCATGGTCCTGGCTCCAACGCAATTCCGCTTCTTCACCTCACATCCGCTCACTAGTATCATCATTTCGTACACCAATGAAACCTGCTTTTGTCTCCGATCCTTTTCTCAGCAGGTGAGAGCTACTTTTGTGGCATTAGTAGAATCACTAAGTATTGCAAATGAGTATATGCTATTAAGCATGCGTGAAGGCGTTGTTGTTGTTTGTAATTTTGTTTATAGTTGATGGTTCTTCATTACCTTAGCTTTCTTGCTCACTCTTCAATGATCCACGAGATTTGTCTGAGAGCTGTAAATCTGTTAGACCCAGGACGCATAATCGTTTCTTAATGATTCACATTTGCTTCTAATTAGCTGGAAGGTCATAACTCGTTTCAGTTCAGCATACCCATTAGAAAATAAATGTGTGCCGAAATATTTTGGTAATGCTGCTTCAAGACCTGGTGCTGATCAGGATGTTTTTGACCTGAATAGAGTTAGTACTAATGGATCCTTTGCTAGCAAAGCTTAACTTCTTGGTTGACAACGATGGCAATCCATTCTTCTTTTCTCTACACATTCAACAAGTCTCTTTCTCTTCCTTCTGTCCAAGAGGTAGATTCATCCTTTTTTGCTACCTTACGTTTTTTTTTACTGCTGTGTGGGAGTTCTAGTTCATAGGTGACCTCGCCTAGTCTCCTACTGATGGTAAAGGGACCACAATACCTTGGAGACAACTTAGCACACACTCCTGATTTGAGGGTTTTAGAGTCAACTGGGACTCTCAAGTAGACTTTCTCACCAGTGGAGAACTGCACATCCCCTCTGTGTGGATCTGCATAATGCCTGGCTCGATCCTGGGATTGTCTAATGCTACGCTTAGCATGTTCTATCATCTGGATTAGGTCTTCTAAAAAGTTTCTGGCTGCTTCAACTTTTTCTTGTTTAAACCCTACAGCTGTGGGTGAGCGTGGCTGAAAACCGTACATCAGCATAAATGGGCTGTATCCCGTAGCTGAATGTTTGGTACTGTTGTAAGCAAACTCTAATATCGAGAGATATTCCTCCCAATTAGTCTGCTTCTTGCTGACGTATGCACGAAGCATATCCTCCAGCACTTGATTTACCCTTTCTGTTTGACCGTCCGTCTGTGGATGGTCGGTGGTACTCATATTAAGTTTAGTATGGAGATGATGGAATACTGCCCTCCAAAAATTTCCAGTAAACTTACTGTCCCGGTCGCTGACTATGCCGGAAGGTAGACCGTACAATTTAAATAGCCCGTCTACAAACAACCTCGCTAACTCTGGAGCTCTAACGGTTGTTTTGGTCGGAATAAAATGAGCCATTTTGGTCAGACGGTCAACTGTGACCCATATAGCGTCATTACCCTTTTGGGTTTTAGGCAGGCCTACTATAAAATCCATGGAGACACTCTCCCATTTACCAGCTGGTATTTCTAAGGGATGCAACAACCCTCCTGCCTTTAAACGCTCTGCTTTATTTACTTGACATTTCTGGCAACTGGTTACATACTGGTGGACGTCCCTTTTCATACTGGGCCAGAAAAATTGCCTACGAAGAAGCTCATAGGTCTTCTGTATGCCTGGGTGTCCCGCGCTAGGATTGTCATGACATTCATATAGGACCTGCTGCCTATAATCCTCTGAATTGGGGACACATACTCTATCTCTATAGAGCAAGTACTCATCCTGAATGGAATACTGTTTCCATTTGAATCCTTGAGTCAACTGACCCTCAACCACTGGGGTTTGCTTGGGTAATACAGGCTCAGAATCCTCAACGTCATCTGACGACGTATACTCGGACTCATCATCATCCTCAACGGAAGCTGCCGTATTCTTGGATGAACTGGCACCAGCCCCGGGAACTGGTTCTGGAGTCTGTAACTGTCTGTTCTGGACTGAGTTCCAGATAATAGAGAAGAATGCATCATGCTGGCATTTCCCTCTCAAGGACTCGAGTAACTCATTACGAATCTGAGTAAAACTCAGCTCGTTTATCATAGGCATTCTGCTAAGGGCATCTGCTACTGTATTGAATTTTCCACGCCTATATCTGATAGACATGTCAAACTCTTGCATCAACTCTGCCCAACGAGCTTTCCGACCTCTAAGCTCAGGTTGATTGCAAAGGTATCTGAGACTCTCATGGTATGTCAGGACCTCAAAGTTGGCACCATACAAATAATGCCTCCAAGTCTTAAGGGCATGGACTATAGAAAAGAGTTCCTTTTCATAGGCACTATACCTAGTCTGTGCTGGCTCGAGTTTTTTACTCTCGAACGCAACTGGTCGTCCACCCTGAGTTAGCACAGCACCTACTGCAAAGTCGCTAGCATCTGTTTCGACCACAAATAGCTGATTGGGGTCGACGACCTTTAAAACTGGTGCTGTAGCTAAGGCTGTTTTGAGAGCATCAAAGCTCTCCTGTTGTGCGGACTCCCAAATGAACTCCTTTCCCTTCCCCTTAAGGAGATTTGTCATAGGGACTGCTATCTGAGCATATTCCTTGACAAATCGTCTGTAATATCCCGCCAGACCAAGAAAGATTTGAAGTTCCAAAATATTCTGAGGTCTCAGCCAACTGAGTATGGCTTTAACCTTATTTGGGTCCATCTTAATCCCATCTGAAGAGATAATGTGACCCAAATATGCTATTTCTTCAACGAAGAATTCACACTTGGATTGTTTAGCATAAAGCTTATGCTTTCTGAGTAGTCGAAACACCTTTCTGAGGTGTTTTAGATGCTTCTTCCTGGTTTTGTTGTAAACGAGGATGTCATCTAAAAATACGACTACAAATTTACCCAAGTATGGTCTGAGGACACTGTTCATCAAGGTCATAAAGGTAGCTGGAGCATTTGTGAGCCCAAATGGCATCACCTTAAACTCATAATGACCGTGACGAGTCCTAAAAGCTGTTTTCGAGACATCTTCCGATTTTATACGGACTTGATGATATCCCGATCTGAGGTCTATTTTGCTGAAAAACTTAGCCCCGTCGAGTTGATCAAACAACTCGTCTACCCGAGGCATAGGGTATTTATTCTTAATTGTGACTTTATTGAGGGCTCTGTAATCTACGCAAAGACGCATAGACCCCTCCTTCTTTTTCACCAATAGGACTGGTGAGGCCCATGGTGAACTACTGGTCTGAATTTGGCCTTTCCCAAGATAGTCTGTTAACTGCCTAGTTATTTCTTCATCCTCTGTTCGGCTGACCCGATACGGAGGTTTAGAAACAGGTGCTGTACCTGGTACTAGGTTTATTACATGATCTACCTCTCTGCTAGGTGGTAAACCATGTGGCAAATCTTCAGGAAAAACATCTTTAAATTTAGACAATAAAGTTTCTAATTTACTGATTTTCTGCTGAATAGAACTGGAAATAGAAACTTCAGGAATAAACTGAAAGTCACATAAGAATACCTGATGGTCTTCATCTCCGATTAGCTGACAGAGCTCTGAACTGCAGACCATAGGGCTGTTGGGAACATCATGCTCCCCATGCAACTGGATCTCTCGGCCTTTATACTGAAAGCTGAGGGTGTTCTCCTGATAGTTTCTGTGGAGGGAAGGTCCTAAACTGTAGAGCCAATCTCTCCCGAGAACAATGTCTGTTCGATCCAGGTGCATTATCTGAAAGTTTATTTGATCTTGGTACCCCTGAATACCAAGATTTAACTTACTTACCATAGTTTCCCATATTTTTTTATCTTCACCCTTAGGTAATGAAACTATGTACCTATGCTGACTAGGTACTTCTGGTAGTTTAAGCTTTTTAACCAGGGTGTGGTTGATGAAATTATGGGTTGCCCCATCATCAACCATGACTCTTACTGACTGGTTACCAACTTTCCCATGCATACGTACTAGGTCATGCGGCCCAAAGCTGAAGGGTCTCGCTAGCATTGCAGAGGTCAGCTGGCAACAATGTTCATGATCTTCATGATACACTTTGATCTCGGAAGCTGCCGAGTCACTGGGGAAACATACAGTCTGAACAAGATGAACTTGTTTTTTATCTTTTTTAGTGAAAGGCCCCTTGGGACACTGTCTGACTGTGTGTCCCTTGCCCATACACACAAAGCACAAACGTTCTTGCTTGGCTTTCTCAAAATCATCTGGTTTTAAGGGCTGTATGAGTGAAGGGCGTTTCTGAGGAGCTTCACCTTTAAATTTATCTTCTTTCTTTCTTTTTAAAAATTTCTTTTTAAATTGAAAGTCTTTCTGAGGAAGCTGCTCAGAAAGTGGTTGTTGTCTCGCTCTCTTCCTACCCACTGAATCATCATAGATTTGAGCATATCTGAGAGCTTGCTCAAGGGTAGTAGGCGAGTTTCTCTGGACCTCTACTTTATATTCATCTTTGAGGCCACGGACAAATCCCCTGATTTTTTGATAGTCATCCATATTTTTAATCTTTAAAATTGCCTCTCGATACTGCGAGATATATTGGATGAGGGACTTGTCCATTACTGTTCTTTCCCAGGCTCCCCAGGCTCTATCAAGTTCATTCTCTGGTAGAAATTCTCTTAGGAAAGCTTCTTCAAAAGCTTTCCATGACCGGGGAGTCTGCCCAGTCTCCTGGAGATTTAACCACCACTTATAGGCCATAGGCCCTAAAGAAAGACTGGCCTCAATTGCTTGCAAATGGTCAGGGGTCTGTTTAAGAGCATGAATGTTCTTCCATTTGCTGAGGAAGGTTTGTAGAATATCTGCATTTCTATCCTTCTCTTCCCCATTAAAAGTAGGAGGCTTTAAATCTTTAAAAACACTGGGGTGAGACCGTAAAGTCTCACCCGAAACTGATGGAAGTGGAGAAGGGGATAACTGAGAAGTGGAGGGAAGGCTTCCTTTCGCAGAGCTCAAAATCAAGTTTTTGAGTTCAGCGAACGAGTCGTCCACACTGGACTTGAAATTGGCTAATGCCAGCTTCAGTTCATCCACCTCTGTTACCAATTGGAGGAACTGCTCCTTGGTAACCAGTTCGTCGAGTTCTTCGGCGAACTGTTCCTGTTCTTCTACTTCCATGGGTTCCTTCCCTTTTCTGTAAGCCAAGGCTTCTGTTTCAAGTTCGTCGAAGCCTCTCTCCTGGGGTTGATCAGGTCCCTGAGGAGTGGTCATCTTCGAAACTGAAAGAGAGCTACCTTAACTTCTGAAGGAAAAAAGTCTAAAAGACTAATTTACAACTGTACAAGGGAAAGGAAACATGACTTAGCTGTTTCTGAGGACTGTACTTCCAAAGAAAGAATGAAGAGGAACCCTTTCAGCTCTTTTCCCCAAGATTTCAGACCTGCTGTTCCAAAAAATGCCAGTTTGAGGCTTCAAAACGGTGCTAAATTTCCCGGTTTTTTGAGGATAGTAGCTCGCTGGTCTGATTGCAATCCAACTTGTCCACAAAAAGGCAAATCTGAAGTCCAAAAACCCTTCTGAATTCTGAAATTTCAGAAGTCTCCTACTCGTTGATCTGGTAGGAATCCTCTTGCTCCAAATCTCTGACGTTGGGGCTCAAAACTTGTTGAAAAACCAGATTTTCAGAAGCACTGGCAGCGCTGGCCCTGCTCCTCCTTTTTGGCTTCCAACTCGCTGAGAACCAGTAGCTTTTTCCCTGGAAATCGGATGTAGGTCTCTGACTGTACAGCGATGAAGGTGCTGGCTTCTTCCTACTCTAATTTCGCTGGGAAAACTATAGAGAATCCTTTGAACTCAGTGAGAAACAGCTGTTTTTTTCAGCGAGTTACCTACACTTGGAATCTGGCTCCTTGCTACTGTGATTTCTCAGTGGAAATCAGAAGTTTGAAGGCTGCTCCTACAGCGATCCTCCTCCTCTATTCCTCTCTGAGAATCTGAGAAACACTTCCTATCTTCTGATAGCTTTCTCTACTACTGTCCTGAACTCCCTAGGATGGAGATGGCTCTGATACCAGTGTAATAGATCCTAACACCACAGTAGGGCAAACACTAACTGATCCACCCAACCTTGCCTACTCCCTGATATAGAGTAAGCCCCTCCTAGCCCAGTGTGAGGACTGGTAGCATGCAACTGCCAAGTGTCGGCCACGTGTCACTGACGTGGCCGACTGCACGTCGGGACCCAACTGGGGGCCCTATCCTGCTGACAGGGTCCCTAGGCTGTGTTAGGCCCGCCATGGCTATGGACCGTGCCGGGGCACACTACTCACACTGTCTTGCCCTGTTGGTCATGTACACTGGACACGACCCTGACTGTGGTATCTGACCTATCTGTGTTCTCTAGGGTTCGGCACTGGTTACGAGCTCGTAACATGTAGGCTTCAATCGAAGCTAACCTAATTTTCAAGAAGCTGGTTTTTTTGTGCAAAGCCATCTATCCATTATCTTTTGGGCACTTTGGTTGTAGATTGAAAGACATCTTGTGCTCCTACTTTCAGCTCTTTGTTTGCTGCAAATTTTTGAGTAGATTTGGTTGTGGAAAGGCTCTCTTTCCTATATCTACTACAAGCTGAAATTTTGTTGGAGGTAATGGCTAAAGAATCGGAAGCTATCGGTTCTTTGTTTAGTGAAGATCGGTTGGATGGCACAAACTACTCCTTGTGGAGTTACATGATGAAGAATCTTCTCATAGCGAAAGGGCTGTGGGATTTGGTCAATGGTGATGAGGAAAGGCCTCCCTCTTTGGCACCTCCTACACCTCGTGGATCATCATCATCAACATCATCTTCTACATCTTCAGAAGAACAAAAGAAGTGGGATAGAAGGGATGTGCTTGCTATGGTTGCTGTGAAAAGATCTATCTTACCTCATATTAGGTCTTGTAAAACATCTAAAAGTGCATGGGATACACTTTATACTATGTATAGAGTCAAAAATCCAGCAAGAGTGGTGTATCTTAGAAATCAGCTTTCTTTGTTGAAGATGCAAGAAGGGGATCAAGTGATCAATCACTTGACGAAGATCAAGGATCTTCGTGAGGAGCTTCTCAATATTGATGAGATAATTGAGGATGCTTAATTTGTTTCCATTACTCTCAACTCATTACCTTCATCTTATCTTCCATTTGTTTCATCTTTGAGTATCTCTCTTACGGGACAACAACTTCATTTTATGATGGAAAGACACGTGCCTCTACAAAATCAGTGGACTACTATGATTTTTCAGATTTTGCTCTTACATCTCATGGAGATGTTGCAGAAGAACCTGTTTTCTATGAGCAGGCCAAGGGAGTAAAATGTTGGGAGGATGCGATGCAAGATGAGTATGACTCACTTATGAAGAACCAGATTGGGGTTCTTGTTGATCTTCCTCATGGGAAGAAGGCAATTGGTTCTAAATGGGTATACAAAATCAAGTATAAGGCAGATGGTACCATTGACAGGTACAAGGCAAGGCTCGTTGCCAAAGGCTATGCTCAGCAAAAGGGGATTGATTATGAGGAGACTTTTTCTCCTACTGCTCGGATGACTACCATGAGGGTAGTAACCTCTTTGGCTGCCCACTTTGGTTGGCGTTTGCGGCAACTTGACATAAAGACAGCATTCCTCAATGGTGATCTCAATGAGGAAGTGTACCTGCAACAACCTGCTGGTTTTTTGGTTGAAGGCCAAGAAGATAAAGTTTGTCTTCTCAAGAAGGCACTTTATGGACTGAAGCAAGCTCCGAGGATGTGGTATCAAAAGATACATGCCTACTTTTGTGATCGAGGGTTTACTAATAGTCCTAACGAATCTACTCTTTATGTCAAGCATACTTCAGATTATATCATCATTATTTTGCTTTATGTTGATGATATTATTATTACGGGAAGTAATGAGCAGCAGGTTGATGCCGTAATACTTGATCTTGGTATGGTTTTTGAAACCTCAGATTTAGGCCTATTGCACTTTTATCTTGGTCTTGAATTTGTACAAGAAGGGGCTGGAATTTTCATCTCTCAAAAACGCTACATTGGGCAGATTTTGAAGCGGTTCAAGATGGAAGATTGCAAGCCGGTTGCTACACCTATGGAGACAGGTCTCTGAAGTAGTCAAGGTGATGGTGAATCATTTGACACTACTTTATATTGTTAAGCTATTGGCTGTCTCATTTACCTATGTAATTCAAGACCGGACATTTCTTATAGTGTCTCACTCATGAGTCAATTCATGCATGCCCCGATGACATCACATTGGAAAGCGTTGAAGAGGATCTTTTGATATCTTCAAGGAACAAGAAGTCATGGACTGGTTTTTCCTGCTTGTGATGATGCATGTTTGGTTGGTTTTAGTGACTCGGATTGGGGTGGAGAGGAAGACACTAGACGCTCTACATTGGACATTGCTTTTTCTATGGAAATTCTGCAATTTTGTGGTCAAGTAAAAAGCAGCCCACTGTTGCTACTTCTTCTAGTGAGGCAAAATATAGAGTGATATTTTCAGCCACAACAGAGTGTTTATGGCTGAGAAGACTACTTGTTGACATGAAGTTTGGCGAGCCCTCAGCCACTCTTATCTTGAGTGATAGTCAAAGTGCTATTGCCATTGCACAAAATCCTATTTTTCATGCGAGGACGAAGCACATCGAGATCCATTATCACTTTGTTCGGGAGAGACTTCATGATGGCGACATTTTACTTGAATATTGTCGTACGGAGGATATAATTGCGGACCTCTTCACTAAGGCGTTGCCTAGAGTCAGATTTGAAGCTTTATGCAAAGCTTTAAATTTGATACCACGTGTTGGTTTTGTTACATAGTGAAGATTTCAGTTTTTGCATTGTCATTTAAGGAGGGTGTTAGAAATAAATGACTATGCTAAAGTTAATCCATAGGTTACTTTGACCCAAAAGGTCGAGATTTGTGTAACCATGGGTATTTAGTTATTTAGGCCATCTTAAGTTTGTCTTAAGTTCAGTTGGACCCAATTTTGGTCACTCGTGGGTCCTTGGGGGTCTGATTTTGTTTAGGGGCCCTATCTTGACTTTTGGGGGTGCCCTACATTTAGTAAGTGGTTAACCTTAGGGTTTGGTGGCATTTGGTCACATCCAGGTAGAGTACTTAGATGCTCATTGTGTATCCCATTTTTACAGTTTGGCTAAGCATTGCTCTCCATTGCTCTTGTTGTTGTTTTTTTTTTTTTTTCTCTCTCTCTCTCTCTTAGAGTTTGGCGCCCAGCCTCTTCTCTCTTGTTTTCTGTGGAGATTGATTGATAACTAGATCTTGGTGACTTGACTTTTGCTTTCCTACAGTTGTCATTTGATGTAGAATTCCCTTCTCTCGAAAAAATGCACCGAACGTACTCTTAATATATTCCCCTCCTTGACCGGTGCGTAGGGTCTTCAAAGAATGCCCAAACTGATTTTCCACCATTGCTAGAAAATCTTTGAAATGTCGATAAACTTCCGATTTAGCCTTCATAGGATAGATCCATGTAAAACGAGAAAAGTCATCAAAATGTCACAAAATAGATGCACTTTCCAATGGATTCGGTCCTCATTGGACCACAAACATCACTATGACCCAAATCAAATCTATCAAGAACCCTTATAGTTCCATCAATTGGAAAAAGTTTCCTTTGAAACTTTCCAAGTATGCACCCCTCACATGCATGCCCTTCCTCACCATTAGGCGGAATGATGGCTACAATTCCAATTCCATGAACAGAATAAGATGCATTATCTGCACATTGTACCTTGCTTCCATTTTGCAATTTCACTAATTTATTGAATGCTTCTTTGCGAGAAGTCATATGACGAGTAGCACCACTATCAATTATCCATTCAATGGGCTGAAAATCAGCAACTTGCAAAACAGAACCTGAATTCCTCAAAGACGTAAAAGTGTACTAGTAGAAGCAATATTAGACACAAAAGCATAGTCTTGGTTGAAGAGATCACCACTAACTTCAAACTCTTGCTCCAAAGTAGCAAGTGAAGCACTAGTATCAATTCCTTTACTCTCCTCTTTCACAAGCTTCTTCTTACAATCCTTGATGAAGTGCCCATACTTCTTGCAATAATGACTCTTCCCTTTCTTCTTTTGAGTGTTGACATTTTGACCTCCAATGGGCTTTTGCTCATCCTTGGAAGGAGGCTTCCCCTTTCCTTTTGACTTGCCTTTTTCCCCTTTCCTTTGGACTTGCCTTTGCCCTGCCTTTCGTGAAGAAAGCTTGATCTTGTTGAGTCACGAGTGTCACCCGCAAAATTTTGCCTCATTTGCTCCTCTTGAAGAAGCAGCCCAACAAGTTCATCAAAGGAGAGTTGATGTCCCCTAAGAGAGATACTCAAAGATGAAACAAATGGAAGATAAGAGGAAGATAAAGAGTTGAGAGTAATGGAAACAAATTGAGCATCCTCAATTATCTCATCAATATTGAGAAGCTCCTCACGAAGATCCTTGATCTTCGTCAAGTGATTGGTCACTTGATCCCCTTCTTGCATCTTCAACAAAAAAAGTTGATTTCTGAGATCCACCACTCTTGTTGGATTTTTGACTCTAGACACAGTATAAAGTGTATGATTCTTACAAGACCTAATATGAGGTAAGATAGATCTTTTCACAGCAAGAGCAACCATAGAATGTGCTTGTGCATCCCTTCTATCCCACTTCTTTTGTTATTCCGAAGATGTAGAAGATGATGTTGATGATGATGATCCACGAGGTGTAGAAGGTGCCAAAGAAGGAGGTCTTTCTTCATCACCATTGACCAAATCCCACAGCCCTTTCGCTATGAGAAGATTCTTCATCATGTAACTCCACAAGGAGTAGTTTGTGCCATCCAACCGATCTTCACCAAACAAAGAACTAATAGCTTCTGATTCTTTAGCCATTACCTCCAAAAGAATTTCAGCTTGTAGTAGATAGAAAAGAGAGCCTTTCCATAACCAAATCTACTCAAAAATTTGCAGCAAACAATAAGCTGAAAATAGGAGCACCAGATGTCTTCCAATCTGCAACCAAAGTGCCCAAAGTGCCCAAAAGATAATGGATAGATGGCTGTTTTTCTGCACAAAAAACCAGCTTCTTGAAAATTAGGTTAGCTTCGAATGAATCCTACACTGAGACCCAATTAGGAAGCCAAAATAGTGTGATCAACACACACTTCTATAGGGCTGTTGAAAGCGCCCTACTTTTTGGGTGCCCTCCTCCAAACAAAACTTGCTGAAAATTGGCTGCAAAAAAATCAGATTTGAGATGCTAATTTGGGCACCAAAAATTTGCTCCTCCAAGATCTGTGATGGGCGCCCTCCTTCAACCTAAAAAGAGAAAAAAAAGCTGATCCAAACTTCACTTGGAAAAATCAGCAGGATGTTGAAATTTCAGAACAAAAAGTAGAGTAGCTCCTCTTCTGGTAGGGCGCCAACATACAAGCTTGTTGCAGATCCGTTAGCTTTGATACCATGTAGGAAAACAAGAGTCAAAGCACCAAGATCTAGCTATCAATCAATTGTGATACAATAAGCCAATATTTACTCTACCTACTTACTGAATGTAGGGCACCCCCAAAAGTCAAGATAGGGCCCCTAAACCAAATTAGACTTCTAAGGACCCATTAGTCAGTACATGACCAAAATTGGGTCCATCACAAATTAAGACAAACTTAACATGGTTACACAAATCTTGACCTTTTGGGTCAAAGTGACCTGTGGATTAACTTTAGGATAGTCATTTATTTCTAACAGAAATTGTCAAAGCTTCATGAACGTATCTGCAAAAACAATTTGCTTCAGTATCTGATTGAAGTGACTAGCAGACATTGGGGGTTAGCTTCTGAAACCAAGCAATAGAACTGCTCTTTTGAAATCCTTTCACATGAAACCCCATATTTGCAGGTTTGATAACAAAGAACAAAAAAGAATTGCGTTCCGAGAAACCCTAATGGGAAATCCTGGATCACGTTTTGAAACGTGATCCGGAATGCGTTCTGGATCGCGTTCCGAAACGTGGCCTGCATCTTTGAAATAGATAAGACTACCTACTAGTTACCTATATAAGGGAGCATCTAACATCATCAATGTCATCCATGTTAGGTTAGGTTATGTTATTTAGGTAGGTTTTGAGCAAGTGATAAAATGCAAAGTTTCTTATTTTCTATGAGGGAGGATTGAACAAGGACTTATATTGGCTTTGCTCTTTAATGCTACATTCATCAAGGTTGAGTCTACCCTTTACCTCCTAAGAAGTGACATAAACTCAACACATTGATCTTTGAACATATGTATGAAAGAGAAAGCTAACGTGGACAAATTTTCTTAGTCAAATTTGTTGTCAAGTTTTCTTTGCCTACTCTTCAAATTCCTTAGCTCCCCCTGCATCTTCTTCACCGTGCATCTCAATCGGAGATACTATCGATCTGTTTCCTCCTAGATAGATCTCATCCTTCTTTTTTGTTGAATGCCAATCGAGTTTCATATGATGTCAGTCTTGTATTTTTGAAAGCTTCTCTTTCAATTTTTGTGGAGATAACATATTTTTTCTTTATGTATATATAGTTAGGCAAAGGTTGGGACAAGAGTAGTAACAAGATCTTTGAGATGATCAAAGGCTTTTTGAAAGCCATGAGTCCAACCGAAAGTAGCAGAGATTTTTCAAATAGACTAGGACATGAATACCAAATAAGGGTTTGATGATATTACTCATAACATTGTGAAGAGTAGGTGGTCATTTGTAACACCAAAAGATAAGACGCACAACTCAGTACAAAATGTTATCTTAGGTTTATCTTTGGGATTCATACAATTTCAATGATACATGGACAAAGGTTGATTCTAGAAAACGCACAAGCTTACCCAACTAGTCAAAAGATCATCCATGTGGAGAATTCAATATTGATCAGAATAGTAAGGAGGTTTTAGAGCACAATTAACAATTGACGTATTTGCATGAGTATGATTGTGTTGTATGTTAAGACTAGTAATGAACAAAATATAGGCTGTATGTAATCAACACAATATAGGCTGTATGTATTGAAACAAAATGTTCATCACCAAAGTCTAGGTTAGGTACAAGTACTGGCATAGCTAATTGGAATAAGCACGATGCCTTGATGTCACTAAAAATTACAAGGGGCTCTAGATACACTATTACTTCTTGAGAGAACCTAAAGACTTGTTATTGTTTTTGACTACCACAAGAGTTTCAATGTTAAACTACTATGGACCATCAACCTTAAACAATTGCACTTCAGCTGGCAAATTCAATGTATTTAGTGATTGACGTGTCAGAGTTTGGCAACACAACAACATCACAACTGGTCCTAGTAGACGAGAGCCGCGCACAAAGGGCACTCGTGGGCCTCACGTAGGTTCCGATCCCCTCCGCCTAGCCACCCGCCTTTCCTTTGACCCCAAAAGGCTGGTACCCAGGGAGAAGGGAAATTTGTATACTTTGAGCTTGTATAGAGGTTGTTACGCATAGGTATTGATGACTTAAGTAACTTTTAGGGCTTATGACTTAAGCTTTTTCATTTTCTTGCAACACTACATTTGTTCATGTTACATTTTGTTATAAATGAAAATATGGAGTACTCTTGACCTGTATAAACAATAAGAAAGCAATACTCTTATTGATAACATGAAATTGATTTTGTTGTGATAGGTGAGCATTAGCGGAATGTACAAAAAGTTGCTTGATCGAGAGTGGCTTCTTTCTGATCCAGATACCAAGATACATAAAGTGACCTTTTCACGTGGCTTTCTTAGCCCTCACTATCACAACTTGCTCAATGATGTAAGTTTCACTTTAGACACTTTTGTTAGAAAATTCATGAGCAGTATGCCTCTTGACAAGAAGAATGAATTTTACGTTGTTCGGGATGATTTATTGCATCCTATAGTGGGAGGAAATAAAGTCAGAAAGATGGACGCGTTGTTTCCTTTTCTTGAAGGAAGTGGCGTTACCGATGTGGTGAGCGATTTGTACGAACTTATGAAACATATTGCTTTTATTTGATTGTTGCTTAAAATAGATTGAAAGTGTACTTGTTTTGCCATTATGTTTGAAAAGTGCTCAACATTTTTCAAGGGTGACTTTTGAGTTGTATTACTAAGGTTTAGTTTATAAACAACAATTACACGTCCCTCAACTAATCTACATTTTGTATTATTTGTATTTTATTGATGAGTCAATAGCTTTTGAAATCTACTTTGATTGTAATACGCAGTGTAACCACAGAAATAATAGGTTTGCTATACGCAAACACAAAGGAAGGTATGTACAACTGAGCTCCAAATTCATATGCATTTTGGGAGGGAGAGAGATAACCTTCAAATTTCATTTTTGAGGTTTTGTTTTGAAGCAATTTTTAATTTGCATGGCTTTAATTTTGAAGTTAAAAAGAAAAGAAGCTTGCGCTAGTGGTAGTGTGAGTCTTTCTCAAGTGATTTCTGGTGTTTTTATTATTATTCAATTCAATTTTTTTTTGATTATTAGTTCCATCATCCACGATAAAAAAAGCTCAGACCAAAATGGTGGTGCAAGCCATTTTCTTCTTTAAACACTCAAATGTGCAAGTTATTATTAAAAAAAAAAAGAAGCTTGGCCCTACCTACTTCTTGTCCTTTGTGCATGTTTCGCGGACCCCCACCACCTCCCCCTTTCCGCGCTTTTGGCACTTGACATATTTTTTCTTTCTGTCGTATGGCCCATCTATAGGTCTGGCACCTGTGCCCCCCTTTTGAGACGTCAATTATTTGTATTTTTTTCGAGCAATTGTTTTGACGGGCACATTCATGTTTCAAGAAAGTAACGAAAAAAAAACTTTTCAATGAGATACCTCCCCCTTTCCGTGCTTTTGGCACTTGACATATTTTTTCTTTCTGTCGTATGGCCCATCTATAGGTCTGGCACCTGTGCCCCCCTTTTGAGACGTCAATTTTTTGTAGTTTTTTTGAGCAATTGTTTTGACGGGCACATTCATGTTTCAAGAAAGTAACGGAAAAAAAACTTTTCAATGAGATTTCAAAATCTTTTACAATCACAACTATGCACCAAATACTTGTTAAAATTTTTTTTCAACACCATTTCAAATTTTTTTATCATCTTCTATTTTTCTTCTTACGGGGAAATGTTTCGTGGACTTCGAAGTATATCAAGTCCAATTGATAATTACTTTAAGGGCCCTTTGGTAAGTTGTTTGCATTTTAATTTTTGTTTCTTCAACTTTTTGAACTTTCATATCTTTTTTGTTTGAGCTCGGAATTCATTGTCGTAAAAAGCAACAGCCATTAGCTTGACGTGACCAATTCAATGCAAACTATTTCTACCTCAATATGTATCAATAGAGAAATGAAACTGGTACAACCCTGAAGAACCCACACTTCATTACATTTTCTTTATCCTATAACTTTTTCATTGTTTCAACTTAGATTTTGATGCAATAAAAAGCGAAATTGCTCATTGTGATATGATCCACGGGTGAGTATAATTATTGTGTATAGTGATTCATTTTTGTACTTGTTCAAAGAGAGAATTTATCTTCTATTTCGGATTCCTTTCTATTCAAATTATCAAGTTTCTTTCTACCTCTAATTTCATCCATGTGAAAACAAATTTTGCCACAACGATCGATTAATTGTAATGTTGTGTACCTAACAAGTTCATTCTTCGAAGACTCAAAATTTAGGGAAGTGGGGAAGAGCAATTCAACAGTTCATTGAAGCCCATTGTGAATGAACTTTAACTTGGTGGATCCATAATGCACACATGTGGAGATTGTTTGGAACATTATGAAAACCATTTAGATCAGTATGTATTTCAGTTAAATCAACCCAACACAAGTGGTGGTTTTTATAGCAGCGACAATCATGACGAGCCAAATTCATGTCAATCGAAGTGTCATTATTACTAATATCCTCAAGTGAATCAATATTCAAAGTCTACTGTAGGAACAAAGATAGTGCAAAATCAAAATGTTTTCTATAAGTTTGATGGAAGAATTGTTCACGTGCATGTGAGAAAATGGTTGGGCAACTTTTACAGGTATTTTCAGTCACATCTGACCAATGACCCTGATAAGGCTATCTTCGCGGGAACATACTGTGATAGATTTGCAAAAATTTTGTGGCGATATTGGATGCAGTGTGAAGAACCTCATATTGCCAATGATGACTGGCCAAATTTTGTATAGAAGTGCATCAAAGATTTTGGATGTGCAGGCGGCCAAGTTTGGTGTTCTATTCAATAAATATCTACTTTTGAGAATTATTACAACAATTTCCATCGAATAATGAGCAAATAGGTGTGTATTTGAGAATATACACTAGAAGACTTGGATAACATCATAGTCTGAAATAAGATTTGATGTTTGTACCATAGAATATGAACTAAACAAAGATCAACGTGAAGTTGCAACAGACTTTTTGACACTGTTGGAGCGCACTGTACAAATATGCAATTGCTAGAATGAAGACAAAGAGGAGAGGAAGAAAAGAAATGGTTTAGGAAAATGATAAGGCAATTACAGAATCATTGAGGCGCCCATAGTCAACAGGGAAAAGGGCAAGCAAGTAAAGATGATTTTGAGACTGAAGTTGATGAGCAAAGTGATGAAGTCAAAATTTTGATCAAGACGCAGTTACAGATAGAAAAGTTCTAGCTAGAATGAAGAAGACCAGAGCTCATCTGATTTCTAAAGATGCAGATTTTGACCAACTGGATGAGTAAATTCCAAGTGTAGACGATGGTCAATTGGAAGAGCGAGTTTCAATTTTGAAGATGGTCAATCGAATGAGCAAATCCCAAATGCAGATCATGGTCAATTGGATGAGGCAACTTTGATACATGTGGTAATAAAGGGAGTCAACTGAATGACAATCGATTAAACATTGATCATGAGGAAAATCAAGAATCAAATGATCATCCTCAACAATGAGGTCAATCTGGCTATGAAGACAAGTAGGTTAAGGAAATTGGAGATCGAGGGAAAGAAAATATTGGGCACAATAGTCAAAGTGTTCTACATGCGAAATTAGTCAATAGCCAAGTCTAGAGTGCATACAAGAGACCAATGTATCCTTGCTTGTGTTAATCAAGCAACAAGCATTCCAAATCTCCACTCTGGAGAATACGGTTTTGGTCCTCCAGGGCAAAGTTGGCATTCTTGAGGTTGATGTTACTTACCTCAAGAATGAATTGGAATCCGATGAAGAGGAAGAAGAAGGAAGCGGCAATGCAGATTCAGAAGACATGGCAAAGCAACTTCAAGAGCGGGTTCACTCATTGGAGCAACAATTTCAGCAATCGAAGAGTTTTTGGGCCGACGTGCTCAAGGGATCTTAGCAGGTTATTTCTGAATCGCTTCTTTTTACATAGCGATTTACGTTTTAGTTAAGTTTTTTGTTGACGACATTGTCCCGTCCGAGTCCCATTTACTCTGTTGTACTCCTTTTCGTCTTATACGCCTTTTGGCATGGAAAAGACGTTAATAAAGCTTTCTTTCTTTCTTTCTTTCTATTGTTGGAGAATCAGAATAGCAGAAGTATCAAGTCCATGGTTTGTATCTCAATATTATCTTGGAGTGATGTTTCTAGTGTGCTCATGGGAACTATGGATATGATACCTTTGAAGGATGTCTGATCTGAATTTTGGAGCAATCAAATTGGCATTCACTTGTAATGAATCTACCCATGAATCTCTTATCAATGGGACTGATTTGTGGTGTCCAGAAACCTTGTCCAAAGTCCAAACTAAAAGAAGTATACTCTGGTCAACAAAACGTTTAAAGCCTCGTATGGAGCATTTACATGCGATCAACAACTCATAGCTACAAGTGTTGATGGATTTATTATGGTATTGTTAATCAAGATAATCAAACGACATGGATTGCTTAATGCAACATAACAACCAGATGCAATGCAAAAACATGAGTCCAAAGGAAATTGCAAAAATCATCGAAGATGGTATGACGTCAAAGGAGGCAAAATAGAATAGTGGTGATATTTCTTGCCTACTTCATGCAAATTTAGTTACCAAAAAGCAATATGGTGTTTCATCAACCTCTTCTTGACCATCATTTGAGTCCTTATGGGAAATAAGTTGTAGACTAAAGCTATTAAATGGATCAAATGTTCTCGATGATGCAACAAGTTGTGGATCTACGACGATGCAACAAGTTGTTGTACATGACATTCTCAATTACAATCACTTAATTAATAGCCTTAACAATGAAGGCGGTTTTCTCTTTATATTCCTCAAATTGCCCTTAATAAGGATAACAAGCCAAAGAGGGCTTAAAGAAGAATTAATAGGGGCTAACAAGGCCTAACTGGAATTTAAGATAGTTATGTTTAGGGCCTTGCCTATAAATAAGCAATAGACATCATTTTTGGGATCTTTTGGCTCATATGCATTTGAGTAATCTTGGAGGTCCATCTCCTCTTCCTCTTTGTGAATGTGAGCCCGTGGGATTTGATCTTGCTAGGTCTCATGTGCCCCATCACATGAATCCATGTACTTCACACTCCTAATAATGAAATCCCTCTCTTTTTTTTTCTTCATTTTGATATGAGCTTTATGGCAACTAGTGGTCATTTGCTATCTTTTGTTCTTTTCAACATAGAGCTGATGGTTATCTCTATTTCTTTGGTTGCTTGGCTTTGATTGAGAGGTTTGGCACACGACACAGTCTTTTGCACCGGAGACCACATTATAGAGCAAGTCTTGCTTTGACGAGGTGGGGATCCTCAGTCCTCAATGTTGCATTAAGCCGTCCTCCTACGACCTTAGAGGTCATTGAAGGTCTTGAATCCTTTGCCAGAAAGGCAAAGGGGCCTCTCATTCAGGTGTAGTCTTGTCCTCTCGATCATCCAATGACCCCACAAAATGGGCCACTTCTTCCACACTTCAGAACTGTTTCCTAGGAGGATGTTATCATCTTTTAGGTGTCACATAAGGCTTGGTTAATGCCACTTTGTTGTGGTTGGTGGACTAGGACCATATATGATAGCATATTACAAGAGATGCGAGGTTGTTTGTGGTCTATTTTGGGTTTGATAGGCTTGTGAAGGTAAACGGGCAAAGTTACAGCAATCAGTCAAGGTTTTGATTTGCTGAACTAAACGTCATGTAGGTTTTGAAGGAAACATGAAGGTGAAGGTATAGTGGAGTAGAATCAAGCAAAGTTGTGAGTGGTGGAAGTGAGCAGAAAGCAGTTTTTAACATTGCATCTCCTTTTTGGGAGAAAATTGATATTTTGACACCAAATGGCCACAAAAATAAGATAGTGAACCAAAAAATTCACAAAGATACAGAAAATAAAAAGTGTAGTAATACCCATTAAATTGAATTTTTTTTATGATTATGAATCAAATGCCAAAGTTGATTAGTTTCAAAAAAATCTTAGCACCCTTCACAACAAATATCAAATATCCATTGTTTAGAGCAAATAGGGCTGATTGCACGTTTTCTATTGCCTAAACTACTTTTCTCCCTAAAAGGAAAGCTTTCTTCTTTAAATAATATTGTTCTCCTTGCTTTAAATGTCCAAAGTTCTCAAATACTAGGAACAATAGAACAAATGAACATCTAACCACATTCAAATGACAATAGGCTTTGCAGTAAGGCCTCATATGATAAACCTAGCCACATGAGTTCGACAAAGAAGCTCCTCTACTAGCTACAAAGGCTGTTTATTGCCTAATAGAGTCTCCATGCCCTACTCGAAAAGTTTCTTGGTCTGTCCTTCCAAGAGCAGTAATCTCCCAGAAGCAGTCAGGTCCTTGCAGATCTTTTCTTCCATACAAAATTGTCACTTACAAAACATGTGGTTGTGTATTGCCTTCTGAGCTCAAGTGGCCGAAATTGGTTAAAAAAATATTTGAAGGAAGAAATTTAAAAAATGCACCCAAGTGTCAATATCTCAAAGTAAATTGTCAATAACATATTTAACCCAACTTGACATATCTCTAATTGTGACTTGTAAGTTGCATCCAAATTATTCACTTATGCTTTAGTGTCATGTTATGGTGGAATGAGCATTCACATGAAACAACCACAATTTCTTGCTTATGATTTCTTCTCTCTAATTGTACTACATTGTGGCTTCATGAGTTTCTTGACATGTTTAGTTTTCTTTTTGTGCTTATTGTATGCAGGATCATTGTTCATACTATAATGCCCTATTATGTGCACGTTCAAATTCTTCATATGAGCCTGCAGAAACATGACCTATGGTTTTCTCTGGTTCAAAAATCTAGTGGAAAGTTGAAGCTTAATCATAGCAGAGAAAAGGAAACAACATAACTAGTCAAGGCTTGTCGTTTCACAACTAGCATAAACTTTTATGTGGGTAAGAACTCGCTTGTTATCATTGCAAAAACTGCAGGTGACATGTGGGGGCTGCCAAAGTGCTCATACAGCAGCTTTGGGTATGCAACAAATAAAGTTGGTGTGATTAAAGAAAGCAACCTATTTACTATTGTTACCTTCTCTAAGCATCCTGTCCGCCATTCCCTTGTTGAATATGTTTGTATTTTGTTGCCTCAGCTGTTGCATGTGCAGAGCGAAAAATGGTTGCTCACCTGCTTTTACGAGGTGAGCGCCCAATAGTTCCTACTGGCTACAATCTAATTTCAGGGATGTATGGGCATGTCACATATGTGCCTAGAGCTGAATATGCTTGCCGAAATTCATTATTGGAAAAACATGCTATGCGTATTGCTGGATCTGATGGGCAAATCTTGTGGCTGAGCAATGGTACTGATGAAGCCTCAATTGAAGTAAATTGCAAAAGTAATGAAATGGCCGGTTCAGTTCATCAAATGGATGGGCAGAAAACCACATCAGATTCTACCAGACACAAAGAGAGTGAGAAGCCCGAGCTTCTGCAGCAGTATAAATGCAGGAAAGTGGCAGTTGTGAAGGAGGGTGCCGGGGATGCCATTGCACTTCTAGGTTTGTTCGTTTTCTGATTGGTTTTGTTTGTGTCTTCTACATCATGTGTTTTTTTAGAATCTTTACCACACACCAGTTCTCCAACTGTACACTTAATGAATGCAGATCGACATACATGTGTCTGTACTACGTCCGTTACCTAGCTGCAGACACAGAAAATAGATGCACAGATATATTTGCTGCCAGATTTTCCTGTAGTGCTGGAAGGTAGGGCTGGAGCCATTGTGGGAGGGAAGTTTAGGACCACTAGGATGTGACAATGCAGTTTATAGGTAGTCTGGGGCTTCAATACTCTCTCTCTCTCTCTCTCTCTCTCTCTCTCTCTCTCTCTCTCTCTCTCTTTCAATATTGAACAGTACTTCATTGCCTTCTGAAAGACCATATATATCTCTGTTGATCTGTATGTGTCATAGCACACAGATACGGTAAGTTTTGGCATATTTCAATCCTCCTATATAATTCAAGGTAGTGGCTAAGTTTTGCGTTCACGTGCCGGTAGCTGACCTACCGATTTCTCTAAGCAAAAAATCTGCATGGTGTTGGACCATCGCAGATATTGAGGTTCAGCCTGGAACTAAGAAATAAATATCAGACAGGCCACTAAGAGGTTAAGGGTTTTACAAAGGCAAGCATCCAAGTCCACAAGTAGGTAAGTCTCTTTTGATAGGAATAACACGCGATGAACTGTACGTAAATTCTATGTACAGATCTATGTAAATTCTAGAGCCTTGTTGTTTCAATTGAACTAAGCTTGGTCTGTAGTTACCAGTTTGTGGGAGGATGGACTGATTTATTGCCTACTTGAATGAGTAGCTTTTGTGCAAACATGCATCCTCATGAATTTTTAAGGTTTCAAAGGTATGCCAAAGATTTATACTTGGGATATTGGATAGGTGATTGAAGTATTTGAAGTCAGAGAAGGTGCAGGGCTCAACCAGATCTGTAGGAGGAAACAATTGTTACGAAGGAGCTGCATGGCAAATGGGCATCACGGAGCACTGCCCAAAACGGCCATATTTGAACCATTCTAAATAGATGAATTTTGGAGCCAGTGTTTTCTAGAATACAACTACCTCATTGCGCAAAGGAATTCTAGATCTAGGAAGATGCGCTTGGAAAAATACCAAGGAATGGATGTTTAGGGGCATTCACTTGAGGCAGAGGAATCTCCAACTGGAGGCCATAAATAAGAGGATCAAGCTATTGGGATACCACTAAGAAACCACAGATTCCAAAACCTTGGACAGTCGACCTGCTGTTGTTTAGAGAAAGAAAGAGAGCCTCATTAAGGTCTTTTAATGCTAAAATAAGACAGAGTAGTACATCTCAACTGTGTAGTAACAACGAGGGAGCGTATGAAATGTCTTCAAATAACAAGAAAAACAAAAGTATATAAAATCTAGATCTAATTATCATGTGCCGAACCTCTCAATCAAAACCCACAAAAGCAAAGAAATAGATGCAACCATCACATCTATGTTGAGAAGAACCAGAGATATCAAATAATCACTAGTCACCACAGCTCATATCAAAATGAGGAGCGAAAATTCCATTATGGAGGATGTGGAGTACATGGATGATGGGGCATATGAGACCTAACAAGATTAAATCTAAAGGCTCACGTTCACAAAGGTGGAAAAGGAGATGGAGCTCCAAGTTCTCTCAATTGCAAATGAGCCAAAAGATTCCGAAAATGATATCCAAACCTTACTTATAGACAAGGCCCATGTCTTAACTAAACATAACTATCTTGAAATCTAGTTAGGCACAATTAGCCCTTTTGAAGTACACTTTCAGCCGTTTTTGGCTTGTTCTCCTTATTAAAGGCACTTTAAGGGGTTTAAAGAAGGAATCGCCTTTATTCTTTAGGCTAGTGAGAGATAGAGGGTAGAGATGGAGAGTTGAGATGGAGGTTAGCTCAAATGCTCAATGTCATTGCTTATGGAGAAACCTTAACTAGCACAAAGCAAAAACATGGAAACTAGAAACAACAAGCAAAACATAACAAGAGCATAAGCAAGATTGATTAGCAAATGAGGATGCTTGAGCTCTCAAAGTAGTAGAGTCTATATGTTGTTGTAGCTTCTCTCAAGATGAAGAGACCAAAACAATATCATTCCATAGAGTAAAATGGATATTAGTATATCCCCTGGCTTGCAACCTCAACAAATGCCTCGAGTAGTAGCCATCTCGAGCTCATTAGTGTGAAGGCCAAAGAAAGGTAGAGAGAGTAGGCACCCTTGCTTCACTGCAATAGTGCTAGTGACCACCTCCGAGATGCACACATGAGATCTTAACATCCCAATAGCCTTTGGGAAAGTGCCATGATTGCCAGCATGGTATTTCATGAAATGTGTAGCTTTTTTAACCTCTGGATAAGCATGTGATTTGGATTAGAATTGGAAGCACATCTGAAGTGAACAAAACATGGTGGAGTGGTTGTATCCTGAGACCAGCCTATCCCATAGCATGTCACTACCTGGACTCCAATTTTTTACTTACCTCCATTTTTAGAATAGTCCCATAGAGCTTGGCCATGATATGCTCGATCATGATAGTGTGGTGGTTTTCTAGCTTCATGGGGTCACTGTATTTGTGGATGCGATGGATGATATTGGTGCACAAGGAGAGTAGTGGCCAAAACAGGTGAGACAATATTTATAGCAAGAGTGAGAAAGTCAGAGCCAAGAACTTACTGTCATGGGCACAATCCATTTTAGTCGCTTGATGACTTCATGTACTGTCTGTGGTATGAAGAAGGACAAGCTTGGCCTGTGTGCTCCGTTGTGTGGGTGGCATGTGACATCACCTGAGGTGGGCCACTTGTCCAGGTCCTTAGTGGGGTAGCTCATGTGATCCCCAGATGCAGTTAGTGCTCCCCATAGGCCTATATCTGTTAACTTATCCGAACACCCATCTCATCATTGTCCAATGCATAGAGGTGTAGAGGGTCATCCTCTACATAATGTAATCACCTGTTGATCAGCTTAAATCACCCACTAGGAGAATGTACCCTTGCCTTGTTCGAAGAAAGAGATAATTTCCATTGATTTATTTGCAAATGGAGATAGGCCTATCTGACTAGCATATAATGAAGTCTTTGGAGGAAAATAAGATGCAGCATGTTCTTCATCCACTTATATATGTATCTATTATGTAACTGCCCAACACTTGAATTAGCACTTCAACAGGTCAAAACCCTATATAATGTGTTTTGAGTTTTAAGTGTTTGAATTCTACTATGGTGCTCTATGGATACTCACCTGATCCGTATGACACTTTGCAGGCTTACCAGAAGAACATGCACAGAGAAAAGTAAAGAGCACTACACTGCGAAATTGCTATTTGTGAATATCAATATCTGAAGTGTTGTATTTGTGGGTCCTCAACCAAGTTGAAGCCCTATCATCTATATGTATCAATGTCAACTTAGTTTTATGCATTATTTCGTTTGATATTTTTGAAAATAAATTTCAACTTTGGCAAATTAATTTTTTAGCTCACTACCATCTGAAGAGGAATCAACAGCCAAATGTACCCTGAAGTCATGAACATGAGGCTAAATAGGAGTGGTAACATGAGAAGTTGCTGGCTCCTGACTACTGGATGTAGCCACTCTGAGCTGGGACCGTTTCTGCTGCAAAAGGTCTTCATGATGTATCCATTTCAGAATCCAATTCTATTAACAGGTCTTCCACTGAATGTGAGACTTTTTTCACCTGTGCATCATAAATCATACCACGATATGCAAGATCTTAAAGAAAAAAGTTTAGCTATGAACATTCAATGTAAAAGTGAAGTCCAACCTTGTATGCAATATTTTCTCTTTTTGTTTTATATCCATTAAGCCCGAGGTTTCTCCTCTTAGTTTCTCAGCCAGCAGCACATTTAACTGCTCTTTTAAGTTATGGGAACTTATTCCCATGAGCCTTTCACCTATCTATGTACTTGCCTTATGTATACAGGTGCTTCTGAAATTGCCTTGTTTTCTTTTATTGCTGCTGGAAACTCTGAGCTGTACTTTTGTGCACTGAATCAGGGCTCATTAGGCTTGTCCATTTTTTATCCCAAAATGAGAACTTTGGATGTGATCAAAAGGTTCAGCTAGTGGTGGACTCTGGAACAGGAACAACTGCAATTGGATTGGCGTTAGCAGTTGTGCTGATGGGGTATGTTTGGAGTTGCTACCAGTTCTTCCAAGAGTTTGGCTCATTCAGATATACATGTAGACCCTTAGTATTAACTTGTAGATGTCATCATGGCATCCTTTTAAGGTGTAAATGTATTACTGGCCTTGTTACTTGTCATTTTTTTGCATTGGTTGCATAAATTTCTGGTGATTTTTAGACTTCTCAAGTATAGGCCTTGTTACAACTTATGATATTCATCTTTCAGGCATTGCTTGCTAAACTTTTCTACCTGACCATTTTCAGGCTCCCATGGGAAGTAGTTGGTATTATGCTGGCTGATACTTTACAAGGCTATGAGAGGCAGAAGCGCCTGTTGCTAGAGCATTTTTACAGGCAATTCTTGTCATATGACCGTCCTCAAGTTAGTAATGATGGTCACTTTCGGCTACCTTTGCAGTGGAGATTGAGGAATAATACTCGCAAGTCAGTGCTCAGGCCTTAAGAAATATAAAATTTAATCTCTTCATCATCTTGAGTCGAGATTAAGCAATCTAGTATCTGGCAATGCATATGAAATTTGAAGCTTGTAAAAGCAGAGAGAGAGAGAGAGAGAGAGAGAGAGAGAGAGAGAGAGAGAGAGAGAGAGAGAGAGAGAGAGAGAGAGAGATTGTCCACTTGGGTTATCGCCTATAGGACAACTGTACACCACAATCGGAAAATGCAGGTAGCTGTACCTTTCAGCACAACCTTGTTCAGCCTATTACAGTGCTCCTCTTAGTCTTATTTCTGCTGAATGATACAGTTGGAACCTGGGCATGTGTGAACCGCCAAGAGAATCTTGCAAGTAAGTCTCTTTGCAACTTCTCGATCTTTCCCCACTCAAACATTAGATACACTAGGCCCCAGACTGGGCAAAACATACGTGAGTAGAGACAATTCGTTTTCTGCAACCTCTTTATCCTTCCCCACTCAACATTAGATACACTAGGGCCTAGATTGGGCAAACGTACATGTGTGTAGGGACGACTCGATCTCTTCAACTTCTCACTCCTTCCCCCTTCAGCATTAGATACACTAGGGCCCCAGATGGAGCAAATATAGATGAGAGTAGAGACAAGTCGACTGTAAAAAGAGGCGCCTGAGGCGCCTTTTGAGGGAGCGGCTGCCAATCAATGTCTCATACTAACTTACTAGCCTCTTTGGGCAGGGAATTCAACCCTCAAACCCTTATAGCAATCCACAAATTCCATCTTCCTCCTTACAAGAGTCAGTGAGATTCATGAAGCCTCCAGACTAGTGCCAAAAGCACTATAATTGGTTGTATCATTGTTCATTGATAACCTAGACGACGAGGCACATGACATAGACAAAGCAAGCTGGTAGAGAGTCCTGTTTCCATGTGTGACATTGGGATGGGATCATCATCATAGAACAGTAGCAAAATCGTAAGATTTAAAGGTCACAGATCTTCATGGTAGCTGCCCTTAGCAAGGCTTCTTTGTAGAGGCTTAACAAAGTGGAGGTGGGAAAAGCCTTGTCTGAACTTGAACTTGAACTTATACTCAGCTATATCTAATAACCAGCTTTTGTCTTCAGTTTTGCCAATATGTTCTCACTATATTTTGGATATGCTTGTTCTGAGTTCTCATCCAGAAATCTCAAGTCCTCCAATCCTTTACATAGGTCATTCTTCTGAACTTTGTCAAAGGGTTTTCATAAACCCACAAAGTGGCAAAACAAGGATGCGTTCCTGGCTCCTGCATCATCAACTAAGTCTCGGAGGGTCAGCAGGGGGTCCACTGTGCAAGAATTTTTCTTGAAGCCTCTCTGGCCCACTGCTCCAACCCCCTTCATCTCAGGTCAATCAGTTTCAAACTACCATGATAGTAGTGCTGTTGTCGAGAATGTTGTTGGAATATCAATTCACACTCTAGCAAGAACTATCAAACAGGGCGGATAGCTCAGTGGTAGAGCATCCCATCCGGTATGAGGGAGGTCCTGGGTTCAAATCCTAGTCTGTCCATCCATATTATGATTTGTGGATTTCTAACATGGTATCAGAGCCAAGTTAGACCTAACAGTTCATGATGTCAAATCCATGGTTAGGTGGCCCAACTTGTGGGGCAGGTGACATCTAGGACCCCAACCAAGTGTGGCTTGAGGGGGGGTGTTGGAATATCAATCCACACTCTAGAGAGAACTATCAAACAGGGCGGATAGCTCAGTGGTAGAGCATCCCATCCGGTATGAGGGAGGTCCTGGGTTCGAATCCTAGTCCATCCATCCATATTATGATTTATGGATTTCTAACAAATGTGCTTATCTTTCGAGTCTGAACTTACGAATAGAAATAGTACTTTTCTGGCTTTTAGTGCGCATGCATGTGTGTGCGTGCGCGCGCGCGCATGTGTGTGTGTGTGTGTGAGAGAGAGAGAGAGAGAGAGAGAGAGAGAGAGAGAGAGAGCTTCAATGTCTTGTCAGTACCCACAGGCACAAAGACTGAATAAGGACATATCAAGTGTGTCATAACCATAGGAGCGTAAGTGTCTCTATAAATAACAGTAAGAAAAGGTAACTACTCCACCATAATGTAAATAAATGAATCCACACCGAACTGAGCTCTCCATATAGAGCAAACTGAAGTGCAACAACTAGATACATCTATATCAGTCAGAATTTGTTACCTTCTTGAAAAACGATGTGATGGTGGTCTTCACATCTCTAGATCTCTGCTTCCGAGCTTTATGTCTATAATGAGGCTGAGCACGAGGTTTGTGCTGGTTGTGCTGCTGTCGCTGCATTTGTTGTCTGCTTTAGTCTAAGCTAGGAACCTGACTCAGTCTGCACTGATGTTTGGCGCGATGTCTGTCTCTCATTGGGATATCTATCTCATCCTCTGATCCACTGTAGATCTCTGCTTACGTCTAGTAAAAAACTCTGCGATACTCATCTGGTGGTGTATAAAGCTCTGGCTCTCGGATTGATCTCGTCTCAAATGGTGTTGACGACGGGCTTTATCATACCAGGGCTGACCTGGGCAACAACCACAGTTGTCTGTCCCACATTAACCAAAGCTTCTTGCACAATCTTCTCTGACCCTGCATCCAATGCACTAGTTGCTTCATCAAGTAAGAGAACATTTGCGTTTTTCAAGATTGCTCTAGCTATTGCAATCCTCTGCCTTTGGCCTCCTAAAACTTGGACGCCCGTCTCCCACATGTTGGAGGTTTCTTATTTTTAAATTTAGTGTTCTTGGAAGGAAAAGAAACTGCAGCTACAGTGTGTAGAGCCTTAGCAAGAAAGGCAGATTTGTCTTCAATGGTGGAATCATATGCAAAATGTTGTAGAAGGGAGGATAAGGAGTCTTAATAGATGGTGATGTAGTATTTCTCAAAAAAATATTTTGGTGCATAGGTGAGAGATTGATGGGAAGCCAAGTCAATTGTAGGAATGACTCCCAAATGGAAAGGGAGAAAAGAGTGGTAAGGGAGAGTAGTATGTGTGATGGTGAAGGAGGTGATGTGTGGAAGGAGAGAGGGTGATCCCATCATGTAGGTTACCACACTATGGCCGCCACTATGTGGATGGTAGGTGAATTCACTGGATCAAGGCTATTGAGGTAGACCATTGAAAATGGCCAGCTCGTGAGCTTTCCCTAGTTGTAAAAAATGCTTACCATAATCTGTAATAGGCCCGTCCTGATCTGTCAAATGCCTTGAATAATAGCGTGCATCACTGTCTAAGACTTTGATGCTTAGAAGATCATGATTTACTGCATGGAATGATATCTTGCATGATCTTGTCCTGGCATCAAAATTCCAGAACAGGAAAATATGCCCTCTATCAGAAAATCTGGTAATAATTGTTGAAAGGTTTGTGGTGAGCCATCTCTATCTGCCAAGTAGGAAGATGTGTTCGGTGGAAAATAGCACATTGGCATATGGATGTCCCTATCCAATCCTTTAGTCCTCCCCCCTTTGAGTCGGAGCTAAAGGTATCCGGCTTGGTCATCTCTGTGAACAATCTTTGGGCCTCTCTAAAGAGCATCTCTATATATACATGCCACACCACCCGAGCCACGTCCACCTGCTAATATAGTCTCTGTAGTAAATCAAAGTGCCAAGGTCCTTCTAACATTCAATCTCCATATACAAGAAGAAGAAGAAGAAGAAGAAGAGGAAGAGGGAGAGGGTTAGGCGCCCTCAAGGAGAGAGAAAGTAGTAGCAATGCTTGAAAGGGAATGAATTACAAATGAACAATGAATACATATAAATAGGCCTTCCAAGGGCCTAGACTCTTCCAAACTCTAAGTCCTAGAACCTTCCAAACCCACTACTAATTATAGGGCACTCCCAAAAGTCAAGATAGGGTCCGTTAACATAATTACTTGGACCCACGAGTTACTACTAGATCAATATTGGGTCCAACTTCACTAAAACTGACTTAACATGGTCTAAATAATAAACCTAACCCATGGTTACACAAGTCTCGACCTTTTGGGTCAAAGTAACCTATGGGAAACTAACATTATCATTTATTATTTCTAACACCCTCCTTAAATGATAATGTAAAAAACATAACATGACATGAAGCTTGAAAAATTGCAACAAAAATGCAAAGTGTTGCATGCTGCCCAAAACTCCATGTAGCCAAAAAAGAAAAGATGTAGCTTGCTGTCCAAGCTTAATGCCGCCAAAAAACTTCAGCTTGAAGTAGTCGAAGTAGTTGAAATCTCAGCCCCAATCATGCCCGATGTAGAAGAGATGTAGAATACGAAGTGCGGTAGCATCAAGTCGAAGAGTGAAGACAAGCATGCTCCATCCAAAGTAAGTAACCAAAAAACCAGCCACAAGTCGAAATATGGATTGCAATCCATCCATGGTTCCCACATGATTCCATAAGTCTTCTTACCACAAGAAACATAAAGAAGAGTATGATACTCTTTTACCATCACATCCTCCCGAATCTTACTATCAATGATCTGCTCACCAACACTAGGTAAGACAACACCGTCATCATAAGAAGTAAGCATCAAAACAGGAAAATCAGCATAAGGTACTGATTTTGGTGAGACATGTGTGTTTCCTCCAAGGTATAAAGATGCTTTGTTATCCCGCAAAGACTCGGACATCCAACAAGAGGCTGTAGCAAGCTGTCCAACATTCACAAAATCACCAACACTTTGCTGTCCAAAAACCTTCCAAAGGCCGTTCCCGATGCATAATAGGATGCTCACGATGTAACATAGGCTGAAAATGATCAATAAACCATGGTTGAATATGCTGTCCACCATCTTCAAGAAAAAAAACCAGCAGCTTGTTACTTTGAACACCCAAAAAATCCAGCAACACGCCACTTTGAACCAATGTACTAATTGACATGATTGTTTCTCCTCCTCCATTAGCTTACCATCAATGTATTTCACTTGGCCATCTCAGTAGATGACTTTCCTTGCTGATATTTTGGCTTCTTCAAAAGCTTTTGACACTTGCATGAAAGGAAGGTCGTCATCCGGAGGGGGGAGAGAGAGAGAGAGAGAGAGAGAGAGAGAGAGAGAGCGAGCGAGCGCGGGAGGTTTCTACCATCAAACAATGGTACATAAATCCATTGAAGCTATAGCCAACTTTTATGGCTGTATTGGTTGTTTCCAATTAGACTTTTGATAGTTATAAGGCCCTTTTTATTCCTATCAAAACAATGCTTAAATGTTGATGAGGCTAGAGCTATAACTGTGAGCAACCTTCAATTTTGGGACTATCTTTCAAATGATTGAGGTACGTTATAGGAAACCTCTTACCAGGTATCACTTTGACCAATGTATTGGTGTCACAAACCTACAAATAATAGTTGTTCAAGTAAGGCAAAATTCTATGCAATCCAAGACCTTTAGATTCATGCTTACAAAACTTATTTGCTTCAACATGGCTGTTTGTTATCAGGTTTGGGAAAGTACTTGATGGGGATATTGAGACTTGTCAGCATGTTGCTCGAGAAACTGGCATTTTGCTAGATCCAATTTATACTTTAGCTAGCTGGGAAATGGCGATGCAACTGTGTTCTGAAATGAAGAAAGGAAATGGTAATGGCAAAGTAGTCATGCTTCATACAGGTGGAACTTTGGGCTTGTTTGGCCTGGCCCAAAGGTTTCCATCACAGTTTTTTTGAGAATCTTAAATTTTTCTACAACAACTGGACATATTCAATTAGAGTTCATTCATCAAATTCTATGGTAGTGAGTGCTTTATACATGATATCCTTTCATTGGATGTACTCCATTTTTGCATCAAGAGTGATCTGAAAAGATACCGACATATGCTCTTTCCAAATTTCCTGCATGAAAATACTTTGAAGAGGTCATTGTTGCTCAGCAAAATTGAAAGAGACAACAGAGTTTGGCCACGGTAGGAAGGGACATTATAGCCCCATACTTTTTGTGGCTTTAGGAAATTGTTTTTTCATAAAATAGTTTAACTTCCATTGTAAATATTCCTAGACTCGCACGTCGTAATGTTTGGAAAGTTAGTAATGTGATTATTGTCAAGAAGGATTCATTAGATTACGATTTTGGATAACAATAAAGTTGAAGTGCACTCATTGTAAAGCGATATATCTCTTTCGTCTTTTTTTTTGATCTGTACGCATTTTTTTTACAGTTTTTGTAGATGGGCAATTAACTTGAGTAGTTGTTACTCATGTGAAAGTTAATTGTTAAAAATGGACAGTGTGAAGAGAATTCATCGAAAGCTGTTTGTTTTGTGTGTATTGCGTATAAAACACATAAATTATGAGTCATTTGGATTTATCAGAGAATTGTGTGCATAGGATATACGGGATTCTTGGGTGAGTATTTATCAGTTGAGAAATAGACTTGATTCATTAGCGATAGTATCCCTGAGAGCTCAATTGGATACCGGATCTTAATGATTCCAAGAATGGTAAACTGAATTTTTGGAATTTAGTAGAACTTTGTAATCTATAGATATTGTTCTAGGTGTTTATATAAAGTTTATCTTGTTAAAGACATGTGTATAAATGGTCTTTAATTATTTGGTTGTTTGTAGAATTTGGAACTCATAATTTGGTTAAGATTCGGGTTGGAAGAATATTCTTGGAATCCAGTATTTTTCCTTGTGAAAAAGATTTCAGAATGATTTTTATATTTCCTGAGTTGTATGTTGTATGACTAGAGACAAGCAATTAAAGAATTGTTGCATCTCTGAGTACTTATTCAGATGGAAAGATCAGACTAAGAATAATGATTCAGTTAGAATTAGTAAGCTCAACTATGATTGGACTGTTAGTGTAGTTAACGGTTGTTAAGTATTGTTTCAGTTTGGTAGGCTTTAGTTAAAAAGCCAGCCCGGAGCTTGTCCCAGGCCGATAACGGGAGTTTACCTGTATATAGGCTAAAATGCCACGTAGAGGCCAACAGTGAAATTCAGGCATTTATTAGGTCAATGCCACGTGGTGTCCCCATGCAAAGGGGACGTTTTCTTGTATAGGTATCATTCTCTTTGTAATAAAGATGCTTTTGCTTTGTGAGCTCTTCCATCACTTTGTTACTTGTGGATGTTGTTCATGGTTTCGATGGTTGGCAATTAGTCAGTGATTGCATCTCTATCGACACTCTCCACTAGATCAAAATTTCCGCATAGAATGTTAACTTGATATCAGAGTCGATAGGCTATGGAGGAACGTGCACGATCGAACCTCTTTGAAGAGCGGTTCAATCGACGGTAGCACGAGAACCGAGCAATGGTAAGGACGTCGTACAGGGGTACAGGATGGTCCGGGGTGATTGGTGATGCAAAGCCCTTTGATTCAGTGCATACAGAATAGATTCGTGGTTAAAGTTAAAGAAATTTCATAGCAAGCAGGCTATGAGGCAGCTGACAAAAATGAGCTCATAACGATATCAATTCTCAGTGAATTGTGGAGTACTTTGTTGCAAACAAGGATTAGGACAGGTCGCTGGACAGCCGGGGTAGCTGTGGTGATTCGATTTTCAGAAATCTAATGAAATGTAGTTCCGAAATAGTGCAACAAAAGCTGATTTTTTGTTGGCTGGGGTTTACAGTAAAAAAGTGACAAATTTTTGACTGTAGAAGATCAATTTTAGTGTTGTAAGAAGCTACAGGTGGGCGTCCCAGTGATAAGAATTGGATGCTAGGAGGCCGTGGACAGCCATGCTATCATTAGAGAGCAATTTACTTCTCTTGCTATGAAGGTTTCTATGAGCCAGGGTTTCAGGAGGAAAAACCTTAAATATATCTTTACACATAAGATGAATATAAGTGTCCACTTTGGATGCTTCACTTATTCTCATAAGAAGTTTACAACTTGTCTTTAAGATTGAAAACTTACAATTTTCATCTTTATGAATGAACATATCATTCATGATCTTATTGAAACCAAAAGATCCTACATTATGAAGATATTTCCATTTTCTTGACTGCATAACTAATGTAAACTTACAAGGAAAACATATTCTGCTATATTTTAAGGCATCACACTCAACTAGTATTGCCTTAATCCATGTTTGAGATACAAAAATCTCTTCAAAGCAAAATGGTTTTTCATAAGTTGACATGATAGCATAAATGAAACTATTTTCATTTTGTGATTGCTGCTCCTTATTCTTGATTGATTTCTCTTGGATCATAACAATAAGTTTGAACTTATCTAAAGTTCCAAGGAAAATACTTTCCAAGGACATAAAATAAATCCAAGTTACTTTCATGAAAGTGACATCTATCTTTGCATCTTGAACCAAACAATGCATTTCCAAATGAAAAATTTCAAAAGATTTGACATGTGTTGTGATGGACTCGAAGACAAATCTTGCAATTCCTTGTGAGACTCCAAGCCTCATTTACCTTTCCACAAAGGAAACACCTTTCCTTGGACTTGTCCTTCTTGTATTTGCATTTCGAACTTGAAGCTCCATCCTTCTCCTCGGCCCCCTTGCTTTGATTCTTCTTGGATGGATTGGTCTTCTTTTTGTAGCATCTTGAGGAAAAATATCCTTCCTTGCCAGAAAGGTTGCACTTAGGATCCTTTCTTTCCTTCAATAGGATGCCACCTATTGATGCTATGTGAATAAAAACCTGTGATATGATTCTACAAATGTAATTTGTGGCTCTCAAAAGACTAGAGTTGAACATCTTCAACAATCTAGAAGGATCTACAAAAGATCTAGCTCACAAGCCTAAGAATCAATCTTCACAATAATGACTAGTCACTTGGAAACTTTGCTTTGATCATTAAGACAAAAGCACACAATCTTTGAATCAAATCACTAAAGAAATCAAATCCACTCTCCTATTGGACTCATCAAATACCAATGACTCTTTCTTTTGAAAGTTGAAATGGATATGAAAAGATTTGACACCTAGATTTTCCTTTTCACTTGACTAGTTCTCTCAACACTTGAGATTCTTGAACAAATCAAACACCTGAATATCAAACTTAACCACTTTTTTTTGGACTCATTCTTGACCCAAATAATCTCACTCTTGAGATTTAGAATGAATTTGATTTGATTTGAAAACAAACTATACCACCAATTTTTCACAAAGCTTAAAAATTAGACAACTAAAGATTCACAAAGGTCTTAACCATGCATGAATACTCAAATATGGACTCCTCCTCATTCTAGACATCAAATGGGATCACAAATTGACCCTCACACTCTCACAAAGAAAGTTGAATAGAACTAATTTGAGTTTCATACATACTATGTCAATTTTTGCTCAACAAATTGAATTCAATCACTCCTATTGGATTCCACCAATTACTCTACTTTTTAAAACTTGGAATGAAATTCAAAATCAAAAGTTGTGATTTTTCTCACTAAGATATTGTGTTTCAAAGAGCTAATGCCACTTAGAAAGATTTGATCACTTAGGAAGAAACAAACTCTCCACCAATAACAACACAAAATGAGCTTCTAGATCTTGCCCTCTACAAAGGAAGGAACTCTTAGAAAATTGGATCTCTCTCTACACATTTGCCATAGACACCTTAATGACTCTTTTCAAACCTTAGAGTTATTCAAACAAATTGAGTAGGGTTGAACAATGTGACTTGGATCTCAATCTCTTTTCTAGAACTCTCAATTTAAGCCAATCTATGTCAAATTCTACAAAAGTTTTGCATAGATGCTCTATATGCACCAGAAACTCTCAAAGGTTTCACTTGGAGGACAGATCCAAGGATGTTTTCTAGCAAATTGATGCTTTTCAACTTGACCCTATCACTCTTGAACAAATCTAGAGTGATGGTACAATGGATTTCAACCTCTCACCTTGCATATCACTCCTTAATTTATGATTTTTTAGCAAAATCTCTCTCAACTTTAACATGCACTCAAAAAATCAGAGATAATCAATTAATGTACCTAATTCAAATATTCAAATTTAATTTCTTGGCTGATCAAATTCAAGAACTAATCAAGGAATTAGATTCTCTATGGAAATGCTTGATTTTGCACCAAAAATCACTCATTGGGTATGTGAGTCAAATTCTACAAATTTTTAAAATTTCTCAGTCAAAATCGGAGTTGTGCGGCCTCACACGTGTGAAAAGGGTTCCTACAGCCCACAACAAGATCTAGACCAAAAGTTTTTGAGGATAGCTATCAAATCCAACTCGCTACACAAAATTTGACTAGTTTCCAAAAAATTGCTAATTTTGGCTTTGATTTGGATTAACCCTATCAATTTCAACAAGACCTATTGTATTAGGCTCTGATACCATGTGCAAAAAGTACAAAAACGACCAAGAGTGGATCCTAATCTGATCCTCTAGAGGGATTGGTTGTCAGATTACTTGATCTATCAATCTAGATCAATTCTAGACACAAAATCCTAACAAGAACAATCATTAATTGAAGGTAGGTGTACTTTCTGGTTTCACACGTGTGAAACACTGTCTGAGTATGGACTCCAACCTGAAAATCAAGTACACATTGATAGAACCTCAAAACAATCAAAACAAATCTAGACAAATGGAGAGAATCACTCATAATTGCTTCCAAACCAAGATTGGTGTCTCACAATGATTATGGCCAAATGTGGCTCTATATATATACAATAAGTGGGAGCTCGTGGTACTGATCATTCCTCTGATCTCACATGTGTGAAGGTGCCTTGTCATATGATGATTCATCATGCAAAACTGACACTTGGACAAAACCTTCTTTTTTGAGCACTTTTGGTCCATTTTCCTTCTATATGGAGATCTACTTGGAAATCTTTTAGAAGTCAAAATTTGCCTACTTCAGCATATTTCACGCGTGTGAGCGACTCTACACATGGGATATGACACCTAACCAAAGGATGTGGCTCATGCAATCAATAGATTGATGCCATGTGTCATATATCTAGAAAACTAGTTTTTGGCCATTATAGCCACTAGAACTTGAATTTAATCATATGTATAACATATATGATTATGATACATGACAACTACACTAGTTTCACACGTGAGAACAGGCTCCACATATGGTGTTTATCTATATACAAGATTTTTGGCCTTTACCAAGCTTACTTTTGCATTTTCACATGCACTACTGGTGACTTAGTAGGCAAACACAACAACATAATAAATTTAAAGCTTTCAATACGCGGTGGTAGCGGAAGCGATGAGTAGACAACTAGACAAAGCAATCAGATGGCCAGACAGAACATAGAAAAGCATTGCAGTATTGACACAAATCTGCACGCAGAATTAGATAGAGCTATAATTAGATTAAATATAATGAAATATACAAGTCAATAGTGCAGTGAGCACAAAACAATAGCTGGCGAAACCGCGTACTTTCAAAGCTAACTACAATCTGTAAAGGTTATGAACCTATTATTGACAATCTGTTTGAAAGAAGGAATCAATGCGTGACAACATCTACAATGTCTGTCTCACATGTTACAAAATCATGCTTCACTTTTGCTTGCTTATGTCACTTATTTGAATACTGAGATGGTATTCACTATATACATAAATTTTATAGGTGTGCAGATGAAGAAGGTACAAAAAGTGGTTGTGCTATCTGTGGGAGATCGTGGGTGGCTGTTGTTGTTGTCAAATTTGATCGAGCGTGACGAGGCTGCGACATCGGGCTTCGCCAAAAACTAACATTGGTGAAAATGCTAAAATTGTGACACCCTTTGGCCTTCGGCCTTGTCCTTACCTAAAGGCAACCTTCACCCAAAGGCAAGTGTCGCATTGTTAAAGGCAACTGTTGCATTATTCGCCTGCTATAAAATGTGTGTGAAAATACAGTGTTGCATTTTTCGCCTGTCATAAAATGCATGTAAAAATGCAGTCGCATTTTGCCTATCTTATTTTACGTGTAAATATGCAGACTGTGGGACAACACAAGTAAAAATGCAGCAGCATGAATGGAGGTAGAGTAACATAGGATTAACATAGCATGAATGGAGGTAGATTAACATAGGATTTATGAGAGTAGAGGAAACCTGGGAGCGTGATGGCGATATGCACTGTACACAATTCCGGATATCAGAACTATGCGCCAGGGGAGCCGTGGCAGTTAAGTGTATATTTTTGAAAAAACGAAAACAGAAGTTCCCTTCGCTTGTCAAATTATTTCATATGAAATTTACCTGAAAAAGAATCAAAGGTAGTGGTAATATTCAAAAAGTTGGCCGCATTCTTCAAAGCGTCTTCATTTTCTATGGTGAGGTACTCCAAGGGATAGATCCATAAGGCATTATCATCGACACGAGGTTGCTCCTTGTCTAGAAATACAAGAGCATATGTATTGTTTATGAAACAAATATTATTAATATAACGGATAGTATGCTTGAAGGCATGTAGGTATTCCAGCTTTCCAAGTATGGCAAGCCTTTTCATAAAAGGTAATTCAAAGAATGACAGATACCAATTACACCACCAAAAATCAAAATCAATTCATTCACATTTCATTCTTTTTTTTTATACGCACATTCTCTCTCTCTCTCTCTCTCTCTCTCTCTCTCTCTCTCTCTCTCTCTCTCTCTCTCTCTCTCTCTCTCTCTCTCTCTCTCTCTCTCTCTCTCTCTCAAAACAGAAAATTAAAACCAAAATCAAAATCAATTCATTCATATCAAATTTTTTTTCACACAATCTCTCTTTTTTCTAATCATTCACATTTATACATTTTCTTACACACACACACACACACACACACACACACACACACACACACACACACACATTACCTCTCATTTTTTCTCTCTTTCAACCTCTATCTCATTTCTCAAAACAAAAAATCAAAATCAAAAAATAAAATCAATTCATTTTTTTATACACACATCATCTCTCTCTCTCTCTCTCTCTCTCTCTCTCTCTCTCTCTCTCTCTCTCTCTCTCTCTCTCTCTCTCTCTCTCTCTCTCTCTCTCTCTCTCTCTCTCTCTCTCTCTCTCAATCTCTTTTCTCAAAAAAAAAAACTGAAACAAAAAATAAAAATAAACTCATTCACCTCTAATTCATTTTTTCATTCTCTCTCTCTCTCTCTCTCTCTCTCTCTTTCATTCTCAATTCTCTCTCACAAATTCAATCACTCACACACACACACTCTTTAAAAATCAAATGTCACAGATTTTTTTACACACACACACACACATTCTCTCTCTCTCTCTCTATTTATCTCTCTCCCTATCTATCTATCTATCTATTTATCTCTTTCTATCTATCTATCTATCTATCTAAAACATGTAAAATCAACTAAATTAAGAAATAAAAACCTCCAAAATCTAAATCTCCAAGCTCTCCAAGCTCCAAGCTCCAAGCTCCTCAAGCTCCTCCACTTCCAAGCGCCAAGATCTCTCTGTAAAGGTAGCGTGCTCGCGGGAGGGAATACGAACATAGTGTCAGAATCTGACATCCATAGGGTCCGTTGGAATCAGACATGATTTTTAGAAGCCAAAACATCCCGTCATCGACACAGATTGTTGATCTGGCTATCAAAATCTAATATACTTAACATTGTGTCGAATTTCGACATCCAATTAAGGTGCCATCTCAACGAAATTTTGTCACATGACACCCACATCGGATGTCGGAATCCGTCAAATATGTAATCTGTCGAATTTCGACGTCCAATTTAAAACTATATTCCCGCCAGCTACCGGAGGCAACCAAAGTTTTTTTTTTACGGGGGATCGACAGGGATGCCATATACCGACATGTCGGATTCCGACATTTTATGGGATTTTTCTAAATCCGTCGCAACCACGTGTCAAAATGAGCGTGTTTTGTAGTAGTGTGGAGATACACACTCCACCTCTTGTTGTTTGGAACTGTTTTGTAGTTTTTACTCAACTGATAATTTGCTCTTTTGGACTTTTGGGACTATTGGTACTTGTAGAAGCTTATAAACAACTATTTATATTCTATTTGGTACTTATAAAAACTTGTGTAAGATATATTTTTTGTACTTTTGGTACTCTATAGTCCTTTCAAATAACTTTTCTTTTTGCTGCTTGGACCTCATGGAATAGTTTGTACTTCTGGTGTGCAGAAAGTACTGTTGTCTGTTGCTCTTTGGTGCTTTTGATAGTTTTGGTAGTTTTTAAACACTTTTTTTTTTGGTTTTGCAATATTTTGGTACTTTTCGATCTACTAGCATTTAGTTGTTTGGTGCTTTTTTTATATTTCCAAACTTTTGGGTATTGAATGTTTGTGTTGGTACTATTGGAACTTATCGTGTATCAATTTTGATACAACCGACTACCAAAGTAGGTGCTTTAATACCTCGTGTCTCATTTTCATTCTAAAATCATCCAAATTGGTCTACTGAGATTTATAGTGTGTACCATTTTTATTTTGATACTACCTGCAGGTACTTTCTACTTGTAATACAATAAGACTCCTTGAATATAGATTACTGGTAATGAGAATACTCCTCAAGTTCACTTTGAAGATATTAACAATGACTTAAATGCAGAAGGAATCTTTAAGAAGTTTCGAGTGAACCAACACTGTGTTGAGCTGCACCACCAATGTCAAGTACTAATTTTATAAATTTGTACTGTCTTGGTACTATTTTTGTGTTAGTGAAACTCTTTAATATGAAAGATTTGTACTACAAGAACTTATTGTGAACCAAATCTGATCCTCCTGACTACCAAATCAAGTCTTTTATACTAAGTGTCTCAGTTTTATTTTAAAATCTACCAAATAGGTACTATTTAGATTTCTCCTGACCATATTTTATGCATAAAACTACAAAAATTAGGTACTTTTTTCTTTATATTTATTTGTGTTTGTAGCTCGCATACAATCCTTTGTGGTCTTTTTGGTACTATTTTAGTGTTGTTTACCAATTGGTGGAATCTAAGCTTTAGTTACTACCAATTTTACAAGATTTGTACTATTTTTGTAATGTTTACGTGTTTATGAAACTTTGGAGTACCAAAGATTGGTACTATTTGAACCTATCGTGTAACAATTTTTAACCTCCAGACTACCAATTAAGATTCTTGTACTTTCTGCATGTTTAGCTATAAGATGCTTTGGTACTATTAGATGTTTTTGTACTTTGGTACTAAAAGATGTTTTGGTTCTTTGGTCGTACCTGTTGATACTTTCTACTGCTTTGGTACTTTGTGTAAAAATTACAGCAAATAAGAATCCTAAAACACTTGAAATGATGAGGGAAACAATAGATTATGATTTCATAAGATTAGCACAAGTTGAACCATCAAAATCCACTAAAAATCTATGCTTGAACCACACTAAATGGCCCAAATCCTTGAAGAAGGCTTCACACGTGTGAAAGTACGGCCTCCCACAGTCTGAGTACTGTACACCAGACCTACATTCAATCCTATAATCATTAGTAATGACAAGTACTCAAACAATCATGAACATAGAGAGCAATTGCACCATTATGAGAGAAAAAACATGAAATTGCTTGATTGATTTTGGTGAGATATCATCACCTATATATACATGATCCATCACGATTTTGGGCAGGTATGAGTAGCCCTAAACCTATCCCTAATGCTAATTTTGGTGGATCTTTCATCCCTACCAAGTTAGGGTTGGAATCTTGGAGATCCCTCAACAATGCAAAAATTACAAAAAATAGCTCCTATTTTTTCTCCCTTGTATCTAAGCATAATTTGGACTCATTCCAAAGGTTCTAACACTTAGGTCTACTTGAGAGCATCCTTATGAATGGAATCCTATGCTATTTGGCACGTGTGACAAGCCACATCATGACCATCTAACTATTTACAAGTCATATGACCAAAACTAGTCAAGCTAGAATTGTGAATTTTTAACACTCCTCCTCACTATCTAGCTTGGTTCAATCATTGCTTTACTAATCACTCCAAGTGATGATCTGAACTTCAGAAAAGGTGTCTTTTGAAGTGGTTTAGTAAGTAGATCAGCTACACATTCATTGCTTGGAACATGCTCCAAAGCAATCTCCTTGGCTTGCACCATTTCTCTCACAAAGTGATGGCATATCTCAATGTGCTTAGATCTTGCATGGAAGATTGGGTTAGATGCAAGGTGTTGGGCTGATATATTGTCATTGTAGATGATTGGTGCCTCCTCTGAATCCATGATCTTTAGCTTCCCCAATAATCTCTTGATCCAAAGTACCTCCTTTGTAGTGGTTGTCAAAGCTTTGTACTCGGCCTCGGTTGAAGATAGAGATATAGTTTCTTGCTTTTTTGAAAGCCATGAAACCACACCTTCTCCTATGAAAGTTGAATAGGCACTTGTTGATTTCCTATCCCTCTTGTCCCCTGCAAAATCTGAATCACTAAATGCATGAAGGTTAATCACATCTCCTCTATATAGAATCCCAAAATTCAATGTACCTGAGATGTATCTTAGAATCCTCTTAGCCTTTTTCCAATGGATATTCAATGGCTTTTGCATGGATTGGCTCAACCTACATACACTAAAGCTAAGATCTGGTCTAGTTATAGTGATCCACATTAAGGAACCTATAAGTTGCCTAAACAAAGTGATGTCCATGAAGGATCTTTCATCATCTTCATTTGGCACTTTTACATCTTGCTCCATTGGTGTGTCAACACTTTTGCATACTTCCATCTTAAACTTCTTCAAAAGACTTTGAGCATAGTTTACTTGACTTATAAAGATAAAATCAGACCCTCTAAGTACTTCTATGCCTAAGATGAAGTGAAGACACCCTAGATCTACCATCTTGAACTCTAAGGATAGATCTATCTTGATTTTTTCAATACCATCAACACTATTTCCACTAATGATGATGTCATCTACATAAATGAGTAAAAGTACAATACCAACATCATCAAACTTAATGTAAAGAGTGGGATCATATTCACTTTGAACAAAAGAAAGTGAAATAAGATAGCAATGTAGTCTTGAATTCCAAGATCTCGAGGCTTGCTTCAAGCCATAGATGCTTCTTTGGAGATGGCATACTTTGTTCTCCATTCCATGCTTGATGAACCCTTGTGGCTGTTCCATATAGATATCCTCTTCCAAAAAACCATTAAAGAAAGCATTAGAGACATCCATTTGACATAGAATCCATCCAAAATGTGATGCAAGTGCAATGATTAGCCTTATTGTGACCATCTTGGCCACAGGTGCAAAAGTTTCCTCATAGTCTATCCCTCTCTCTTGAGCATAACCTTTTGCAACTAATCTTTCTTTATGTTTGTTAACACTCCCATTTGCATTCAACTTAAGCTTGAAGACCCACTTGCATCCTATTACATTCCTTTGAGGTCTCTCAACAAGCAACCAAGTTTCATTCTCAATCAAGGCATCATACTCATCCAACATAGCTTTATACCATTCTTTGGAATTCAATGCATCTTCAACATTAGATGGTTCTTCAAAACTAGATAAAGCATAAGAAGTGGATGAGATACCCTCAACTTGCTATCCTTTGCCTTGATATGTGAGCCTTGATGGCTCCACTTTTGCCCTTGAAGATCTCCTTGGTGTGATAGGTGGGTTTGGTGCTTGCTCCTCCATGAGCTCCTCCTCAAAACCAAGATCTTGCTCCTCGGCCATCTTCTTCTTGATTGTTGGAGCACTTGAGCCTTCTTCAAGCATATGCCTCTTGTGGAAGATGGATCCTCCTTGGTTCTTGTTTCCAATGGCACATGCACATAACATATACACCCAAAAACTTTCAAGTGATTAAGATTGGGTTTCTTTCCATACAACATCTCATAAGGAGTTTTGTCTTCAATTGCTTTGCAAGACACCCTATTCATCAAGTAGTTTGCACATACAAGAGACTCACCCCAAAAGGATTTGGGCAAACAAGCATCTAATCTTAAAGCCTTAGAACATTCACATAATGTTCTATTCCTTCTTTCAGCAACTCCATTTTGTTGAGGAGTGTAAGGACAAGAAGTCTCTTTCTTAATCCCTTCCTCCTCACAAAAGGCCTTGAACTCATTGGAGATGAATTCTCCACCATTGTCACTTCTAAGAATCTTGATGCTATGATTATGATGCTTTTCCACAAACAACTTGAACTTTACAAAAGTATCAAATACTTGAGACTTGAAGGAAAGTAAGAACACCCAACAATATCTTGAGTAGTCATCAATGAAGGTTAAAAACATGGATGAACCTCCATTAGATTTGGTGCTAGCAATGTGCACATCCGAGTGTATGAGTTCAAGAGGATGAGATGACTTTGTGATGGAGTTAGGAAACACCTTCTTATGTGCCTTGGATAAGGCACAAGCAAACCTTTTCTTCCTTCCCAAAAGACCTTAGTAGGCCTAAAGCATACTCCTCCTTGATCATAGCCTCCATGGAACCCGAGTTGACATGTCCAAGTCTTTTGTGCCATAAAGTAAAAGTAGATATCTTGCTCTTCTCGGCCAACATGACAACATTAGTTTCCACAAATGCATCCAACTTATAAAGTTTGCCAAGTCTAGTGCCCTTAGCCACTATCTTACCCTTCTTCTTGATGAAACATTCATTTGAAGCAAAGTCAACATTGAAACCATTGTCTACCATTTGGCCAACACTTAGTAGATTCTTTGTTATTGTAGGAATGTACAAAACACCTTCTATGTTGATCTTTTTGGAAGATCCTAAGCAAAGGGGAATGCTACCAACTCCTTCAATCTTACAAGCTTCATCATTTGCTGTATAGATAGACTTTATAGGTCCATCATAAGATAAGAGAGAAGAGAAAAACTCCCTTTTACTAGTCATGTGTGAACTAGCACCCGAGTCAATCCACCAAGGATCTTCTCCTTTGAAGCTTGTTGAAGAAAATATGGACATCATGAGAGAGTCCTCATGTGAACTCTCCTCCTCCTCCTCTTTTCTCATGTTGGCTTGGCTTTGATCTTGCTTCCTCTTGAAGCATTTCGAGACATAATGCCCCATCTTGCTACAATAGTAGCACTTCACCTTTGATTTGTCCTTCTTGACTTTGGTGGTTGATGGAGATGCCTTTGAGAGTCCTTCTTGATCCTCAAGCTTTGTAGACTTCTTGAATGTTGATCCTTTGCCTTTGGACTTGCCTTTGCCTTTGGTGAAGAGAGCTTGGTCATCTCCACCTTGGATGGAAAGCCTATCCATCCTCTCTTGCATTTGGCTCCTTCTTGATTCCTCGGCCATGAGTGTGCCTTGGAGTTCTTCAAGTATGGGTAGCTTACCCATAATTGCATATCCCTGAACCAAATTGTCAAATTCAAAGCTTAGTCCATTCAATATGAGTCGAATAAGCTCTTCATCCTTGATAGGGTCACCTATAAAGGCTAGCTCTTTGTTCAATTCCTTTACTCTTAGGACAAAAGTATGTGCACTCTCTCCTTTCTTTTGATAGCTTCTATAGATTTGATTCTTCAAAGCTAATATTCTAGTTTGGTTCTTGGATTCATAGACCTTTTGCAAAGTCTCCCAAGCATCTTGAGCTAAAGTGCAATCTCCTACCTCTCTTAAGAGTTCATTTGCAACATTCATTTTTATGCAATGTAGTGCAACATTGCACCTCTTGATGTATTTGGCTTTTTCTTGAGGATGAATAGGTTCACCCTCCTTACCATTTACAATTTCCATCAGATCTTGCATGATCATGATAGATTCCATTCTAGCTTTCCATATGGAATAGTTAGTTTTGTTGAGCCTTTCATTAGTATCCAAAAGATATGCATTTATAAATGCCATCTAGTCTCCTAATCAAGGACTTGACACAAATGAAGGTTACTTCTATTGATTTGATTGAAGGTATACCTTATACCACTTCTTAGGGACCTGAAAAGATCAGTAATAGACTTCCTATAAAGATCTAAGAATGATCTCTAACAAAATCAAATCATAGAATACTAGAAACAATGCACTTGCTTGATTGAAGTAGACAATACTAGTAGAATTGCCCCTCTTTCTATAAAGAACATTAAAGCTTCCAAATGATCTGATCAAGAGTGAATTTCAGCAACCTAATATACTTCCAAAATCACTTGTAAAAGATCTAAATGGAACTTAATGAGGATGCAACACAATCTACTATCCAATCACAAGCAAAAAATGATCAAAATTGATGAAAAATTGATCTAATTTGGTGCATAAGTCAAGCAATGGTTGGACTGAACCTAAATCACTTTAGGAGGTGCCTACTACACCTTAGAACAGCCTTGAAGAGTCCCCAAAACTCTGATCTTCCCTCTCCTTGAATGCTAGAAAGCCTCCTCTATGAAATCACCTCCAAAACTCGCTTAGAAATCAATGCTTGGAGCAAGCAAAACTTGCTATCTTGGTAATGTGAATTGAATTCAACTTTGCCTCTGGTTTTAGACACCTAAACACCTGCAAATGAAGTCACACAACACCAATCTCCAATGTATTTGACTCACTTTGAGTTCTAGAATCAATACTAGATGCTAAGATCCAATCTACACAAGATTTCGATCAAAAATTGTGATCAAATTGAATGAAAACCAAGGATTTAGCTCATTTCAACCTTTAGGCTCTGATACCATGTAAAAATTACAGCAAATAAGGATCCTAAAACACTTGAAATGATGAGGGAAACAATAGATTATGATTTCATAAGATTAGCACAAGTTGAACCATCAAAATCCATCAAAAATCTATGCCTGAACCTCACTAAATGGCCCAAATCCTTGAAGAAGGCTTCACACGTGTGAAAGTACGGACTCCCACAGTCTGAGTACTGTAAACCAGACCTACATTCAATCCTATAATCATTAGTAATCACAAGTACTCAAACAATTATGAACATAGAGAGCAATTGCACCAATATGAGAGAAAAAACATGAAATTGCTTGATTGATTTTGGTGAGATATCATCACCTATATATACATGATCCATCACGATTTTGGGCAGGTATGAGTAGCCCTAAACCTATCCCTAATGCTAATTTTGGTGGATCTTTCATCCCTACCAAGTTAGGGTTGGAATCTTGGAGATCCCTCAACAATGCAAAAATTACCAAAAATAGCTCCTATTTTTTCTCCCTTGTATCTAAGCATAATTTGGACTCATTCCGAAGGTTCTAACACTTAGGTCTACTTGAGAGCATCCTTATGAATGGAATCCTATGCTATTTGGCACGTGTGACAAGCCACATCATGACCATCTAACTATTTACAAGTCATATGACCAAAACTAGTCAAGCTAGAATTGTGAATTTTTAACACTTTGTTGCTATAAAAAGCTTTTAAATAGCTCTTCGATGTGCAGTGTGCTTTGGTAATTGTAAATAGCTATAAGAAGCTTTTAAATATGTGCAGTGTGCTTTGGTGATTGTAATGTGCAGCAACAGAATAAATTTGGTGAGAATTTTCTTGCAATAAGCAGAAGGATACTGAAATGTTAAATGTTGGCTAAACTTTCAATCACCACAGCTTTTTGAAACTCTATAGTACCAATGCTTCTTTCAATTGATACTTATCAATTTTCAATTTAGATAGTTCAGACTACCAAATTTGTTACTGTTGCATATTCTTGTTTTGGTACTTTTGGTACTATTTTTTCAAGGGAAATAGCAAAACCCGTATCGATAAACATCCAAGTTTTGGAGAGGGTTTGAAATCACTTATATCGTGCAACACAATAAGACTTCTTGAATATAGATCAGTTTAAACAAAAATACTCCTCCACTTTGAAGATGTTAACAATGACTTTAACACAAAATGAATCTTTAAAAATTTCGAGTGCACTGTATTGAGCTAACCCAATGTGTTTCTCAGTGTATTTTAAAATATAATTATAATTTATGATGTGGTTTCAGCATATTTTGTGAGAGAGAGAGAGAGAGAGAGAGAGAGAGAGAGAGAGAGAGAGAGAGAGAGAGAGAGAGAGAGAGAGAGAGAGAGAGAGAGAGAGAGAGAGAGAGAGAGAGAGAGAGAGAGAGAGAGAGAGAGAGAGAGAGAGAGAGAGAGTTTTTGATAGAGTTAAAGATAGTCAACGTTCCCAATTCTAGAAAGGGGTGTAGCCCTTGTTTTTTCCGTGTTGAAGACATGGTATCATAAACGGTTCTTTGTTGGACTTAAAACATCCACAAGGAAGGCCATGCCATTGGGGAGGGATCATTGTGGTGACATTTTGGGAATAGGATACAACCGTATGGCTCGAGAATTTTGACTAACACTCTTTATGCTTTCTTTTTCTCATTTTCTCTCGTTTGATTCATATTGCTATGAATTTTACACACATATTATGTTTGGTTTCATGTTCAAGTCGGCTTGAATCAACTTACGTGATAATTTTTAGGCATATTATTATGTTCTTTTAGTAGGTTGTAAGGTTTTTAGGCCACAGGTCGAGCTGTTTCGAAGATTTAGAAGGGCTCACCCAGAAGTGCAAATATCTCTTAGATGCTTGGAGGCGTTGAAGCCTTATTTTGTCCGGAAACTGAAGGAGCGGTACACCTGTTGCTATGTGTACCATATGCAAATGATATGGAGACATTTAATCATATGAGACAAAACATGTTTGGTCATCATGAAAAGGATCATGCCTGCACATGTTCCATCTGCTGCTAAATTCAAGAATCGGATATTTTCAAGGCAAACCAATCTGTTTGTCCCAACATCAGCAATATGTGGGAATCGCTTTTATGTGCCTATGTCCCTATGAGACATCAATGGATAGTAGGGAGTTGTCTGTGAAGATCTTTACAGACGTTGTGTCAGGGTTTCTTGATGAGGGCGGTTCTATCAACAAGAGAAAGGATATGGTAGTGCCAAGAATGTGGAGCACTGCTTTTGTTGACCTGGTATCATCACATCTGAAAAACTTCCTTCGGATGTTGTTGTTTTAGTCATTAACTTTGCAAAAAATTATTTCTTCAAGATGTAGAATGAGATATAGTCCATGCATTGGTTGTCTAATCAGATCACGATACTTGTGCACAACACATGTTAGAAACTTTGTAGGTGCAACTGAAAAGACTCTTCATTTTTACATATCAGACGATAAGCGGCATGACACCCTATTCGTACAGCACTATCTACTACTGCATGACAATTGGTTGAAAGAGAACGGGTATAATCTAAGGTGTCATTGGGTGTGGTCAGACGGTACGCGTCCCAATTCAACGCTCGAATGCCTTTCTTCTTCGTGGCTAGGTATATTTGTTGGGGGTTCTCACTATCTATTATTATTATTCTGTAGTTCTCAGGTTTGTTACTTTTGATAGTACCAAGATTGGTTGATACTGAACTATAAGACTTTAACTACATAGTCCGTCTTGTAGTACCAAAATACACTGTTCTGGAGTACCATCTTGAGTCTCAAAAACAAGTACTTCTTGTGGATCTTTAACATTGTATCCATCTTTAACACCTTCAATACCCCTCCACTCTTAAGCAAAAACTAAAAACCATCCAAGGAGCACAAACTATAACTTTAATAAACTCCACCCATACCATCATTCATAGATCATGCTAGAATATGCATGTGAACACATACTAGTAATGTTGTAAGGAGCACATTATGCAGTATATCGTATATTGAATTTTGGTATATGTAACATGTACAAAAAATTAGTTGCAGCCCAAGTTGGGCTATTCAAATCTAATTTCTAAGGGGGTTGAAGTTGTATGAGTATCCTTCGACCTCAACAAAGTAGTTCACAACTAGTTGCATATAATGATTTGCACTCCCGTTTCAGCTAGTTTTTCCAAACAGATGTTAGCTCCGGGCCTTAGAAATCAATAGCAGTGTTCGTGCACTCAAATTACGTTTCTTTTGAAGCATTTTACAAAAGGGCCATCCAGAAATGTTCGATAAGTGTTTAACAACACCCCGTTTATATCGAGGACAACCAACCTACTGGCCCTAGCTGGAATGTCATCAACGTCGAAACAATACATAGTAACTTGCAGCTATCTTTCAAACTAGTCATAATTTGTCCAAGACGTGTTCTCTTTTTTAAGGGGTGCTAAAGCTTGTGGAATCCACATGGAGTATCATGAATGATTCATGTGCAACATCTAGAATATGTGTGGCTGGGTAGTAAGATTGCTCTGGAGATCTGGGGACATGGATTGGATTACAAGACAATGATGAACTATCATACAAGGGATCATCATCAACAAGAGCATTATCTAAGGCCAATGATGATCCAAAATCAATATTCATGTGATTTATCCTATCAATAATATTCTTGATCTCTCTTGCAACTCTTTCCCTTGAAACCAACTTATGTTCCTTCTTTTGCAAAAGTTGAAAATGTTAGATGTATCAATTTCTTTTCAAAACAAGGTGTATTACACACCTACAAAACATAACATGCCTCACAAACTCTAAACCACTAATGTACACCACAAGAGTAAGGACTAGCTAATATCTGATTCTCATGAAACTTTGAAGCAAATGTGATTTCAATTAAGAAATATGATGTATTAACCCTTTAATGGAGCACATCATCACATTGCAAAAAATCTAATGAGCATGTACATATACATAGTTTAAAATACACATTAAAACACATTGAGCATACAAAGAAAATCTCACGTAGATGTCATTTTATAATTAGAAGAGTTTTCCTCTAATACTCTTGGATCCTTTGTGTGCAATCCATTGGCCCAAATACGATCGATAAGGAATAAGGTAGGCTATGGTGATCTACACTATTGTCTAGGTATGCAAGTTAAAAGGAATTAGCAGCTTAAGACAATACACCTCAGCCAGAACAAATATATACAAGAATTGTTACAGAAGTTTGCAATGACTAATTGTAAGCCTGTGAGCACACCTATGGAGAACAACTTGAAGTTATCCAAAGAGATGTGTCCACAAAATTTCTTGGACAAGTAAGATGCAGCCAACTATATCTCTTTCCAGTGCAAAAGCTGAGTATGTAGCAACATGTCAGGCAACCAAAGAAATTATCTGGTTAAGGAATTACTCAATAATCTCTTAACTTCACAAGAACATCAACGAACAATTCTTAAATGTGATAGCAAGAGTTGTATTGCTATGACGAAGAATCCTCGATTTCATGCTCGGACAAAACACATTGAGATTCAGTACCACTTTGTTCGACATCAAGTTGCAGATGGCAAAGTACAATTGGAACACTGCGCTACAGAGGATATGGTTGCTGATATATTCACCAAACCACTCACTAAGAATAAATTTGAATTCTATAGAAGACAATTAAGAATAGTACATGACGAGATGTCATAGACATTTTGACTAATATGCACACATATAAGTATAGTCTAAATGTTTAACGGACTGTTTTATTCCACGTGGACCAAGTCTTGAGACACGAATAGACACGTCTCTTCGGGCGTCGTCTCTCATCTCTAGTATATCTCATTGTAAGAGCAGTTTCTCAATATCATTCGTTTTAATATACAACAACATTCATTTACTCTCTCTCTCTCTCTCTCTCTCTCTCTCTCTCTCTCTCTCTCTCTCTCTCTCTCTCTCTCTCTCTCTCTCTCTCTCTCTCTCTCTCTCTCTCTCTCTCTCTCTCTCTCGTTTCCGCAATATGTTGACGGATAAGGCAAGCCACGCACAGGGCTCACGCCTGCCTGCGTGAAGGCACTTGAGAGTGCAAGACGTCAAAGCAGATCCCATAAGTATTCCAAGTAATTGAAATGAGGGGCACTTAAGCAATTATGGGTCCTTAGTCCCTTGTCCTTTGGCACCAGCCCTTTTGGAAACTGAGGGCATGTGGACGCGGGTGGCTAGGCGGTTGGGTGTGGGATCCTAACACACGGCTTGCACGTGGCCAGTGGGTCAGGGTTTGTAATAAATTCTTGATACCAAGACTGACAAAATAATCCAGAAAGCCTTATAATATTATTATGAGTTTAGACAGCCCTTGTTGGAGAAACTTCCTGTTTTTATTCATAAAAGATGGGAAAACCCATCAGAGTACAAATGAATGCATGTTGAAAGCGTAAAGGCCATAAGGTGAATTGAGATACTGTACACTTAAAACAAAGCAACAATCTCACAGAGTATCTACATAAAGCCTACTTCTTGGTGTAAGTCGCTAGTTAAGACAGTTGGAAATTTAGGTAGTGTTGTATGACTGTCTCGCAACCGCCAAGAGTAGCACAACCAAACTGATGAGGAAATAGGTGGTCATGAAAACTGTCACGAAGCTGAAAACCATCGCCGACGTTGAGGCCATGTGATTAGACAAGTTATCATGATTCACTGCAATATCGGACAAGCCTCCATCGGCCTTTTATCTAATAAATATGTCCCTTCCTTTACAGTCGGGATTTGGTGCACGTATTAGCTCTAGAATTACTACAGGTATAATCATGCTCCTCAATCAACTATGTGTTTCTAATAAACGAGAAAGATGACAATGGATCATGGGTGCCAAGAAAGTATACAAAAAAACTCTTGGATTTTGATGCATCCATCCTCAAAAGGAACTTTTAAAAAAGCAAGAAGACAAAGTTTTCGTTTTGATCTTATTGGAAGGCCATAATTGTAAATTTCAAAATATCATCAAAAGAAAAATTTATATCTGAAATATTAGTCCAGCATGTGCATGTGCAAATTTAGAGATAAATATACAAGGATTGAACTGTCAAGATCACCAACAATGCAACTATGATTATTGGCATATTACTTGCACTTTTATTCTTTCATTTTGAACCATTTCTTTGTAAAAAAACTAATCTAATTATTTTTCTCTTACAAATCTATATCCATCCAATATAAATGAATGGGAGCCAACTGGATCTCTTGTAGGTGTGTTAGATATAATACACACTAATATTGAGAAATTGCAATATAAAGATAAAACTGCAAAAGACTTTCCTGATTGTGATTTTTTTTTTTTTGAGTCTATGTACATTCTCGATTTAAAAGAGAGTTTTGAAAATATCCAACCCATTCCACTACCTAGCTTCAGAAGTGATGAGTAGATAATTCTTTATGCTATAGTGAATCATTTTGTTGTAAGCTGTATAATGATATAAAATTTTTATTAAAAATAATGATTGAATCAAAGAAAATTTGATTAAGTTTGTTACTTTGAATTTATTTGTGAAAAAAAAAAATCAAGTGTCAATGTACACAAAACCCCAACTATGTTTATTTGTCAAAATTTATTGGACAATATGTTATCTAAGCTTATAAATGAAAGTTGAGATAAAATATCAAATGAAGATATAGAATGTTGAATCTAAATGTCTTCAATATGCTTTTATTATCAAATAGAAAGAAAATGGACACTCCAAACAAAAGATTGCTCCTACAATATAATATACCTTCATATTTTAGATTCATTTTTAATGGGAAACTGATAAGTAGCTAGAAACATTTTTATTCTTCTTGAACAACTTATATTGATTATCATTTATAGAACAACTATTCTTGGATTGTTGTTTCAGAAGATTTATTTTTAAATGCAACAGACTTTGAATTCAATTTTGTGTAGGTACATAAAAGACAAGCTTGAAGTCAATTGCAAAGATATTGGCGAAACTATTCAAGTAGTGGAGGGACACTGAAATTTGTTATCAAAGTTATGCAAGTCTATGATCATTCAGAAATTGAAAACAAGATGCTTATTTCATGTCCATGTAGAAATCAACACAATACTTTTCAAAAGACACGGTGTGATTGTAAAAATCCATATTCATATCAATGAAATCCAAAATGGGTTGTGTACATGTATGCCGATGGTGCCATGCATTATGTATAGAAAGCTATCTTGTTGAAAATGCGTGTAAGCAAAACTTTGAAACATTGAACTTTTTGGTGCTAGTTAACCCAATAAACCATGACTTAAAAAGTCATTTATATTGAAGCTACATCGATTTACTCATTTTATATCTACAAAACTTTTTGTTAAATTTATTTTTATTTCGATTGGGCCTCTTCTAGCAATGACGAGTTGGAAGAGTAGGCCTCAACATCCAATAGCATTTTCACATGCTATCCGATAAAACATTTATATATTAATTTTTTATTCAATAGTCTAACAAGGTATCAAATTTTCCAATACCATACACAAGTTATAGAAATGTTCTACAAACCTCAAGGTTCATAAGAAAGTATCTTTATCAAAAATGACTCGTTCATGACGTTAGAATTTTTTTTGGTGTTTTGTCATGTTGAAGAACCTTGTTCCTACTTTCTATTGCAAAGCCAGTAGTGTCTATATTGTTCTAGAACAACAAGACAGAAAACATTTTTTTTCTTCACGTTTAAGTTGTTTATATTATCTTATGTTATGAATGTGTTCTGCATCTTCAACAATAAATTATAAAGAATGTGGAAAGCCAAATTGAGATACCTAGGTGTTCAACAATAAGGACCTTAGTCGTACTTGGAGATGTGACTCTTTTTTATTGAAATGACCTTTATTCAACTCAAGAGTTGAAGTTCTATTGGTGCTTGGCAACCAATCATTATTTTATCAAAAGGCTCAGTCTCTATCGTGATTTCTCATTCTCATTCTTTTTTTTTTCCCTTCTTTACACATTTTTAAAGGTGAATGATTTGCCAACATTGGAACTTAATAAAACAAGGAAGTAGACATTGCCCTCTTAGTTTTTGTCTTGTAGCATGGTGGAGTGGCATTATGAACTATAGTGATATAAGAAAATAAAATGTCAATCACCTTGTGCATTTCACTGAGAAAAAATTGAAATATTTGTAATGTGGTAAGGCAAATGGAAAAACTTAACTTTTCAAAATAAGACATTGTGAAGAATTTCATATCACTAAGATCCAAAATATGTCCCTTAATCTTTGGTTAGAAAGACAACACAATCTACAACATTGCCAATGTAGGAAAATCAGTATCTACTCAATGAAAGAGATGCAAACTCAATAAAAATTTGATGAAACATCAAATATATGATAAATGAAGTTGATGTCCATACAATAACAGTACCCTGCTATATTTTTCCACGTGTGGATCCAAAAATAACAAAATATGAGCATTCTACACACAAGATTGCAAGATTTCATCAAGATAGTGCACCAATGGATAGACATTAGGCGAAATATGGGCTCAAAATGGGCCCTTTAAGAAATTTCACTTTAGAGAGAGGTTACGTAGAGGGAGAATGCAAACCAATAACTTTTGGTCGCTGTTTTCCAAGTTTCGGCCTTGCCAGACGTTTTTTGAGAAAGTGGATGCTTATTTATACAAGAAACTGATAGATAATTTGATTTACTTGACACACACATGACCTGATATTGCTTATTCTATTGGTGTTGTAAGTCAATTTATGCGAGATCCTAGACAAGTACATTGGAAGTCTTCCAAACGTACTCTTAGGTACATTCGTGGAACATTGAATTTTGGTTTGAAGTATAATCAACATGAAGTAATATGGTTAACTTCATACATCAGTTAGTTAAGCATGAGATGTAATAACTTCTCTCCATGCTCGTTTCAAAATTCGGGGCTAGAGCTTTAAGACTGAAAATCTTGGTGGGCTCACTACAAAAACTGAAGTGGGTTTGTATGCTTATAGTGAAATATGAGGCGGGACGATTTTTCAACGTGACATAGACATTACAAAAGTAAGATATGCTAGATCTATTCATGTTGCTTTCAACAATGGCAATGTTCCATTTGCATGTTGCACTTCCTATGGAATGCACTCCAATTATTAAGAAAAATTCGAAAGTTGTAGAGAATGCTACTGCAATAGTTAGAGAATTGAGAATGAATAATCATGAGGATATAGATTTGTGGGTGGGTGGATCAATTTATCCTAATGATCCAGCTACCAATTTGTGTCCAGATTTTAAGTCTATAACTCATCTTCTCAGATTTGTATGTGAAGGAAATAGCGGATTACTTGGATATTGTCAAAGGTTGCATGATATTGGAATGCATAGCATATCTTGTCTTAATCAGCAATTATAGTTTGCTAATCAACAATTGCAATGTGCAAATCAACAATTGTTTTATTATGTGCAACACACTAGTGCTGAAAACAATGCACTCAAGCATGCTATGTCAGAGTTAAATGCTACAGTCACATATGGATTAAAAGATAAATGATATATACAAATCTCATTATTTTGAAAGTTTTTCAAATAATGAGATAGAGAAACATCCTTTCTCCCGGCTGATACACCTCGGACGCCTCCATGTCTCATACCAAAGGCATCTACTTCAATAGCATCATGTAAAGGAGTCAAGAAAATAAATTTGGAATGATACATAACAATGCGAACTCAAACTTCAACACAGTGTTTGAATTAAAAAAACTGAACAATATCAATACCAATATAATATCTACTTACCATATTATAATAATCATATTCAACGACGTTTGTTTAGCTAGAGTCATGTCCTCGAATGGCCTCTGCATTGCCCGAGGAGATATACCGGGTCCTTGGGGGATATATTTTTTGGAATTCCAAAAATTCCTCCTTTGTAGACAAAGTTTTTTCATAGGCTTTCAATTTTTCAATTATGGCCTCCAATGCCTCATTGCCAGATTTTCAATTGCCATCTTTATCATAATCTATCTCACTTTCAAAGTCATTATATGCATAATCAACAATGTCAAAAATTTTGATAAATTTTGTGCAAAAATCGAGAGGATTTCATCTTCTCTCAAATCCAAAACATCTTCTATATCATTAAAAGAAATATAACTGTCATTATTTATAAAATATATGGAAACATTGAGTAGAGTTAATTGATTAATAGGAGATGTAGATGGAAGAGAGTCAGAGAGGATTATAGAATGAGGGAGAGTTTTCTGATAATTTGAAGCCATAGATGCTTCAGCTTCGACCACTATATTAGTATCTACTTCATCTACATCAACTGGAGCATATGCAGATCCTTCAATTATGGGAACAGTAGAAGATCCAACAAACTCATCATCTAGAATTTCAACAAATATGTAAAAGACAAACGCCATACCTTTTATTAGAAGGCGACATTTTCTTTTGTGGATACCACAATATATATATTTTTTGAAATTAAATGTTCATGCAGATTAGCGTATTTTCTATCATGTTTATGCTTAGAGGATGGTTGGGAATGCACAAGGTCTTGAAAATGAACGAAACGAAAACTATCTATATCCTGAATAGGAGTACTAATAATTTGAAAAAATTAACAAGAAGAGAAAGTAAATTATAACGATTCTCATAAATTAGCTTATCGATATCGAAAGGTGCAAAAAAAATACTGGATAAATAACCTAATTTCTCTGATGGAATGTCACTGGCATTCAAAAAATTCAAAAGTTTGCACTAAGGACATGGAGGAAGTAGCCATATTGACCTGATATCGGTTCAACGCGTCTAAATTATTCTGGTCGAGGAATCTAGAACAGAGCGTGTGTTGATCCGATATTACATAGGAAGAGCCCGATATTGGTTCAACGTGACTGAATTATTTCGGTGGAGGACACTAGAGCAAGGCGCACATTGATCCAATATTATGTCAGAAGAGACTGATATCACTTCAGCACACCTGAATGAATCCGACCATGCACTATATGACAAGACGCGCGTCGATTTGATATTGCGAATATGACAAAGGAGAATAAAATGACAAAGGAGTTATGAAGAAAAGATCACAAAATCTCAATATGGAGAGTGGTGCCCATATTTATAGCCAATTCTTGTTGATCACAGCCATACATTTGTCAAGAAATGAATTGAGGCATGGGGCCTATATCTATCCACCATTTAGAGTGACACAAATTTGTACCTACATTGCAATACGTTTAAAAGTCTATCAGTAGCTTTTCCTAATCATCATTAGCCTGGACCCTAAACCCACTGATAAAATTTGTATCTATGACTAGCCTTCTGAAACATCATTATCCATGCAATAGCATGAAAAACGTTCACGAGGGCAATAATTACATACTCTCGTCCTATTTAAGCACCTTAAAGATGACATTTTTTTTTTTTTTTGTGATAATGGTTCATTCATATTATTTTCAAAAGGCTGAGCATTCAAAGAAAAGACGATATCGATTCTGCGCACGAGGAGAACCACTTCACTGGGGACACATCAAATAGGTGCGCGCTGATGCGATACTCCAGTATGGTGACTCAAATATCAGATCAGCACGTTTGTTGCAAAAAAAAAAAAAATTCAACTTGGATTGTGCGCGTGGATTCACTCTTAGACTACATTATGAATCATCGAAGCCTGCTTCGGTATATTTCTCATATAGTCCAAGCTAAGAAGAATCTGTCGAGACAAGCTTTGATGATCTATAGTGCCATCCAATATCGGTTCACAGCAAGACTCAGATAGCTTGACTGGAGGACACATCAACTCGGCGCAGGTATGGAGACTCATATATTGGATCAGCGCGCCAAAGAGAAGAAAGAGTTTTTTCCCTTGGACTGCGCACGTCGAATTGCCATTGGAGAAAACAAAGTTTTCGAAATCTGTCGCAATTATTGGATGGCATTATGAATGATCAAAGCTTGATTCGGTAGGTTCTTCATACAGTCCAAAGCTAAGAAGAATTTATCGAGACAAGCTCTGATCATTCATAGTGTTGTCCAATATCGGTCCAACGCGCGTGAATAGCTTCACTGGGAGACACATCCAGTATGCGTGCGTCGATTCGCTATTGGAGGAAAAAAAAAAGTTGTTGAAATCTGTCAAAATTATGAAGAAAAGATATCAAAATTGGTCTGATATTTACGGGATATCCTAGTCAATCGCAGAAATCAATTGTAGTCTGTGACCATTTAAATGTTGTTTAATTATTGTACCTATTCCATACTTTTTCATAATTACGGTCATCATTAGTCACATCGACTAATCATTTTGATGACCCATGGATATATATTAAGGATTTAATTTTCAAGTTTACAGAATATTTCGAATTTATAGATCTCCGTAATCCTATCTCGATTTTCCAAACCACCACGACTACAATCATTTTAGAGTTGGCACTATATAATTAGATGCATGATGCTTAAAATTTTTTGCTTAAAGTTTCTTTCAATCTCTACATACATGCGGTATCGGTTCAACGTGTCCGAAGCAACTGACCTACTTGCCTTTTGTTAGAAATCAGTGATAAACTTCATTGATTATATTTATGATGTACATTAATGTTGATAGTTGTTACCAACTATAATTAGTCGTAGGCTAGTCTATTAGTCTACTCGTAGGTTTTCTCTCTCTATCAGGGTTCAGGATTCAGGGTTCATTTGTACATTTTACATTCAGTATGCAATAGTGTGATAGAGTGTTAGTACATGTTCTTCTTCCGCCTTCTTGTGGTGATTGCTTATGGTGAATTCTTGATGTTGCATATCTGATTATTGACATGGTATCAGAGCCATGGTTGTGAGTGTGGTCTAGGCGGGCGGTAGATAAAAAGGGCTATGCCTTGAGGGGGAGTGTTAGAAAGTGTCAAGGCTATAGCCCTTGCACAACACTCTTGGGACACAAATGGACGGGTAGCTCAGTGGTAGAGCACCCCACAGGAATGGGGGAGGTCCTAGGTTCAATCCCTAGCCCGACCACACACACCAGTGTAAAAACTTCTACATGAGAGAAAATCTTCCAACCTATGAAGAAGTAGGTGGATTGCTTTTGCAAGAAGAGCAATGTCAAGAGAACTTGAATCATCGTAACAGGGGCTATGATCAAGCTCTTGCAGTTAGAGGACGAGGTGGAAGATTTGGCCGTGGAAGGTATCAATCGAGAGCAGGGGATCATTTTAACAATTTCATGAGCAAGTCAATAATAGTCCGAATCGAGGCAATTGGAATCAAGACCGAGGTCAAGGATGCAGCTATTCAAGACAAAATAAACTTGGAAATTGTAGGTACTACAACAAACCTGGCCATTGGGAGTGTGAATACTTCAAGAAACAGAAGGAGATAGAACAAAGAAAAGGCAAATGGCAAGTGGGCAATTATGCTGATCAACATCAATTTGATGATGATTATTATGAAGACAACTATGTTGATCAACATCAATATGATGATGATCAATATGAAAATGATATAGATGAGAGTTCAAACTTGTTCATTACAACATTAATGACAAGTGATGAAGCTAAGAATACCTGGTACATTGATAGTGGTGCGTCCAAGCACATGACTTCAAGGAAAGAGTGGTTTTCAGAACTCAAGGAAACTCAAAATGGTGATGAAGTTGGACAAGCCGATGGCCAATTACTATCTATTAAAGGATTTGGAGTGGTACCAGTGAAGTTAATCAGCGGGAAGATAAAGTGGATAAGCAATGTGCAATATGTATCTGGATTAGCTAACAATCTACTATTTGTTGGGACGATGGCTGATCAACACTCAAGGTTGAGTTTGACAACGACAAATGTCTTGTCAAAGGCATCAAGATTCACTACAAAGTGATTGCTACATGAGATAGAGTCAACGGGAGTTGAATCTACAAATTGAAAGCGAGATCTTTTACTCAAGCTATGGTAAGCATTGTTGATAGTCAAAGTGACCTTTGGCATCAAAGGTTTGCTCATATTAGTGTCCAAAGCTTGCAAATCCTTAAAAGAGATAATCTAGTTGTTGGATTGCCTGATATCTCTTTTGAAGGAAAAATTTGTGAGGGTTGCATTTTGGAAAAACAGCATAGAGAGAGATTTCCCAAAGATGGAGCAAGAAGAGCCAATGGCATTCTTGATTTTGTTCATAGTAATCTGTGTGGACCAATACAAACTAGGTCCATGAGTGGTTGTTACTATTTCATCACATTCATTGATGACTATAGTAGACATATCTGAATTTATTTCATAAGTAAGAAATCTAATGCTTTGCCAAGTTTAGAGAGTTCAAGGCTCTAGTTAAAAAAAAAAAATAGGTTGCTATATTAAGACCCTCAGATCAGATGGTGGCAGTGAGTAATTTTCAACAGAGTTTATAAGTTTTTGCTAGGATCAGGGGATCAAGAGACAAACTACTACACCCTATTCACCACAATAGAATGGAGTTGCAGAACAAAAAAATAGATCCATTGTGGAGATGGCTAGGGCAATGCTTAAGAGCAAGGGTTTGCCAAATACTTTTTGGGCAGAAGTATGCAACACAGCTACTCATATCTTGAATCAGTGTCCTACGAAGTCCGTGGAGGGTAAGACACCTTACGAAGCTTTTACTGGAATGAAACCTAATGTTTCTCATTTACGAGTATTTGTTTGTGATGCTTATGTTCATGTGCCTGATGAGAAATGAAAGAAGCTGGATGCAAAAGCTGTTAAGTGTATTTTTCTTGGATATGATGAAAGAGCCAAGGCATACAGGATGTATGACACAGATGAACAAAAGATCGTGATTTCCAGAGATGCTACTTTTGATGAGATGGGTCAAAATGACCAAATAAATTTGACAATTGATTCCTTTCATGATAAAGCTAAAGTACAGGTGAAGAAAGAAGTTGGTGTTGATATGAAAGAGCCAATGGAAAAAGACAAGGTTAATAATGAGACTCCTAGGAGAGTCCTAAGTGGTACTTGTCAGTAACAAGTGACGCTAATAAGGGAGATACTCCCAAATCAAGTGAGCAGGGAGAGCTTATAAGATCAAGTAGAAATCGAAAACCTCTTGCAAGATTAGAGATGAATCTAGCCCTGATGGGCTCTAAGCTCAAGGCTCAAGAACCAAAAACTTTTGATGAATCAAAGGAGCACAAGGAGTGGCGTGTAGCTATGGAAACAGAAATGGAAGCCATATCAAAAAATAAGACGTGGAATTTGGTTGAGCTATCTGATGATAAGAAGCCTATTACTTGCAAATGGATCTATAAGATCAAATATAGAGTAGATGGGCAACTCAACAAGTACAAAGCACAGTTGGTTGCGAGAGGATTTGAGCAAGAAGAAGGTATCAATTTTGAGGAAACCTTCGCACCCGTAGCTAAGATGGTGACTATACGTTCTATCATTGCTATTTCTGCTTTTTATGGTTGGAAGATCCAACAAATGGATGTTAAACCTGCTTTTTTTAATGGAGTGCTGGATGAAGAGGTGTACTTAGTACAACCTCAAGGATTTGTTGAGCCAGAGAGAGAGCATCTTGTTTGTAAGCTCAACAAAGTCATTCATGGATTGAAGCAAGCACCACGGGCATGGTACTCTTGCATTGATGAACTCTTCAAGCGAAGGGGAATGGTAAAGAGTGATGCTGATCCTAATCTTTACATTCTAAGGCAAGATTCAGATATAGTGTTCATTGTCTTGTATGTGGATGATTTGATTATTACAAGAAGTAATGAGAGGTTAATTGACAAAATCAAATCAGATCTTTTCAATGCTTTTGACATGAGTGATCTAGGATTGATGCACTACTGTCTTGGAATTGAAGTATGGCTAAAGAAAGGCTTACACAAAGCATATATGCACAAGATTTGCTTTATAAGTTCAATATGCAGGATTGTAAGCCTTTGAGTACACCTATAGATATCAACATGAAGCTTACTACATATGTTGAATCTGAGAAGTAGATGCTTATTTGTATAGATAGCTGGTGGGTAGTGTGATTTATTTGACACACACACGACTTGATATTTCTTATGTTGTTGTGTTGTTAGTCAATTTATGCAAGATCCTAGCCAAGCACATTGGAAGTCTACTAAATGTATTCTCAGATACATTCGAGGGTCATTGAATTTTGGTTTGAAGTATGATCAATCTGAAGTGCCAATGTTGGTAGGTTATCCAAATGCCGATTGGGCAGGTAATATTGATGACAAAAGATCTACCAATGGTCATACATTCAATTATGGTACAGCTGCAATTTCATGGAACAGCAAAAAGCAACCTACAGTAGTCTTATCATCGACGGAAGCTGAATATCGAGCACTCAGCAATGCTACACAAGAAGCGCTATGGTTATGAAGACTGCTTGTGGATTTAGGTCAATCAGAAGTGGATGCGACTAATATATCTTGCGACAATCATAGCTGCATTCACCTTGCCAAAAATCCAATTTTACATGCTCGAACCAAGCACATCAATATACACTATCATTTTATTCGAGAGAAAAATCTTGATGGAGCCATTGATCTTATTTTTTGTAAATCTGAAGATCAAATGATAGATACTTTTACTAAGGCATTAGGTAGATGTAAATTTGAGAGGTTTTGTACTCTATTAGGAATAGAAGAATGTATCTTTATCATTGAGGGAGAGTGTTAGAAATCAATGATAAACTTCATTGATTCTATTTACGATGTACATTAATGTTGACAACTATTACCAGCTGTAATTAGCCGTAGGCTAGTCTATTAGATTACTCATAGGTTTTCTCTCTCTCTATCAGGGTTCAGAGTTCATTTGTACATTTTACATTCAGTATGCAATAGTGTGATAGAGTGATAGTGTGTGTTCTTCTTCCACCTGCTTATGGTGATTGCTTATAGTGAATGCTTGATGTTGCATACCTGATTATTGACACCTTCTTCACTCGCGCGCGCCCATCCGCTATCATCTAAATAGCTTACCTTCCTTACTCATAGAGGTATCGGTTTGGCACATCTGACCTGCATTTTATTTTTGGGATCTCTCTGCAAGCGTGCTGATCCGATATTGGATCATAATGACACGCACAAAGCGACCTGCACGTATCCATCCTGGTGGTATCCCAATCACAGGAGGCCAGGAAAACCCGTCGCCGCCGCCTCATCCACCACCACCTCCTCCTAGGCCAAGGGGCAGACCAAGAGGCCCACCATGGCTGAAGGATATCCGGAATCTTCAGAAGACCAATAATCTTCTTATTTTGAAAGTTCACATACAAAGATCCATCAGACATGTAACAAGAAGTCTATCTGCAGATGTGAGATGGACTACAACGTCAATTGAAGCTCTGCACACTACAGATAAGAATTTCCAGCTGAAATTTTTTTCAGATAGTGTTGTTGCAGTTGTCCATGCCAAGAGGGTGACCATCATGCCGAGGGATTTCAACCTTGTGTTTAGGCTACGGGACACGTATGACAAATTTGTTGAGTACTTCAGACCAGTTTCCTCCTCTCCTCCAAAACAAGATGCAGAGAAAAAAAAAGAAAGCAATCTCAAAAGCTCCTCCGAAGTCTCCTTCTTCTTCTCCTAAATCTCAATCTCCATCTTCTCCTCCTAAAGATTCTTCTAATAAATCTCAATCTCCTTCTCCTCCTAAAAATTCATTGCCTAATGAATCTCAATCTTCTCCTACTTCGACATATATTAGTTTCCCCCTTCCAATTTTTGGAAAAGTTTTAGATGATTTTGTAAACAAGTTAGGTGATGATCCCTCATACAATATGCCAAAATCTCGAGTTCCAATAATGTACCTCAAAACTCGTTTCCCTAGCTTCCAATGCTCTTCACTAGGATCTTGCATGAATTGGCTCAATCTACCAACAATAGCTTAGATATGGTCTTGTGATGGTTGGATAGATGAGTGCATCAACTAGCCTTCTATAGAGAGTAATGTCCTTGAAGGATCTAAATTCATTACCTCTTATAGTTAGCTTTACATTTGACTGCATAGGTGTATCACAAGATTTTTCATCTGACAAATGAAAGTAGATTGAGAAGATCTAATCACTTCTATTCCTAAAATGTACTGCAAATGACCAAGATCATGCACCTCAAACTCCTTCTTGAGAGCACTCTTGATATCCTCCACATCCTGGTTGTCTCCATCACTCAAGATGATATCATCCACATAGATTAGCAAGATGGTAACATCATTTCTGGCAAACCTATAATAAAGTGAATGATCATACTCACTCATAACAAATCCTTGAGAGAGTAAAAAAGTGTTAAGCTTAGCATACCAGCTCCTTGGGGCTTGCTTAAGGCCATATAAGCTCGTTGTAGAAGGCACACATGATTTGGCTTTGTAGGTGAAAAGATCACCATTCAAAAAAGCATTTGTGATATCCAATTGCCATAGATCCCATCCATAAAGAGTACCAAGAGATATAACGACCCAAGTACTCACCATCTTTGCCACAGGTGCAAAAGTTTCATCATGGTCAATACCATGTTCTTGAGCATATCCTTTTGCCACCAACCTTGACTTATGCTTATTGATAGATCCATCTTGTTTTGTCTCCACCTTGAAGATCCATTTACGTCCAATAGCTTTCTTGTCCTTAGGAAACTCCACCAATCTCCATGTTTCATTCTTCATAAGAGCTTGATACTCAGGATCCATTGCTTGGATCCACTCGTCTTTGTTCCTTGCTTCACCTACACAAGTAGGTTCATCAGAAGAGGTTAGGAAAGCAAAGTGTGTACATCCAACAACTTGCTCACCTTTCTCATCATATGTGAGCCTTGAAGGCATTTGTCTTTCCCTTGATGTTCTCCTTGGCTTTTGACTTGATGAACGTCCTTCATCATCACCATCTAAAGTAGGATCAATCACATCAACATCAAGAATGTTAGATCCATCCACACCATCATTACTTGAAGACACCTTTGGAATATTTCCCTCATTCAAAATGACATCTCTACCAATAATCACCTTATTAGTAGAAGGAATATAAACCTTGTAGGCTTTACTCACCTCACTATATCCAACAAAGATGCCTTTCCTTGAAAATGGATCATCCTTTGTCCTATCATCAAGAATTATATTGATATAGCAAGTACATCCAAAAGTTATAAGAAAGTTGACACCTGGCCTCCTCTTGAATAGCATCTCAAAAGGTGTTCTCCCATCCAATATAGCACTAAGCCACCTATTGCATAGAAAGTTAGCACACAACAAAGCTTGATCCCAAAATGGTTTTGGAAGATTAGCACCTAACCTCATGGCTTTGGCAGCTTTGACCTATCTTTCTTTTTGCCATTTGAAGAAGTCTCTCCTTGATCTTGCCCTTTAGACCATATGCTTTTGCTTTTGCCCTTGAATTTGCCTTTGATGAACATAGCCTCCTCTCTAACTTGAGATGTTGATGAAGATCCACCTCTTGCTTGAAGCCTATATTCTTCATTGATTAAGAATAACTTGAACAAGCTCTCCTTCCTTAATGCTCTCATTAATGCAAATAACTCATCATTCAAAGCCTTTACTCTCAAAACAAAAAAATTTGGACTCTCTTCATTCTTTTGCAAACTTTGAAAGATTTGTCTTCTTAGAGTTAACATTCTGGATGTAGACTTGGATCCATAAAGCTTCTTTAATGAATCTCAAGCTTCCTTTGATGAACTTGAGAAGTTCATTCAATTTGGTAACATTCATCTTTATCATGTATAGAGCTCTTTTAGCTCTCTTGTCATACCTCAATTGTTTTTGTTGTGTTGCTAGCCTCTCCTCCAAACCTACAACAATATCCAAAACATCATTCATCGAAGTGATTCCATCCTCACATTCCACAATGATTAGTTGCTTGAGATAAGCCTATCATTGCCTTCCAACATATATCCACTTGATGTAGCCATGTTGCAATGAGTTGATCCTTCTCTTTCAACTTGTTCCAATGCACAAAACACTCTTTTGAAATCCATTGACCTAAAATAAGTTTTGATCTACAAAAGATCCAATCTACATATGCAATAAACACGATTTTTAAGTAGAAGTCAACCTAGCATGCTCTAGCACTGGTATCTCCTCCAAATTCTTGATAGATGTGCTTGATCCTTTCATAACTTGCAACACAAGCTCTAATACCATGTGAAGAAATTCTAATCAATTAAGATCCAATTCCATAACCTGATCTTCGGTTAGAAAGAGATCAAGTCTACCAATGTTGTGAATGTAGAAAAATCAACATCTACTCTATGAAAGAGATGCAAACTCAATAAGAACCTGATCAAAGATCAAACATATGATATGATGAGTTGTTGTCTGTACAAAAATAGTAAGCTACTGTATTTCACATGTGTGGATCCGAAAATAACATAAAATAAGCATTCTACACAAAAGATTGCAAGATATGACAAATATAGTGCACCAATGTATAGATGAACCTAAGAGAACTCATGTATACGCATGAAGTGAGATGGCTAAAAGCATGGTTTGGTGGTACAACATGAACTTTCAAGAACACTACCTTTTTTTGGTAGAAATGCATTTTTGTATTATCATACAATATTTTCAACTAATACCTTTGGCTTGCAATAGGTTTTTAACCATAGGGCGGAAGTATGTTATGTAACATATCCTTGGAAAGCTCATCAAGCGCTTTCTAATGCACCAACTCTGCTGAAATCGGACTTACCACTAAAAAGCTATATGATTTTTAATGTGGAGACAAAAAATTATGATTAATAAAATCCCCATACTAATCAACCCAACAGTTTTGATTGTTCATCATTAAGTACCGCACTTAATTCCTGATAAATCCCCTCATGGATCAACATAGAATCTGTTCCAACTAGATTTACATTATTCTTGGTCCTTATTGATCCTTAAAACAAAAAATGCTCCTTAATTGACAGATTCACAGAAACTAAAAGTGATTGGTACAGTGACCTTAACAATTGACTGATTTCAACTTAGTAAGATCATTCACTTTCTAAGTCATTTCTATTTGATCAATAACCAATGAATTTGAACAAATCGAAAACGTCCATGTTTTTTTCAAATTTTACATAAACTGGAAAAATCGATCAAACATCGACTTGACAGTTTCACAATTACTATCACATATTGGAAGGATTCTAAAACATCTAGCATGCATCCAACATGACATGCAGTGATTTCAATATAAAAATCAATTTTTACGTAAATTGCCAAGAAACTAGGAAATTAGCCCTGGGATTTTCAAAATCAGTTCAAAATGGACCAACTGTGAAAATCGATTAAGAAGATCGATTTATCAAATTCACAGGCACTGTCACATATCGAAACTTGACATGCATTGACTTTTCAAAAAAAATGAAAAAAAAAAAATCCCATAATAAGCCTAGCCACTAGGAAATCTACTTTTTGATCTAGAATTGCCAAAAATAGCTTCATGCAAGAAATCTTTTGATCAATCTACTGATTACGCATGCAACATGCATCCATCCATGCATACATGTCTATCCATACATTTTCATCAACAGACAAGCACTACACTGAATTACAAGCATGCATGCATCATAACATTTCGAAAATTTTGCAAATTTTAGCTCAAAAATTGCCAAACTTTCGACAACCATAGCTTTCTCTATAGGACACCAAATTGGTCGCTGTAAAGCACAGTACGGAGGGAGATTAGGTCTACAAGGCAGTTGCCACATCACCCTACCACTTAGGCGTCACACGTGTGAGCAATAAATGTACAAAAAATAGGTAGGAGGGCGCACTTTTGGAGAGAGAAATCATCAAAAATTCAACTTCAGCCTAATAAGCCTTGGATCAAAGGTTACAAGCACTCTACTAAGGTTCATTAGAGAGGCATAGAAGCTTATAACAGGTCCAGCAAGCAATCATAAGCTTGGATCATGCAAAAAATGCATTTTTGGCCTCCTTCAACAAGCAAAACTTCAACATGATGGTGTCTAATGCTCACCTATCCAAATTGGATGCATGATGGCTCAAAACAGATGCAATCCATCATATCTTTAAGCTTGAAATAAGAAGCAACAGGTTCAGACCCCCAATTGAGAGGTATTCATGCTCAAAATTCATCAAAAATACACTCATTTTTGGTGTTTTGAGCCCCCTAATGGTGTCTAATTCCTACAAAACTTTATGAAAGCTCTGGGACAACTTCATTGTAAAAAATTACCTACATTGGCAAATCTAGCCATGTAGAATATTGTACATTTTGTCAACATTGTTTGTTGGTTACTTGAATGGCCAAAGTGCCACTTGTACATACACACCTAAAGTAGGTTACCACGAGTCAAGAGGAGTGGTTGTGTCCATTTGGTAGTGATTCCTACTTTGTAGGATCTAGACCATGATTTATGATGAGATTTGTACCTACCATGCACCTACCAAGCATGACTCTTGGATCTAGGCTAGGGTTTTCACATTAGGGCAAGAAAGTGGAGTCTACTTCCTTATTACATGCTGGATTTTCACCTTACTTAGCAAAGGAAGTGTGTTTTACTATGTATTCCCATTCTCCATAGTGAGAAGATAGAAACTTTTTGGAGCCTCAAGGAGAAACTCGTGTTTCCTCTCATTGTATGGTGATTACTCTTGATTTCCAATGAAACCCAGCTTTGGCAGTTTGTAAACACTGTCTACAGGCCGTACTACAGCCTTATTTCCACACGTGTGGAGTTGGATTACACTTATTGATCAATGCTTTGATTGTCTCTACTTGTTTTCTATCAAGCTGCTAAACTAGATCTTGTTTTCTGATGACTAGTTTCTGATAGATTGTTTAACAAGCATACAATCAACCTTGTGGATCATTCAAAGATCCATTTATGGTCCTTAGTATTGTACTTTTCACATTCATTACATCTCTAAAAACGTTTATACCAAGTCTTGGCTGATAATTTTGAGATCTGTCCCAAAATTAGTCCAAAAAACATCAAAAAACCTTGTTTCTTAACCAACTTTGACCAATTTTAACCAAAATTTGTGTGGAAAATCCACAAATAACTGCAATCAGATCCAAATCCCTGTAAATACATTTCATGCAAGCACTAAAAGTTCTGATTCTAGTCAAACATGGTTTCTATAGTCCATTTATGGTCCAAAAATCCCAATTTTTGGTCCAAAATCATTATCTAATTAATCTTTTGACTATTCAAACATCATGCAATCATTAGATTCAATCATTAATGACTGTAAACCAGCAAGTACAATCTGGAAAATGTACTACATCGGAACCTATGATCAATTTCAAGCAAAAAACTTCAATTCTAGGTGAAAAATTCACTAAAATCATAAAAAAATCCTTTGGTTTCCACCAAAAACTATGGAGAAACCCCATAATTATGATCTTTAGGCTGAAAGTACACCAAATTCAGAGAATCCACCTACTTGGAGATCGATTCCACCACCTGGAAGTAAGATGCAAGGAGAAATCTACAAAAACTGAGGAAATACAAGAAGCAACTCCACCTTCTAATTGATGCAAATCCATAGCTCTGATACCACTATTATGATCGCCTTATGAAGATCTGACTAGATCTTGTTGCAAAACAATCAAAAAGGACACCTGTGGAGCAAAACTACCCATCTAAACCTAGATCCCTCCTGGATTTTCCTCTTGAACCTAGCCCCCAAGCCATAGTGAAGAACACAAGAGAGAGGAGGAGAAACTGGCTCAAGAATCTGAATTCACAATAGGTAGATGGGCGAGTTTCCAATGGACTTATTCTCCTCAAGAGAGAGAGAATATCCCCCTAGGATCCCCATGCAATCTATATTGAGCTATTGACTTCCTATTCTTGCATTAAAGTAGTTTTCACCAGGCATGTGCTCCTATGTCCAATTATAGGTCTGGGCCCTCATATGATTATTAATTACTTAACAGGCCAAGCCTGGAATGACGAGGCATAACCAATAACTATATAAAACTGGAGTGATCGACTATCCTTGTCAGGAATTAATCCGCTTCCCTTATACAGGACATGGACATAACAGTAGCGGTCAAATTGTTTGAGATTTCTTGGGCTCTATTGTTTTTTTGGAGGGCTATCTTGGCCTCAAAATAACCATCAAAAAATGGTCTTTGTTATTAGGGGTAAAAATGATTTGATATTCCTCAAGCCCCAATGAGATTTTTGAGGTTTTGTTATTAAGGGTCATATCGTTGGAACAGATGATTTATATTTTTTTAACTTCACAGAAGACTCGATATTAGAGTCGAAAATGTTCTAAAATGTTTTAGTGCATGTTGATCTTAAGTGAATCATAAAATATGATATGTGAGTCCAACATCAATAACTATACATTTGAATTGTAGCTTCAATTTTATGTAGCTAAGAGAAAAAGGCTAAAGAGAAAGAATGTTCAGCTTTTTTGTTACAACAATAGATCTTCGACTTTGATCATCAGCCGAATGTTTCCGAGTGCATCATGAATGCAATAGATGAAGAATGCAAGAATGAGCACTGGTAAATCTATCTTCAAGCAAAAGAGCATGGTTGAACATGAATGGACAATATTGGAACAAAAAAAACAATGCAAAATCGATATTCGTTTAAATAAGAGCATCAACTATCTTCAAGCAAAAAAAAATGGATGTAGTTTCATGCATGTAAATATGATTCCCGAACTCGTGAAGCAGGCTATAAGTGGTGGCCATTTGTTACCCCACTTTACTCATTTAGTGGAGGATTTTCTCATTACTAGATTGTAGGATTTTTTTGCACATATAGGTGGACCGTGGAAGAGAGCATTGTGAACTTTAGATTGTTTGGAGGTTGGGGTTACACTTTGTAGCCCTAAGGCCTCAAAAATCTGGGTAGTGCTAATTTTTAAGCGCTGACTTCCATCAGAACCTTACTTGCAATTGCTGCAGTTAAGGACAAGTTTATACATCAAATGGATATAAAAACAGCCTTTTTGAATGGAAGATTAGAAGAAGAGATTTATATGCAACAACTGGATGGATACATTAAGCTTGGGAATGAGAGTCTAGTATGTAAACTACACAAAACTATTTATGGACTTAAACAGTCACCTAGAGCTTGGTATCAGCGTATAGATGCTTATCTAAAGTAAGAAGGATTTAGTGATGGGCATGTAGATTCAATATCTATATCCGACAGAAGCAAAGTTCATTGGTAATTATAGCATTATATGTTGATGATGCTATACTAGTGAGCAATGATCTCACTTTTATGAACTATTGCAAGTCAAGACTATCTTCTGAGTTTGAGATGGTAGACTATGGTGATCTACACTATTGTCTAGGTATTCAAGTTAAAAGGAATAAGCAGCTTAAGACACCTCAGCCAGAAGAAATATATACAAGAATTGTTACAGAAGTTTGCAATGACTAATTGTAAGCCTGTTTGCACATCTATGGAGAACAACTTGAAGTTATCCAAAGAGATGTGTCCACAAAACAAAGAACAACAAGAACTGATGGAAGCAATTTCATATCAAAGTGTTGTTGGCAGTTTAATGTATGCTGCAATATCTACTCGACCTGATATTGCTTTTGCAGTTAGTGTTGCTTATCAGTTTCTAAGTAATCCTGGTCATCTTCATTGGATAGTTGTTAAGAGAATACTTGGATATTTGTGTGGAACTTCTGGTTTTGGCATTACATTAAGTGAAAATGTTTCTAACAATGTATTAAGATTAATCGGTTTCTGTAATGCTAACTGGGCATGTGATATTAATGAAAGAAGGTCGACATCAGGATATTGTTACATGCTTGGTTTTGGAGTTATTTCTTGGACAGGTAAGATGCAGCCAACTATATCTCTTTCCAGTGCAAAAGCTGAGTATGTAGCAGCATGTCAGGCAACCAAAGAAATTATCTGGTTAAGGAATTACTCAATAATCTCTTAACTTCACAAGAACATCAACGAACAATTCTTAAATGTGATAGCAAGAGTTGTATTGCTATGACGAAGAATCCTCAATTTCATGCTCGTACAAAACACATTGAGATTCAGTACCACTTTGTTCGACATCAAGTTGCAGATGGCAAAGTACAATTGGAACACTGCGCTACAGAGGATATGGTTGTTGATATATTCACCAAACCACTCACTAAGAATAAATTTGAATTCTATAGAAGACAATTAAGAATAGTACATGACGAGATGTCATAGACATTTTGACTAATATGCACACATATAAGTATAGTCTAAATGTTTAACGGACTGTTATATTCCACGTGGACCAAGTCTTGAGACACGAATAGACACGTCTCTTCGGGCGTCGTCTCTCATCTCTAGTATATCTCATTGTAAGGGCAGTTGCTCAATATCATTCGTTTTAATATACAACAACATTCATTTACTCTCTCTCTCTCTCTCTCTCTCTCTCTCTCTCTCTCTCTCTCTCTCTCTCTCTCTCTCTCTCTCTCTCTCTCTCTCTCTCTCTCTCTCTCTCGTTTCCGCAATATGTTGACGGATAAGGCAAGCCACGCACAGGGCTCACGCCTGCCTGCGTGAAGGCACTTGAGAGTGCAAGACGTCAAAGCAGATCCCATAAGTATTCCAAGTAATTGAAATGAGGGGCACTTAAGCAGTTATGGGTCCTTAGTCCCTTGTCCTCTGGCACCAGCCCTTTTGGAAACTGAGGGCATGTGGACGCGGGTGGCTAGGCGGTTGGGTGTGGGATCCTAACACACGGCTTGCACGTGGCCAGTGGGTCAGAGTTTGTAATAAATTCTTGATACCAAGACTGACAAAATAATCCAGAAAGCCTTATAATATTATTATGAGTTTAGACAGCCCTTGTTGGAGAAACTTCCTGTTTTTATTCATAAAAGATGGGAAAACCCATCAGAGTACAAATGAATGCATGTTGAAAGCGTAAAGGCCATAAGGTGAATTGAGATACTGTACACTTAAAACAAAGCAACAATCTCACAGAGTATCTACAAAAAGCCTACTTCTTGGTGTAAGTCGCTAGTTAAGACAGTTGGAAGTTTAGGTAGTGTTGTATGAATGTCTCGCAACCGCCAAGAGTAGCACAACCAAATTGATGAGGAAATAGGTGGTCATGAAAACTGTCACGAAGCTGAAAACCAAGAGCCCTAGAAACCAATCTGTATAAAACCTCTCCAACAGCAATGGGACACACTCCACCGCTAGGCTTATCCAAGGCTATCAAATGAGCAGCACCAAGAATACGAGCAATAGAAAGAGGAATACGACCACATGCTACGGAAGAGCAAACTTGTTGGAAGTTTCACATACAACCTCCCAACACTAGTCCTAAATCATGTTGACTTTGGTCCTTAATTCTAGGCCCAAAGTCTTTGTACTCCTCAGCAAGCCGCGTCAAAGTTGAACAAGGTCAATTTGAATTCTGAAGCCACGTGAAAGACCAAAACAACACAAGTTGAACCAGGTCAATTTGAATTCTGAAGCCGCGTGAAAGACCAAAACAACACAACTGAAGGAAAAAAAAAAAAAAACAAGCTCGTGCAACCCAGTCAACTGAGAAGGTTTGGTCACGACTCAAAAACTGTTTTCGAATTCGACGTGGACGGGCACCTTTCGGATGGGAGGGCTCCTTTCAATTCTCAGTGTCGTATTGTCTTCTCTTCGAGCCCCCCTTGAAAGTCAAGCTGTTCTTGAGAAGGAAGAAAGTTTATGCAACAAGGAAGAAGACAAAGTGTCCTATTGCACGTCCCCTCACGTCCGTTTCGTCTCTCTCTCGATGTCAATTGATGTTGGCGTCTCTCAATCTCTCGATCAAGACCTCGATCTCGATCTCAATTGGTAGCTGCGTGTCTCTCCCTCTCTCTCTCTCTCGATCTCAAATTGTAGCAAGGCGATTAACATCAGCGAAGGTACTGCCTGCTATTCGACAAACGCAGCCTATGTTGTGAGAATTGGAGTCTCTTTCTGTGGCCCAAGGATCATCGTTTCTAGATGCGCGGTACTGCACGCTGCTGATTAGCATTTCGCTTCCCTGGATCATTGTTGTGTCTACTATGATCAACGATATGATAGAGCAACGACTACAACCAATGAAGCGTTGGAAAGCCGATCTAGAGATCCGAGACGTGGTTGCTTCTGTTGGCGACCTCACTGAGGCAGAATCGATTCCAATCTGCTACAATAATGAAATCTACAAAATTTGATGATAAATTACAGCTCTGAAATTATTATGCAGTGTTATTGATGTTATGAAGGATTGATATTGAAATCGCGTTAGCATTTTCATCATAGGCTCATATGATAGACCTGAGAGCCATGGCTCCCTATGTTTTCACATTTAAAGTAATCAATGCTTTATGACACAGTCTATGAGTTCACCATGGCTTCACATTTTGTGAGACTACGCTTCCTCTTCGTCAACGTGTTAGTAGATTCAATAGAATCTCCTTCAAAATGTGAAAATGATTTCCTACGTTTCTCAGAATGAACAAGATTTTATGAAAGCAAGGGGGTAGCAATTGTAATAATGAAAAAAGTTGTGGTATTCATGATATAAGCACCAAGCAAGCTGCAATGCGTGTTTAAGTACATCAAGCTCAAGCTAAAAATGAGAGCAACAACAAGGGCTTTAAGGACTAGCTTTGAGGCAAGAGCTTGAATTCAGGTCAACGGAGTGATTTAATTTCAAGAGAAAAACAATATGCCCATATATTGCCTTCCTTTCAGACATTAATCAAACAACATTGCATACTATATTGATACTGCCAAAATGGTAGCAACAACTAAAATTCAATGCCCATTACAGATCACTTCCAAGTGGCCCTTGAGTGTTACTCAAGGGTTGTCAAGTTGTCTAGTTTATGCTGCAATGTATAGATCAACAAGTGAAATTGATACTATAATATAATCAACAAGCAACCATACAAACTTGTCTACATGCATGAAAATAACAGGTAATTTGAATATACTCTCTTCCTTAAACTTGAAATCCTAGTTATAATTAAAAAGTCTACAGAGAAGAGAGAGCCCAATAAGACATGATAAATAGTGCTAAGAAAGTGTTGTGAACATAAATCTATATAGGACTAAGAGTGTGGTCGTTGGGTTTGCAATCAACCGGTTTTATGCCATAGTAGTAGTTCGGAGCCGAAAACTTTTGAAAAATCATAATTTTAAGCTCTTTTTGGTTGATTGATTGCATGCCAGGGTTGCTTGGTATTGATTTTATCTCATATTAGCTTACCAATGATCATATGTTAGACCCTACATGTGTTTGTTGTGAGGTGCACAAAGCTACGGAGGGCCAAAACTATTAGGGTTTAAAATAGCTATGGAAAAACCATTTTTTGCTTGTTACTGACTGATTAAAGCATGTTGATTCGATTGACACCTTCGTTTGGCCATTTTTGGAGCCTATTGATTGTTGTTGATGTCACATGTGAGACTTGCATGGAGTTTTCATGATTATTATTGCTTTTATCATGTTTTGTTTGCATGTTGATTGCTCACGCATGTGAATATTATAGTCAGTGCTAATAAGACATTCCTCTAGATGACATAAAAATGTGTACCGGCAAGATTTACAAGATGTACTTTCGTCGAGAATTGAGAAAGTTATCAGTGTTCAGAGCACAAGAACACAACATGCAAATATCCACGTAGCATCCAAAGAAACGTGCGGGGATGAAAAAATTTCACGTGGATATAGTCATGGATCGGCATGGATATGGGCGGGTAGAACATCCACACGTGGATTATCCACACAAATATCATTTCTGGCAATAGCTTGGCAATCTTTTCAGTGGTGGCTTTGCGTTCAGGATTGTTTTGCAACGACTCTCCATGATCCTCCCAACGAGGATAACACAAGATTTCTAATTCTCTTTTGAGCTTGGGGAGAGAGATTTTCATACCAATCTTGTGTGTATTGCTCGCGGTCCTCATGAGGTCTTCTCCTTGATAGCCTTCCACTCAATCTTCCACTAGACCTTCCACTAGAAGACATTCTTTTGAAAGTGGTGGAGAGTGAGAGTAGTGAAGAGTGGAGGATCAAAAGAGTAAGCAAGAAGAAGAAAAAAAAGGAGATAGAACGAGCAATAGACTAACCTTACAAACAATATAGCAAGAGCAAATAATAGAGCAAAAGCAATGAGAGCAAGAGAGCAAATGCAAGCAATAGAGTGAGAGCAATAGCTTGAGCACAAGTAAAAGCAAGAAGAAGAACAATAGAGAAGCAAAACTAAAGAAAAAGAGAATGGATGCCCAAATATGATATTATTGGCATTCAAGTTTCGTGTGGATCATCCATGCAACAGGTATCCATGCATGGATAATCCACGTGCTATCCATGTGTGGATGTTCCACGCGCAAATTTTTTTGCATTCTTGCACGTGGGAAGGTTCCCCACATGGGTTTACATGCTTCAAATGTCATAAAAATCATGATTAGTTTTGGATTTTGTGAGCAATTTTTTTTGTGAAATTTGACCCAAAACATAAAACATATTTTTTTAATATGATTGAATATATAAGATAAAATCATGAGTCATTATGATAGTTGAAATTTTGTTAAGATCTAGTGCAGTACGCAGATCACATCACACAATCACCATAGCCACTCCTCACAAGCTCTCAAAAATGGCACAACAAAAGTTCAGTCTATTATGAAGAAACACTGTATATATAGAAAAGCCCCAAACTGCATGGGCTCAACAGGTG